>OX235270.1:600000-1137012 GCA_944472135.2 Trichobilharzia regenti
ACAACACAAGAACCAACTACGACGGTGTGCATCTCCTGACAAAAAGACAACAATCAGCGGGTTTCCATTAGATATACTCTTGCACACCTTTGGAATACAACTGAGGAGAGATGCAGAGAAAGCCTCCGACATCCCACTTGACAGTTAGCCACCATCCTCGAAGTTGGTCAGACAGGCCGATGGAACAGGCACTGTGCTTCCAGGTAGTGTTTCTTCCAAAACAGGGAAGTCGTATGAGGATGGATACCTATTTTATCAAATGATTTTATCCTTCTTAAATACCGCCTAGTATTTTTGGCCATCATCATCAGTATTATTGTGTACCAGTTGACATATTTCTCGTCGATGTACATATTTTCTCTCTGTTGTGTGAATATAACTCTACCTACGATTACGATGGTGTTGTAAACTAGGTAACAGCGGGGAAAATCATCTAATGGTTGTATGAGGTTGGTGGCGTACATACGATATCCATGATCCCCGTGGTCATACTATTTCATTAGATTTCTTATCAAGCAACGATTTAAGGCAATATAAAAGAAGAGTGGTGAAGGTAGATGAGGAGATAGCTGGGAGGTGCATTTCACCTGTAGAACATCATATCTCAAAATCAGCCAACTTAGGATAAAGTTGTAAGGAAGATGAGAGTAATGCATGAAGGTATATTCTATTCATCTGGTCTGTGCAGCTTGATTCACAGGTTATTAATGCAATATACATTCTCAGCACTGTCTTTACAACCAAACATTGTCACAGGTCCACCCGGTCGATGGAGTCGAGTTCCACCTTCAGGTGAAGAAATAATGACAAGTGTTGGACGCCGGTAATTATTGTCATGTTGGAGAATCTGTCGAAAGGTGAAGATACTGTCAATCAATGCGTACTCTTGATGGCCTAAAGCTTGGCTGGTTTTCCCGGTTTTGTTTCTTCTGAGCACCACTTAGTCTGAGCATAATTATTGAGCCTAGAACTTCAGATACTATATTAGTCAAGCTAATTCGCCTATGATTATCACAGGAAGACTTGTCTCCCTTCTTATAAACTGGGATAATCACTGACCTACACCAGTCCAACGGGACTATCTCAGACCACTACGGATCACCTAATACCTTAGTTAACCGAGAGAAGAGTTCATCACCAGCGTCCTTAAACACCTCTGGAGTTGTTTCATCAGTCCTCGTTGCTTTGCCTAGCTTGATATTAGAGACAGCTTTCGCAACCTCAGTTACAGTTGGACGACTGATGTCTACATCCCCTTATTCAAGTAGATGTTGGATACTTACTGGTGAAATTCAGTGTGGCTTTGGGCCAGTTGGAGTGCTCCTGCCAGTCTTCCTTACAACTTTCCAGTCGTCTATCCTGACAGGTAATTAAAGCACCGTTCTTCTCGGAAACCGTTACGCTAACCATTGACGTTTTACAGCCCGTTTAACTAATGAGTCTAAGTGCTCATCTGATATCACATAGATTCCACTGATGCCTTGTCCATTTCGCTTTTGGTCAGCCACCAGTGTTCACAGTCGTTGTGTAGCCTTTCAGTCAGGTTGCATTTGACCAGCTTTCGCTCCTCGTCGTGTTCGGAGTCCGTGGAAATGAGTCTTCAAGTGTCTATCAGTTGGGATGAAGCAGTGAGATCCACTGACATCTGTTCAGCTTTGCTCTCAGGTTATCATTAGCCTTTATCAGTGTTTCTACAGCTGACTGTATATTATTCCAGGCTTCTTCATGATGAGTACTAGTGTAAATCTGAGATGGGTGTTCAGTTATTTTTCCTATTAAGTAATGACTTTGTGTTCTGATCAAGTTGGAGACGTAGTGGCATCGTGTCCACCGGTCTTCTATGGACATTGATTCGTAGGCACATGCGTGCACGGACACGAGCGTGATCGGAGTCTACGCAGGTGCTGAAGAATAGGCGGAAATTTCTCATCGACCCTCTCCATCGATAGCTTTCAGCTAAGTGATCTATTCGTGTTTATGTATAGGACGAGACCAACAGAAGTGCTTCCAAGTATTTAAAGTCCAGCAGAAGCACTGATGGGAAGGAAGCTTCGAACCATAGACGACGCTTTGATACCTGAGCTACGTGAAGCAAATTTGCCAATATGCCTGAAATCCTTGTAAGTCGGGACATCTGTGTTTGCTAGAGTCTATAGAAGAGGACACAGTAAATGGATAGATGGATTAATTGTGAGAAGACATGGTAACGTAGTGTGTGATGTTGCAGTTAGACGAGAGACGTAGACACAACACAAGAACCAACTACGACGGTGTGCATCTCCTGACAAAAAGACAACAATCAGCGGGTTTCCATTAGATATACTCTTGCACACCTTTGGAATACAACTGAGGAGAGATGCAGAGAAAGCCTCCGACATCCCACTTGACAGTTAGCCACCATCCTCGAAGTTGGTCAGACAGGCCGATGGAACAGGCACTGTGCTTCCAGGTAGTGTTTCTTCCAAAACAGGGAAGTCGTATGAGGATGGATACCTATTTTATCAAATGATTTTATCCTTCTTAAATACCGCCTAGTATTTTTGGCCATCATCATCAGTATTATTGTGTACCAGTTGACATATTTCTCGTCGATGTACATATTTTCTCTCTGTTGTGTGAATATAACTCTACCTACGATTACGATGGTGTTGTAAACTAGGTAACAGCGGGGAAAATCATCTAATGGTTGTATGAGGTTGGTGGCGTACATACGATATCCATGATCCCCGTGGTCATACTATTTCATTAGATTTCTTATCAAGCAACGATTTAAGGCAATATAAAAGAAGAGTGGTGAAGGTAGATGAGGAGATAGCTGGGAGGTGCATTTCACCTGTAGAACATCATATCTCAAAATCAGCCAACTTAGGATAAAGTTGTAAGGAAGATGAGAGTAATGCATGAAGGTATATTCTATTCATCTGGTCTGTGCAGCTTGATTCACAGGTTATTAATGCAATATACATTCTCAGCACTGTCTTTACAACCAAACATTGTCACAGGTCCACCCGGTCGATGGAGTCGAGTTCCACCTTCAGGTGAAGAAATAATGACAAGTGTTGGAAGCCGGTAATTATTGTCATGTTGGAGAATCTGTCGAAAGGTGAAAATACTGTCAATCAATGCGTACTCTTGATGGCCTAAAGCTTGGCTGGTTTTCCCGGTTTTGTTTCTTCTGAGCACCACTTAGTCTGAGCATAATTATTGAGCCTAGAACTTCAGATACTATATTAGTCAAGCTAATTCGCCTATGATTATCACAGGAAGACTTGTCTCCCTTCTTATAAACTGGGATAATCACTGACCTACACCAGTCCAACGGGACTATCTCAGACCACTACGGATCACCTAATACCTTAGTTAACCGAGAGAAGAGTTCATCACCAGCGTCCTTAAACACCTCTGGAGTTGTTTCATCAGTCCTCGTTGCTTTGCCTAGCTTGATATTAGAGACAGCTTTCGCAACCTCAGTTACAGTTGGACGACTGATGTCTACATCCCCTTATTCAAGTAGATGTTGGATACTTACTGGTGAAATTCAGTGTGGCTTTGGGCCAGTTGGAGTGCTCCTGCCAGTCTTCCTTACAACTTTCCAGTCGTCTATCCTGACAGGTAATTAAAGCACCGTTCTTCTCGGAAACCGTTACGCTAACCATTGACGTTTTACAGCCCGTTTAACTAATGAGTCTAAGTGCTCATCTGATATCACATAGATTCCACTGATGCCTTGTCCATTTCGCTTTTGGTCAGCCACCAGTGTTCACAGTCGTTGTGTAGCCTTTCAGTCAGGTTGCATTTGACCAGCTTTCGCTCCTCGTCGTGTTCGGAGTCCGTGGAAATGAGTCTTCAAGTGTCTATCAGTTGGGATGAAGCAGTGAGATCCACTGACATCTGTTCAGCTTTGCTCTCAGGTTATCATTAGCCTTTATCAGTGTTTCTACAGCTGACTGTATATTATTCCAGGCTTCTTCATGATGAGTACTAGTGTAAATCTGAGATGGGTGTTCAGTTATTTTTCCTATTAAGTAATGACTTTGTGTTCTGATCAAGTTGGAGACGTAGTGGCATCGTGTCCACCGGTCTTCTATGGACATTGATTCGTAGGCACATGCGTGCACGGACACGAGCGTGATCGGAGTCTACGCAGGTGCTGAAGAATAGGCGGAAATTTCTCATCGACCCTCTCCATCGATAGCTTTCAGCTAAGTGATCTATTCGTGTTTATGTATAGGACGAGACCAACAGAAGTGCTTCCAAGTATTTAAAGTCCAGCAGAAGCACTGATGGGAAGGAAGCTTCGAACCATAGACGACGCTTTGATACCTGAGCTACGTGAAGCAAATTTGCCAATATGCCTGAAATCCTTGTAAGTCGGGACATCTGTGTTTGCTAGAGTCTATAGAAGAGGACACAGTAAATGGATAGATGGATTAATTGTGAGAAGACATGGTAACGTAGTGTGTGATGTTGCAGTTAGACGAGAGACGTAGACACAACACAAGAACCAACTACGACGGTGTGCATCTCCTGACAAAAAGACAACAATCAGCGGGTTTCCATTAGATATACTCTTGCACACCTTTGGAATACAACTGAGGAGAGATGCAGAGAAAGCCTCCGACATCCCACTTGACAGTTAGCCACCATCCTCGAAGTTGGTCAGACAGGCCGATGGAACAGGCACTGTGCTTCCAGGTAGTGTTTCTTCCAAAACAGGGAAGTCGTATGAGGATGGATACCTATTTTATCAAATGATTTTATCTATCTTAAATACCGCCTAGTATTTTTGGCCATCATCATCAGTATTATTGTGTACCAGTTGACATATTTCTCGTCGATGTACATATTTTCTCTCTGTTGTGTGAATATAACTCTACCTACGATTACGATGGTGTTGTAAACTAGGTAACAGCGGGGAAAATCATCTAATGGTTGTATGAGGTTGGTGGCGTACATACGATATCCATGATCCCCGTGGTCATACTATTTCATTAGATTTCTTATCAAGCAACGATTTAAGGCAATATAAAAGAAGAGTGGTGAAGGTAGATGAGGAGATAGCTGGGAGGTGCATTTCACCTGTAGAACATCATATCTCAAAATCAGCCAACTTAGGATAAAGTTGTAAGGAAGATGAGAGTAATGCATGAAGGTATATTCTATTCATCTGGTCTGTGCAGCTTGATTCACAGGTTATTAATGCAATATACATTCTCAGCACTGTCTTTACAACCAAACATTGTCACAGGTCCACCCGGTCGATGGAGTCGAGTTCCACCTTCAGGTGAAGAAATAATGACAAGTGTTGGAAGCCGGTAATTATTGTCATGTTGGAGAATCTGTCAAAAGGTGAAGATACTGTCAATCAATGCGTACTCTTGATGGCCTAAAGCTTGGCTGGTTTTCCCGGTTTTGTTTCTTCTGAGCACCACTTAGTCTGAGCATAATTATTGAGCCTAGAACTTCAGATACTATATTAGTCAAGCTAATTCGCCTATGATTATCACAGGAAGACTTGTCTCCCTTCTTATAAACTGGGATAATCACTGACCTACACCAGTCCAACGGGACTATCTCAGACCACTACGGATCACCTAATACCTTAGTTAACCGAGAGAAGAGTTCATCACCAGCGTCCTTAATCTCCTGTCGTTTTGTTTTTCTTTTTCTTTTATTTTTTTCGTAATATTATTATTCTTTTTATTTGTATTTTTAAGATGAGCTAATTTCCTGAATCCAACGAAATCACAGTGGAGGCGGTATTCAAAAATTTTTATGTAGCGAAATTTCAATTCCATTCATAGAAGAAATATTAATAATCAACCGTAAATATTTAAACAATAGAGGCATAGATATTTTCAATCACCACATGCGCCAGACTTCGAATATCTCCTTGAGTGTTTATAACGATATGTCGTTTCGCTTGCAAGTAGCTGCGACCTTCTGACTGATTCTGTGATTTCATTTTCATCAGTATTATCTGGACTTATTTCTGAGTTATCTACTAAATCAGGATGAGTAGGAAAATCATTAAAATTATAATTAGAACGACCTACTTGATTTTCCAGGTGTCTGTTTTGAACTGAGTGATCTTTGATTTCTAATATCTTGACCACTCGATTTTCCATTTTTTGTAGTATGATTCTGACAGAAGGTCTATAGTCATTCCCTTTGTAATAATGTACATTCGAAGTCGTGGACATCAGATGCTTGTTGAAAATTCGAGATTTGAAAAGTTTTGCAGGACTTTCACGGGTACTTGTATGCTCTGCATTCAACAGACGCAGTCTATGCATATGCAGCAATTCCTCCATTTTAATCAGTTGCTCTCTCATCTCATTCAGTTTTTCTCGTGTTTTCGACAGTTCGCATTGTAACTCGGCTACCTCATTTTCGAAAACAGTTGACGCTTGAGTTGCTGAACTTGTAGTGGAGGTTTCCATTGGAGGAGCTTGAGCATTTTGAAAAGTTGAAAGACACATTGACTCCATTTTACTAGACAAATCGGGAGAATTATAAGAATTCTGAGTAACATAATTATTCCAACTTCTGCAAAAAGTCTTGATGTGTCCAACTTTACCACATTTGTGACACTTAGCACCCCGAAAACGGCAAGTGCTTCGTGGATGTAACTTTCCACAGGATTAACACGGTTCAATGTTTTTGATCTCTGGCTGCATTCTATTACCTGTGGACGACAATTTGGATTGCTTTCCATGACTACTCATATTTTCGACTTTGGACAACATGACATCAGATACTGACGTAGTGGGAGCAGAGTATTCACTATTGACATCTTCATATGTAATACATAAATCTTTAGCAGTTTGAAAGGTACAAGAAGGAATCTGAATTAACTCTTTCTCTAACTTAGGATATTGGTTCCAGCAATTAGACGATCACGTAGTTGAGTATGCAGCTGATCTCCAAAGTTACACTTTGAAGCTTGTATTTGGAGTTGCAAAATAAAGTCTCTAATTCTCTGATTGGAAGCACGAACCAGTTTATTGAATTGAGCCCTCTCTCTGGTCTCAAATGTAGTTACATGAAAGTGATTTATCAGAAGTTCACGAATCTTGATATATGACAGAGAAATAGGTTTATCCGGAAAGGCCAGATTCTTCACTAGGGTATATGCATCTAGCCCAATAGCAGTGATGAAATGTGCTGGTATTTTGTCATCCCGAACATCCTTTGAAATGCACCACGCATCGAAGCATTCAAGGTAATCAGCGATCTCCCGCGGAAAACCATTTATAGGGAATTTTCCAAGATTATTTAGTTTCTTCGCGACGCCAATTTGTAGTAATTATTTGTAATCGTAGTAGTAGTGTTTCGAGATGATCGAATTACAAGAATCCAACCAAAACACAGAGAGGGCGGAATTCAAGAATTTGTATTTAGCGGAATTATAATGCCATTCATATAGGAAATATTAACAATCAACAGTAAATATTTAAACAATACAGAGATAGAAATTGTCAATCACCACAAGTTTCTTCGTGTATGTTTATCTTTCTCGATATTATGCTGTTGATTCCCTTTATTTCACAATTTTTCTTACGTTTGCCGGCTTCTGCTTCTATTTTTCCTTCACTTTCCCCAGTTTAACATAGGGCTTCATTTTATTGGCTTAAATTTTCTGTAGCAGTGTTTATTTTTCAGTTGCAGTTTGCTCGCCCCATGGCCAACCTTTCCTCTTTACCAGGATTATTTCTTGCTTCGCGAGGTAAAGGAGTTCGTCGGCCGGTGATCGAACCCCGGACCATTTGGATGTTCGGCGAGCGTCCTAACCGCTATATGCCACCGACGCACTTTGGTATCTATTTTTTCGTGGAGCTGTCCTCCGTCTTCTCTAGCAGTCTTGTTTACTTTTTTCTTAGTCATAGAGTCATATATTTGATTTAACTACTTTTTGTTTTCGACAGTTGTTCTGGTTCTTATGATTCAACATGCCACTCTCTTCCACCAGCTTGCAGGTGTCCGGAGATAGGCTTTCCTTATCTTGCCTCTCCTGTCTTCCTAGGATGACTATAGAAGTTTTATTTAAGCATCACTTTCAGAGGGTTTCATTTTTCTTGTAATAGTTATTTGTAATTGTATTTCTCAATAACTGAATCCCAGTAAGTTGTACAACAAGACGGAGTGTGTAGAATTTAGAAATCTGTATTTGACAGAATTATTATAAATAATAATAAACAACAGTACGCAACTAAACAATGCAGTAATAGAAATTGTCAATTACCACAGTTCTGTCACACAGTTTTCCTCGTTGATGCAACATGATGTCTCGGACTACGCCATGGTGGTGCCCTTTAAATTTTTGGTTTGTTTTTCAGCACTGAACTTGAATTGCGGTCTATCTTCAACTCTTTTGAAAGGCTTTAAATTGAATTTAAAGGCTTCTTTCATCGAGTATTCAGTAATATGAACCTACATATGCCCCAAGTCTAAGCTGAGCGGCTAGTTAGCAGTGTCTCTACTTTCTTAAAATTAGGATTATGTCTTTCTGACTTTTGGTATATCCATCTGGTGAAATCCATGTCGCTTGTGTGCATTCTTGTGCTCGTACATGCTGCCTCCAATCGCTAAATCATTAGAGATTCAGAAATCTGCAAACAGTTTTTCATTCTTGTTCATTTCACTGACCAGATTTAGATCCATGATGACTTCTCTTCTTGTATTATCTGTTCCCAGTTTAACATTCACATCATTCATTCCACTTTTGATGTCGCCATCTGTCTGGGGGTATTGTCCACTATTGCTTACAGGTGTCTGTAGAAATCCTCTTTCTTCTCCGCTAGGTCTGCGCTGATTTTAAATGCGTAGCAATAGATAAGTGTGAATTTCGAGCTGAAGCTGAAGGAGATTGGTTCACAATGTATGAGAGTCTTCAATGCTGTTGGTGACATTACGATAGCCACTCCCCTGGAATACTCGTCGTTGTTGTTTTCGTGACCAGAGTAGATTATCCACTTTTCAGCTGAAGAATTCTATTTTTATTCTATCTGCTTTTACAGGTTCTAGCAAGTTTATACCATGTCTTTTCACTTCTTCTGCTGTCTTAGCAGGCATTTTATCTTTGAACACTACGTGTGGTCATTTGATGTGATGATGGTTGTTTTCTTTCACTAGAAGGAGATATCGTTGATTGACTTTGCGAAGTTGTTCACAAGATATCTGTCGTATGGCGCTGAAAATTAGTTTCACTTTTGATGTTTTTTTTCTTTGTTCACTAGATTTTCTGTTTCGAATGGTTTGATTTTCCCAGGCAGGGTTGCCTGTCTCTCTGTGCAAATTTCCCTGTTTTTTGGTGCCTTAGATCGGATAGCAAACTGGTCCTGGTTAAATTCAAATAGCTTTTCTGACATCATAGGAATTCAGTAGTGAAGAAGTGTGTGTAGTTACTGACTTCATTTAACTACTTCATTTTTTTGTATAAAAGAAGTAACAAATGTGATCACTGTAGGAGTTAATGAATTAATCAAAGTTTTTGGTAGAATTCCCAAGCTAAATACTCCACATAAGTTGTTATTATATACTGTTTTATATACATCTTATTCTGATTATTATTATTATTATTTTCGCCCCAGTTAAATCTATCTTTTTTTGGTATCGCTATAATAACTCATTTCAATATTATGAATGAGTATTCAAATTAAAATTCAATAACAAGCTCTTTTACTGATTGTTTATTACATTTGCAGTGAAACTGAATTGTAACTGATTGTAAGCCTTACCTACAATTTTTCATACCGCTTTACCTCGTATCTGTCTGAACCTCAACATTATTATTCACCTTTCATTTTGCTATGCGATTGATTCACTGTGTAGCTTATACACTAGTCACTAATCTTTTTGTGTGTTTCACATAGCTTTAATTTCTTACAGCAAGATAAATATTTCCTATTCCAAAGTCGTGTTTTCTCATACTCAAATGTTAATTCTTTCCATTAATTCGCATTTCTATACTATTACCTCTAAAGTTAATCAATCATATATATATATATATATGTGCAGCTTACAAAAATTTATTATTTTTAGAAAATGAGACACAATTTCACCTTCCAGTGAGTGGAGAAGTGGCTCATTAGTTTAAGCGCACAACTTAACTTTCAACCACTTCGTGTGGGTTTCAAATCCCACTTCGTCTTCTTCAACCTGAGCAAGTGGGTAATCCTAGAGGAACATGAAATCCAACGTGAATCAATTGATGATGATTACAATGGTTCAATACCTTTCTGCCCAGATAAAGGATAGGAGTTTTAATTCATATTAGTAAATAAATTCATAAAATTAGCCAAGGGTACTGTGGGTGAAACTTTTAGGACTCTTAGGTCATTGAAAATTGAGTGCATTATAACTGCTCTATATATATATATATATATGATGGAGAAGATTTGTAGCTCAGGTGGATGATTTTGATGTGCTTGTGTTCTCTGAGCTGGATATTTAATTTGCGGAGCTTTCATCGCCCTACTAGGTGACATCTTCAGTGCATACTTCAATTTGAAGTAAGCTTTTAGATTTCTCCACGAGTTTATTAATCATCTCTCTTAGTCGGTGACCTTGGACTTTTTTTCCTTCACATTCTCAGTGGAACATAGGGCCTCAAGCTAGTGGCTTGAAGTTTCTTAAGCAGTGTTTATTTTTTAAAGGATGGAATTGCTAGCCTCCTGCCCAACCTTTCCTCTTTACCAGCATTATTTCTGGCTTAGCAAGGTGAAGTAGTGCGTTGGCCCGGGATCGAACCCCGGCGAGCGTCCTAACCGCTATGCCACCGACGCACCGACCTTGGACGTGATCGCTTGTTTTTGTGTGTTTTCACACCCCCTAGGTTACTTGTATTGGAACTGATTGTTTCTTTGACTTGAACTTTGACCTTTTGTGTGTGAGATTTCTTTCTTATCGGTTGATAAATTTTGTCTGTCTCTATGTGTCTGTTGATTAATGATTCACTGGAATGCTAAGCTTCTAAAAATTCTCTAGCATTCTTGTTATTTCCTTTGTCTAATATTTGAACGTTGTCCCAGTCGAATTGATGTCCGTGGTTGTCTGTATGTAGTGAAATGAGGGAGTGGATATCATGTCTTTTGACGGCTAGCTTATGTTCGTGGATACGAAGACGAAGGAGACGTCCACTTTGACCAATGTAGTGTTTCTCGCAGTTGTTACAATTTATTTTGTAGATGATGTTGGTTTTATCTTCTTTCGCTGTTGAGTCTTTCGGTTGACATAGAATTGAGTGAAGTGATTTGTTGGTTTGTGTGAGACGTCAATTCCTAAAGGTTTGAAGAGTCTTGCAATGATTTCTGAGATATCCTTTATATATGGTTAGGCGATTTTCTTTGTGATTCCCTTTGGGGCCTTCGGTTTGATAGGTTGGCTTGGGGGTATATGTCTCTTGATGAAATTCCGTGGATATCCATTCTTTTGGAAGACGTTCATGACATGTCTTTCCTCGACTTTCCTTAAGGTGGGAGTGCTGCAATGAGTCCTGGCCTTCTTTTGTGACGTCGAAGGATATCATAATTTCTTGGTCATCTATTTGAATGCCTTTGATTTACTTTAGCACTTGGATAGTAGCACTGATAGAGTGATCAAAAGATTCCGTTAACTGTTTCAATTTTCTGTACAATTCTTTGGATAAATTGTATTTTGGAGTTCCCGGGAGTGACACAGTCAGTCATAACGGGATATTTGGCTTGTGCATTTTGGGTCTGTCATAGAGTTGGGGTAAGACTGGTCCACAGGACAAGGCGGTTAGGACTCTTGCTGACCATGCACATGGTCCGGGGTTCGATCCCCTGCCGACGAACACCTGATATCAGTGGTCAACCTGCAAAATTTGGGCTACCGATATCATATGCTGAAAATTCCATACTTGTATCAAAAAATATGATGTGGAATCAAGCTATAATCAAAATTAAATTAAACTTTCAAAGCTTCGTGACCCTAAGCAAAAAGAGGAACTTTATATACGCTCTTTCCTTGAGGATTCAGAAGATATGCGACGAGGAAGTGATTGACGAAGAACTGCGTAGTCCCCGAGGAACCCTAATGGGAAACGGTTTTCCGCCCAGGTGCATAGACAAGAATCTCCAATCAAAGAAGATTTCCGAACAATTTCAGTCCGTCCCGAAGAAGATACTTCTGCTTAGTCTAGAATTGAAAGGTGACACTGAAGTGGAAATCCTTCGTTAACGCCTGTATAAATCTTTGAGGAAGACATAATTCGCCGCAAGCCTACGACTGATATTCTCCTGCAAGAAACTGTTCATTCAGAACGCTTAAACAAGCTAATGTAAAGATTTATATTTGACATACAGATGAGATTCAACAATATAATTTATAACCTAAGGGATAAAGTTACGACGGGATCTCCATCAGAGGTATTATAGGTGATATTTTTATGGCAATCTAAGAAAAAGATAATCTGCAAGATGAACTGTAAAGATAATCTTCATTTGATGAAAACAGTTGAACTGTTGAACCCCTCAGGCGACTTAACTTTCGTGACCCATCTAAACATCTCACGATCGAAGAAGTTATTTTTATGTTACATCCCACAGATATAACGTTAGGTGGGGAGAGTTGATGGTTATTTTCGGACACCAATCCGTGAAAATCAATCCCTACAGGAAAGCCTGCTAATCTCAACAACCAAATGTCGCTAAGCAGAAAGAGAGGACAGTAACATTCTCTTTAGACTAGAGTTATGAAGATCTGCTATATGAATGTGGTTGGCGGAGAACCTCGAAACTTCGAATAACAGTCTTAAATAGTGGATAGTGGATGCCCTTTGATGTTTTATTATTATGACAGCAGCATTAGTGAGCAAATCACGCATCACCAGATTGCAGTGGAGAAGAATTTGGGATTTATAGGTGATATAACTTCTGAGGTAATGAATAGTTGTCTAAATGTGTCAGACGCACCTTTACTGACCCTTATTTAGGCTTCGCAAGCTGGAGAATACTTTGGTAGTGTCTGAATGATAAACTATTGATTATATCCAAATCTATGCCCATCTGCAACTTTACATGCTGTTGTGCAGCAGACTACACTGGATACTGTGAGTACTCTAGAGACACAATCGAACATTTGGCTGAATGAAGGTGGATAATTGGTGATGACATCTATTTTCGAAGATAATGAGGGGTTCCATTTAGCACCCCGTAATTTATCTCCTAAAATTCTCCACGGGGTACAGTCCTACAGGCAAAACACTACGTAGCTTCATCCTGCAAAAAAAAAAATAAATGATGCACTGGATGCAGAATTTCACCAGCCTCATCGGAACAAACTGGATTCAGGAAAGGCGAATCGTGTGCGCATTAATTTACAACTCAGAGAGGCGTTTGAAATGGAGACAGCAACACAAGGCAGTCTGCCTATTATCACCGATGATATTCGTAATTGTGATGAACTGGATCATGAGTCAGACTGTGCGGAGGAAGTGAGGAGACAGGAATACGCTGCACTTACTGAGCAAGAGACTTAAGATGATCTGGATTTCGCAGATGATATATGTCTAATGTCACACAAACCAATAAAGTGGTTGAAGAAGCAGGCAGTGAAGACAGGACTTCAGGTGAATATAGAGAAGGTTGAGGCGGAGGTGATAAAGATAACCAACCAACCAACCAACAGCAAAAACAACCAAGAGAGATTTGAAAGATGTTACATTCCTCACCTACAAGCAGTTGGAGTGGATGAAGGACGGCAGAAAATAGAAGAAAGTGAAGATGTGTTGTTGAATTCTTATGTCCCATTCGGAATCGAAGAGAACAATAATAATAATAATATGTAATATACAGGGATTAATCCATTAACTCGCAAATCTGCGTCCTCATCAATTATGCATGACTGAATCACTAAGCATGCATGAATAAACCAAAACTCCCTATCCCAA
This sequence comes from Trichobilharzia regenti, assembly GCA_944472135.2. Classification (NCBI taxonomy): domain Eukaryota; kingdom Metazoa; phylum Platyhelminthes; class Trematoda; order Strigeidida; family Schistosomatidae; genus Trichobilharzia; species Trichobilharzia regenti. Next base: position 613,916 of record OX235270.1, read on the forward strand.
AGAAAAAGTTTTGTAAAACATTTTTAAAACTTTCGCCTCATACAGTGTTTCTCTGAATAATTTTATCCCACTTCACTTTTTGTCTGTGATTATTAAAGTTGTTATTATTATTATTATTGTAATTTCAATTTTTTGACAACACTTGTACCACAATATTCATCTCAGTGTTAGTTCCCGTTTTTCGTAATCCTTTATGTATTTCACCCTTTTTAAAGTTCATCCAACTAACAACCTTGTCAGTTTTTATCATACGTACAAGTGAATGACTTTTCTAGCGTAATGTCAAGAAGAGAATACAGATTCAGATTTATTGGTTGAGGATAGAAGGCTTGGAGACTATTTTAATTCTTTTCTAGTAAATTTATTTGGTTGTCCAAACCATTCTTGAATGCATCAGTTGAAGATGCAGACATCACTTCTTCTGGGAGTTGGTTCCAAGAGTTTATGACTTGGTTTGAGGACCAGTACTCGACAGCTATATGATTTCTTCTTGGCTTTTGAACTCTCCTGCTATGTCCTCTAAGTTGTTCCGACTTGGTGAGAAGGAAAGGAGAGAATAGGTCAGGTCCGTCGTTGAAAGTAATCTCTGCATGATAAATATGTTTTTCTCATTTTTCACTGTTCAGCTATTTAACTGTGGAATGCACTGGATTAAGCTCACAAATATTCTTTGTAATGTGGATTTTTAGATGTATATTCCAAAAAATTCAGTAAAAGTTTAACATGGTTAAACTACGATGCGCGGAAACGGGGTGTAGTATTGTATGACAGTGTTTGTCTTTAGAATATCGGAAAATACAAAACTAAGAATTTTTTCTAACTGATTTCATAGCTGATGTCATTCTTAGTGAAAACATTTTGCATTAAAGAAACCTCTACAAGTAAAATACCTTTTATTAATCAAACTACTCGTTTGTTTGTAAGTAGTTATAGTAAGTTACTCTAATTTGTTAGACTCTATTCAGACAAATCACTTTCCGTTATACCAATTGGAAACAATCAAACAGCAAACTACTGCACAAGTATCTTGAAAGATTGAATTACATTTACCTTAGAGGTAAAAACATTTTCTAAAAATCTTTAGTTCAGACGGTGCAGTGGTAAAAAATCCTCATATTTTGACTATTTTTTGTCGACACTTGCTATCATGTAGAGAAAATATGAAAAATTGGAGTTTTAGTTCAGTAAGAGATATTGGGTGATTTTTCCCTTAAAATATTGAGTTTACTAGAAATTTATGATATCCGTCTAGTCAGCAGTGATTTTTAAATATTACTACATTAACGTTAGTTATTTTACTCTTCATTATTTTATTGCTTATATAAATATTATACATCCTTGAGCCCTGATAAGAAAATAGGAATTCTACAGTAAATCTTCACAGCGCACGGTTTCCTTACATATAAAGAGCTTTTATTGCCACCTAATCTGTCACGTTAACGTACTTTTTATCGTTGGAAGTTATTTTGACTTCCACTCTGAACTTCCTTCCTATTTCTCATATGATACCCTTTTAAACACTTGCTTTACTTAGACCTTAATAGTTTTATCTACTTTAATAATCTGAGTTAATCTTATCTACGTTATGTGTTGTTCCCTGTCTATAACTCTTAATGAATTTTATAAAGCGCATTGCACTCCTTTCTGATGAATCAAATTTCGGCATACTTTAGACAATAGAAACCTAATAATGAAAAATGGGCTTATTTGATTGGACTATGTTTATTAGTCATGTATTATTCACTTAGTGAAACGCTCTTATTGTGTGATAATTTAAACTACTACGCTACCTAGATATCAGTAGATGCGTAACCACCCGGTTGAATAATGAGTACCTAATCCAGTAAAGTACAGGAAAATATAAACTTAAAGTTCACTTATTATCCGATATTGCTTATTAGGCTTTGTTTACTAAGCTGTGTACAGCCCTTCAAAGTGACACCATCGACGAAAAAATGGCCTTGGTGACGTGTATTTTGTTTCATCCATTAACCAATGGGTATTTGTTTGTCTTTGCCAGGAATCCTGATTTATTTAAAAGGAAACGTGGTCAGTGAAAAGTTACTCCTTTCAGCGAAAACATTCTCAAGATATACAGTGGCATATATACAGTAAATCATCTCACCAACTAATGGAGTGTCTCTCAAGATGTGTCATTGTAATTGTAAATGTTACATAACACAGAAACCGTTAATCGGTTAGAAATTGAAGTGAAATTGGACAAGTTAATCTCTACACAACTGATGAGATTGAAAAGAACTCAACCAAAAAAAGTGGAGAGACAAGTAGAGTAACATAAAGTCATTTCTGCTTAATAAGCGTAGAATGTGTAACTCTGTGATAAAATACAGTAATACATCTGTATTTATGGAGGTCATTCTCAGTACAAGTGTTTCATTCATGGGAAACAAACAGGCATAGTTATTCCTCTGTTTTTTCATCCATCTTACTTTTTAAATTTTTTTAAAATTTTATATTTACTTGTTATGGCATGTGTGAATTTGCTTAGAGTTTCCTATGAATTCCCCATTTTATTAGAATCTGCCATTAATTGCCTGGTTAAGGTACTCTTCTTCAATAACCCAATTAACACATAATTAATATAAATAATAATCTGATAACATAATTTGATATTACTATACTAATTTGATATCCTAACTTCATAGAGTTTGAGAAGTCCTACGATGTTGTCAGAAGCAAAGTAATTTGGGAATTGATTCAACACTGTGAAGTACAGTACTGCAAACATTTGTAAACCTCATTCAGCAAGTGTATGATAACGTGACATGCTAAGTAATTCACATAGGAAAGCTCACTGAAGCATTGTTGGTGAAGACTAGCATAAGACAAAACTGTCTGCGATCACCGATCACTTACTTGGTGTCGACTGAAAGACCCTAAAAGATTCGAATTCGGCAGATATTGAAGATATCTCAGAAGAAACAATTGAGTAGGCAGAAGCGGCCGTCATGAATGCACTTCTGGTGAACATGAAAAAGACAACAGTCACCATGAGTAAAGGAAATCTGAAAGAGGTTATCTGTTTCACTCACTTGTCCTGAAAACATAGTTTCAGCCAAAAAGCAAGGCGTAGATTGATTGGATGTACACTAAAAAGAATATTCTTTTCATGGCCATCGAATGGAATTCGAAAGGGTTCAACATTCAAGGCTGACATGGAGTAGAGCATGCGGAAAGCTAATGAAGTCTGATGAACAGTCATGCAGCCATTTGATTTTGATGGCAAGGAACTGAGTGGAGTGTAAATGTGTCTCTGAAATTCCATTCTCCTCAGCGAAAGCAAAGAATGACTGAGTGATTAAACAACATAAAAAGCATATACTAGTGAAGATGGAAACAGAATATGCAAACTATTCTCGTGTTTATCCACAAAAATTATACTTAAAACTCCATCCTGTTTAAAGATCTGATTTGGTGCTGCAAAATGAGAATTTTGCTTTAATAAAATTTATTAGTAAAACGGTGAAGTTCAGGAAGAATCTATTACATACTCACGGTTATATGACTGTTATCTGTATTCATCTTAACGTTCATTATACAATAATGAAGTCTTTAAAGAATTCGAGTGCTTTTACTTGAGTTAAGTATGTAAATTCAATACACACGTCGTGTTTTTAGTGTTTATATTCGTCAAAGATAAAAAACTATATTTGTACAGAGTTTTTTTTTTTAAAAAAAGATACGTCTTCGATATCAATAATAATAAGAATAATACCTCGGTTATCTTTTGAACATAATAAAAGAGAATTTCAAAAACCGCGGCGTAGAGTTCATTTCAAATGGACCCGAGAGAACATGGTGTAAGTTGTAATCACCTGTGTAAACAATCAAGAAGAAGTGATATGTATCTCTTTTTTTCTCTTCTCCTTCTCTTGATTCATTTGAAGTTTTTATTTTACAGTGAACAAACTTCAAAAGCTTAGTGTAGCTATCTACTCTTTTATTATTAATTGTGAGCAGTTATAATTACAAAAACTATGGTTTGTTTGTTAATTTTTTTTTTAGCAAGCTCACTGGATAAATGCGTTAAGCTTACTCAGTAAATAAATAAATTTAAGATTTTTGTTCAGTATGGCATATCGGAATGTTTCAGAAGTCTCATAGTGTTTGAAGGATGTGTCTGTATATTTGTATGCGTACTGCCTAAGTGATATCCTACTGAAATGATAATAATCCACTTAGTATTCACTGTGCGTCGGTGGCACATTGGTTAGGACTCTCGCCAACCATGCACATGGTCCGGGGTTCGAGCCCGCACCGACGCACACCTGATATCTATGGTCGGCTTGCAAAATTTGGGCTACCGATATCCATGCTGAAAATTCCATACTTGTACCGAAAATACAGTGTGGAATCAAGCTGTAAATCAAAAAATTCAAAAAATTTTTTAATTGCAGCTTTTTAAAGACTATACGTGGTTAAGAGACTTGCGTGCCACCAAAAGCATTTCTAACAGGCCATGCAAGGCTTTCATCAATAACCGTTTTTCGCTGCATAGTCAAGGTGAGATGGTCAGCGAGAAAGGATATGTGCTGAAAAACTCTTTCAGCGAACCAACCAATGAACTCATCGCCCCATCTAATATCCAGGAAGAGATTGAGATGGATGAGACATTCTCTGAGGAGGCCATTGAGTGACATCACGTGTCAGTCAAAGCCTCAAGTGGAACTCAAATGGGCAACGGTGAAATGGACATGAGTTCAAAATTGACATTGAGGAGATCGTGTGAAGAGTTGGGAGTATATGGGCAATCGTGGATTCAGTTAAACAGGACTACTGTGGACAGGATGAAATGGTGAGTCCTATGTCTCACTCGGAAACCAAGGGAATGATCATATAATAATGTTCAACTCATTTGAATCGATAGGGATTTTTTGGTGTTACCTGGTTTTATGGTGATAACTTTTCCATCCCTCATATGTAATTCCATTCATCCAGAACCTTCAGTTTGAAAAGAAAAGAGGTTATCAAATACTTGAAACTTTCTCAAACCCAGCAGTATGGTAGACTTAACCTTTGACCATCGTTGCAATTGTTGCAGGAATGTAAACGGCAAACAGAACGTTTTGTATGCATATTATATATCTTTAGTCTGTCTCTTTCTTTCCCTGCCGGGAGCACTACGTGTTTTCAAGGATCAATGAAAACCAGTATTGAAAAGAAAACACATTTTGCGCTTTGCAGTTGTGGAAATAACATGGTAAACAAAGAAACTGTTTGTAGTTTGAAATAAGAAAGTAAGTTTACAGCACCATCACATCAGCCTATTTGACACTGTCATCAAGAATAGCACACTAAAAGCGTAAGTGAGATAACGGAAACAAAAATCATTGCAATGAGATGCAAACAGTGCGAATATTTGATGAGAGATTAGAAGAAACCCATAAAAAACTGAGAACTGTACATAGTTTACAGCAATTTCTGTGGTTTTAACATCACCAACTTTCATATAAGAAATGTTATACTAGAATAGTTCACTTACGCTTAAGTGATCAGGCAAACAGGAATAGCTTACCAACATCAGTCCATGGGCACTCCTAATCTTCTTGTTATCATTATTTATTTTTTATCTTCATTATACCTTGATTCCATACAGTACTTTGGTACAAGTATGGAATTTTCAGCATTTGATATCGGCAGCCCAGATTTTGAAGGCCAACCACTGATATCAGGTGTTCGTCGGCAGAGGATCGAACCACGGACCACGTGCATGACAGGCGAGCGTCATAACCTTTGTGCCACTGACGCACAAGAAAAGACGCGGATCACATCATACCATTCTTCATTCTTTTTATTTTTTTGTGGTGAACACTTAGAACAGCTAATTTATTTTTCATATTCGGATCCGACACACATAAAGTGTTTGACTGATAAGTGTACGAATGCCTTCACACTTTGCTTTTCCTATTGATGAACAATTAAATACGGTGTGGATATTTAGTTTGCGGAGCTTTCATCGCCCTACTAGGTGACATCTTCAGTGCATACTTCAATTTGAAGTGAGCTTTTAGATTTCTCCACGAGTTTATTAATCATCTCTCTTAGTCGGTGACCTTGGACGTTTTTTTCTCCTTCACATTCTCAGTGGAACATAGGGCCTCAAGCTAGTGGCTTGAAGTTTCTTAAGCAGTGTTTATTTTTAAAGGATGGAATTGCTAGCCTCATGCCCAACCTTTCCGCTTTACCAGCATTATTTCTGGCTTAGCAAGGTGAAGTAGTGCGTTGACCCGGGATCGAACCCCGGCGAGCGTCCTAACCGCTATGCCACCAACGCACCGACCTTGGACGTGATCGCTTGTTTTTGTGTGTTTTCACACCCCCTAGGTTACTTGTATTGGAACTGATTGTTTCTTTGACTTGAACTTTGACCCTTTGTGTGTGAGATTTCTTTCTTATCGGTCGATAAATTTTGTCTGTCTCGATGTGTCTGTTGATTAATGATTCACTGGAATACCAAGCTTCTAAAAATTCTCTAGCATTCTTGTTATTTCCTTTGTCTAATATTTGAACGTTGTCCCAGTCGAATTGATGTCCGTGGTTGTCTGTGTGTAGTGAAATGAGGGAGTGGATATCATGTCTTTTGACGGCTAGCTTATGTTCGTGGATACGAAGACGAAGGGGACGTCCACTTTGGCCAATGTAGTGTTTTTCGCAGTTGTTACAGTTTATTTTGTAGATGATGTTGGTTTTGTCTTCTTTTGTTGTTGAGTCTTTCGGTTGACATAGAATTGAGTGAAGTGATTTTGTTGGTTTGTGTGAGACGTCAATTCCTAAAGGTTTGAAGAGTCTTGCAATGATTTCTGAGATATCCTTTATATATGGTTAGGCGATTTTCTCTGTTATTCCCTTGGGGGCCTTCGGTTTGATAGGTTGGCTTGGGGGTATATGTCTCTTGATGAAATTCCGTGGATATCCATTCTTTTGGAAGACGTCCATGAGATGTCTTTCCTCGACTTTCCTTAAGGTGGGAGTGCTGCAATGAGTCCTGGCCTTCTTTTGTGACGTCGAAGGATATCATAATTTCTTGGTCATCTATTTGAATGCCTTTGATTTACTTTAGCACTTGGATAGTAGCACTGATAGAGTGATCAAAAGATTCCGTTAACTGTTTCAATTTTCTGTACAATTCTTTGGATAAATTGTATTTTGGAGTTCCCGGGAGTGACACAGTCAGTCATAACGGGATATTTGGCTTGTGCATTTTGGGTCTGTCATAGAGTTGGGGTAAGACTGGTCCACAGGACAAGGCGGTTAGGACTCTTGCTGACCATGCACATGGTCCGGGGTTCGATCCCCTGCCGACGAACACCTGATATCAGTGGTCAACCTGCAAAATTTGGGCTACCGATATCATATGCTGAAAATTCCATACTTGTATCAAAAAATATGATGTGGAATCAAGCTATAATCAAAATTAAATTAAACTTTCAAAGCTTCGTGACCCTAAGCAAAAAGAGGAACTTTATATACGCTCTTTCCTTGAGGATTCAGAAGATATGCGACGAGGAAGTGATTGACGAAGAACTGCGTAGTCCCCGAGGAACCCTAATGGGAAACGGTTTTCCGCCCAGGTGCATAGACAAAATCTCAAATCAAAGAAGACTTCCGAACAATTTCAGTCCGTCCCGAAGAAGATACTTCTGCTTAGTCTAGAATTGAAAGGTGACACTGAAGTGGAAATCCTTCGTTAACGCCTGTATAAATCTTTGAGGAAGACATAATTCGCCGCAAGCCTACGACTGATATTCTCCTGCAAGAAACTGTTCATTCAGAACGCTTAAACAAGCTAATGTAAAGATTTATATTTGACATACAGATGAGATTCAACAATATAATTTATAACCTAAGGGATAAAGTTACGACGGGATCTCCATCAGAGGTATTATAGGTGATATTTTTATGGCAATCTAAGAAAAAGATAATCTGCAAGATGAACTGTAAAGATAATCTTCATTTGATGAAAACAGTTGAACTGTTGAACCCCTCAGGCGACTTAACTTTCGTGACCCATCTAAACATCTCACGATCGAAGAAGTTATTTTTATGTTACATCCCACAGATATAACGTTAGGTGGGGAGAGTTGATGGTTATTTTCGGACACCAATCCGTGAAAATCAATCCCTACAGGAAAGCCTGCTAATCTCAACAACCAAATGTCGCTAAGCAGAAAGAGAGGACTGTAACATTCTCTTTAGACTAGAGTTATGAAGATCTGCTATATGAATGTGGTTGGCGGAGAACCTCGAAACTTCGAATAACAGTCTTAAATAGTGGATAGTGGATGCCCTTTGATGTTTTATTATTATGACAGCAGCATTAGTGAGCAAGTCACGCATCACCAGATTGCAATGGAGAAGAATTTGGGATTTATAGGTGATATAACTTCTGAGGTAATGAATAGTTGTCTAAATGTGTCAGACGCACCTTTACTGACCCTTATTTAGGCTTCGCAAGCTGGAGAATACTTTGGTAGTGTCTGAATGATAAACTATTGATTATATCCAAATCTATGCCCATCTGCAACTTTACATGCTGTTGTGCAGCAGACTACACTGGATACTGTTAGTACTCTAGAGACACAATCGAACATTTGGCTGAATGAAGGTGGATAATTGGTGATGACATCTATTTTCGAAGATAATGAGGGGTTCCATTTAGCACCCCGTAATTTATCTCCTAAAATTCTCCACGGGGTACAGTCCTACAGGCAAAACACTACGTAGCTTCATCCTGCAAAAAAAAAAATAAATGATGCACTGGATGCAGAATTTCACCAGCCTCATCGGAACAAGCTGGATTCAGGAAAGGCGAATCGTGTGCGCATTAATTTACAACTCAGAGAGGCGTTTGAAATGGAGACAGTAACACAAGGCAGTCTGTCTATTATCACCGATGATATTCGTAATTGTGATGAACTGGATCATGAGTCAGACTGTGCGGAGGAAGTGAGGAGACAGGAATACGCTGCACTTACTGAGCAAGAGACTTAAGATGATCTGGATTTCGCAGATGATATATGTCTAATGTCACACAAACCAATAAAGTGGTTGAAGAAGCAGGCAGTGAAGACAGGACTTCAGGTGAATATAGAGAAGGTTGAGGCGGAGGTGATAAAGATAACCAACCAAACAACCAACAGCAAAAACAACCAAGAGAGATTTGAAAGATGTTACATTCCTCACCTACAAGCAGTTGGAATGGATGAAGGACGGTAGAAAATAGAAGAAAGTGGAGATGTGTTGTTGAATTCTTATGTCCCATTCGGAATCGAAGAGAACAATAATAATAATAATATGTAATATACAGGGATTAATCCATTAACTCGCAAATCTGCGTCCTCATCAATTATGCATGACTGAATCACTAAGCATGCATGAATAAACCAAAACTCCCTATCCCAAAGAAAAAGTTTTGTAAAACATTTTTAAAACTTTCGCCTCATACAGTGTTTCTCTGAATAATTTTATCCCACTTCACTTTTTGTCTGTGATTATTAAAGTTGTTATTATTATTATTATTGTAATTTCAATTTTTTGACAACACTTGTACCACAATATTCATCTCAGTGTTAGTTCCCGTTTTTCGTAATCCTTTATGTATTTCACCCTTTTTAAAGTTCATCCAACTAACAACCTTGTCAGTTTTTATCATACGTACAAGTGAATGACTTTTCTAGCGTAATGTCAAGAAGAGAATACAGATTCAGATTTATTGGTTGAGGATAGAAGGCTTGGAGACTATGTTAATCCTTTTCTAGTAAATTTCTTTGGTTGTTCAAACCATTCTTGAATGCATCAGTTGAAGATGCAGACATCACTTCTTCTGGGAGTTGGTTCTAAGAGTTTATGACTTGGTTTGAGGACCAGCTATATGATTTCTTCTTGGCTTTTGAACTCTCCTGCTATGTCCTCTAAGTTGTTCCGACTTGGTGAGAAGGAAAGGAGAGAATAGGTCAGGTCCGTCGTTGAAAGTAATCTCTGCAGGATAAATATGTTTTTCTCATTTTTCACTGTTCAGCTATTTAACTGTGGAATGCACTGGATTAAGCTCACAAATATTCTTTGTAATGTGAATTTTTAGATGTATAATCCAAAAAATTCAGTAAAAGTTTAACATGGTTAAACTACGATGCGCGGAAACGAGGTGTAGTATCGTATGACAGTGTTTGTCTTTAGACTATCGGAAAATACAAAACTAAGAATTTTTTCTAACTGATTTCATAGCTGATGTCATTCTTAGTGAAAACATTTTGCATTAAAGAAACCTCTACAAGTAAAATACCTTTTATTAATCAAACTACTCGTTTGTTTGTAAGTAGTTATAATAAGTTACTCTAATTTGTTAGACTCTATTCAGACAAATCACTTTCCGTTATACCAATTGGAAACAATCAAACAGCAAACTACTGCACAAGTATCTTGAAAGATTGAATTACATTTACCTTAGAGGTAAAAATATTTTCTAAAAATCTTTAGTTCAGACGGTGCAGTGGTAAAAAATCCTCATATTTTGACTATTTTTTGTCGACACTTGCTATCATGTAGAGAAAATATGAAAAATTGGAGTTTTAGTTCAGTAAGAGATATTGGGTGATTTTTCCCTTAAAATATTGAGTTTACTAGAAATTTATGATATCCGTCTAGTCAGCAGTGATTTTTAAATATTACTACATTAACGTTAGTTATTTTACTCTTCATTATTTTATTGCTTATATAAATATTATACATCCTTGAGCCCTGATAGGAAAATAGGAATTCTACAGTAAATCTTCACAGCGCACGGTTTCCTTACATATAAAGAGCTTTTATTGCCACCTAATCTGTCACGTTAACGTACTTTTTATCGTTGGAAGTTATTTTGACTTCCACTCTGAACTTCTTTCCTATTTCTCATATGATACCCTTTTAAACACTTGCTTTACTTAGACCTTAATAGTTTTATCTACTTTAATAATCTGAGTTAATCTTATCTACGTTATGTGTTGTTCCCTGTCTATAACTCTTAATGAATTTTATAAAGCGCATTGCACTCCTTTCTGATGAATCAAATTTCGGCATACTTTAGACAATAGAAACCTAATAATGAAAAATGGGCTTATTTGATTGGACTATGTTTATTAGTCATGTATTATTCACTTAGTGAAACGCACTTATTGTGTGATAATTTTAACTACTACGCTACCTAGATATCAGTAGATGCGTAACCACCCGGTTGAATAATGAGTACCTAATCCAGTAAAGTACAGGAAAATATAAACTTAAAGTTCACTTATTATCCGATATTGCTTATTAGGCTTTGTTTACTAAGCTGTGTACAGCCCTTCAAAGTGACACCATCGACGAAAAAATGGCCTTGGTGGCGTGTATTTTGTTTCATCCATTAACCAATGGGTATTTGTTTGTCTTTGCCAGGAATCCTGATTTATTTAAAAGGAAACGTGGTCAGTGAAAAGTTACTCCTTTCAGCGAAAACATTCTCAAGATATACAGTGACATATATACAGTAAATCATCTCACCAACTAATGGAGTGTCTCTCAAGATGTGTCATTGTAATTGTAAATGTTACATAACACAGAAACCGTTAATCGGTTAGAAATCGAAGTCAAATTGGACAAGTTAATCTCTACACAACTGATGAGATTGAAAAGAACTCAACCAAAAAAAATGGAGAAACAAGTAGAGTAACATGAAGTCATTTCTGCTTAATAAGCGTAGAATGTGTAACTCTGTGATAAAATACAGTAATACATCTGTATTTATGGAGGTCATTCTCAGTACAAGTGTTTCATTCATCGGAAACAAACAGGCATAGTTATTCCTCTGTTTTTTCATCCATCTTACTTTTTAAATTTTTTTTAAATTTTATATTTACTCGTTATGGCATGTGTGAATTTGCTTAGAGTTTCCTATGAATTCCCCATTTTATTAGAATCTGCCATTAATTGCCTGGCTAAGGTATTCTTCTTCAATAACTCAATTAAAACATAATTAATATAAATAATAATCTGATAACATAATTTGATATTACTATACTAATTTGATATCCTAACTTCATAGAGTTTGAGAAGTCCTACGATGTTGTCAGAAGCAAAGTAATTTGGGAATTAATTCAACACTGTGAAGTACAGTACTGCAAACATTTGTAAACCTCATTCAGCAAGTGTATGATAACGTGACATGCTAAGTAATTCACATAGGAAAGCTCACTGAAGCATTGTTGGTGAAGACTAGCATAAGACAAAACTGTCTGCGATCACCGATCATTTACTTGGTGTCGACTGAAAGACCCTAAAAGATTCGAATTCGGCAGATATTGAAGATATCTGGGAAGAAACAATTGAGTAGGCAGAAGCGGCCATCATGAATGCACTTCTGGTGAACATGAAAAAGACAACAGTCACCATGAGTAAAGGAAATCTGAAAGAGGTTATCTCTTTCACTCACTTGTCCTGAAAACATAGTTTCAACCAAAAAGCAAGGCAAAGATTGATTGGAAGTACACTAAAAAGAATATTCTTTTCATGGCCATCGAATGGAATTCGAAAGGGTTCAGCATTCAAGGCTGACATGGAGGACAGCATGCGGAAAGGTAATGAAGTCTGATGAACAGTCATGCAGCCATTTGATTTTGATGGCAAGGAACTGAGTGGAGTGTAAATGTGTCCCTGAAATTCCATTCTCCTCAGCGAAAGCAAAGAATGACTGAGTGATTGAACAACATAAAAAGCATATACTAGTGAAGATGGAAACAGAATATGCAAACTATTTTCGTGTTTATCCACAAAAATTATACTTAAAACTCCATCCTGTTTAAAGATCTGATTTGGTGCTGCAAAATGAGAATTTTGCTTTAATAAACTTTATTAGTAAAACGGTGAAGTTCAGGAAGAATCTATTACATACTCACGGTTATATGACTGTTATCTGTATTTATCTTAACGTTCATTATACAATAATGAAGTCTTTAAAGAATTCGAGTGCTTTTACTTGAGTTAAGTATGTAAATTCAATACACACGTCGTGTTTTTAGTGTTTATGTTCGTCAAAGATAAAAAAACTATATTTGTACAGAGTTTTTTTTAAAAAAAGATACGTTTTCGATATCAATAATAATAAGAATAATACCTCGGTTATCTTTTGAACATAATAAAAGAGAATTTCAAAAACCGCGGCGTAGAGTTCATTTCAAATGGACCCGAGAGAACATGGTGTAAGTTGTAATAACCTGTGTAAACAATCAAGAAGAAGTGATATGTATCTCTTTTTTTCTCTTCTCCTTCTCTTGATTCATTTGAAGTTTTTATTTTTCAGTGAACAAACTTCAAAAGCTTAGTGTAGCTATCTACTCTTTTATTATTAATTGTGAGCAGTTATAATTACAAAAACTATGGTTTGTTTGTTAATTTTTTTTTAGCGAGCTCACTGGATAAATGCGTTAAGCTTACTCAGTAAATAAATAAATTTAAGATTTTTGTTCAGTATGGCATATCGGAATGTTTCAGAAGTCTCATAGTGTTTGAAGGATGTGTCTGTATATTTGTATGCGTACTGCCTAAGTGATATCCTACTGAAAGGATAATAATCCACTTAGTATTCACTGTGCGTCGGTGGCACATTGGTTAGGACTCTCGCCAACCATGCACATGGTCCGGGGTTCGAGCCCGCACCGACGCACACCTGATATCTATGGTCGGCTTGCAAAATTTGGGCTACCGATATCCATGCTGAAAATTCCATACTTGTACCAAAAATACAGTGTGGAATCAAGCTGTAAATCAAAAAATTCAAAAAAATTTTTTAATTGCAGCTTTTTAAAGACTATACGTGGTTCAGAGACTTGCGTGCCACCAAAAGCATTTCTAACAGGCTATGCAAGGCTTTCATCAATAACCGTTTTCTCTGCATAGTCAAGGTGAGATGGACAGCGAGAAAGGATATGTGCTGAAAAACTCTGTCAGCTAACCAACCAATAAACTAATCGCCCCATCTAATATCCAGGAAGAGATTGAGATGGATGAGACATTCTCTGAGGAGGCCATTGAGTGACATCACGTGTCAGTCAAAGCCTCAAGTGGAACTCAAATGGGCAACGGTGAAATGGACATGAGTTCAAAATTGACATTGAGGAGATCGTGTGAAGAGTTGGGAGTATATGGGCAATCCTGGATCCAGTTAAACAGGACTACTGTGGACAGGATGAAATGGTGAGTCCTATGTCTCACTCGGAAACCAAGGGAATGATCATATAATAATGTTCAACTCATTTGAATCGATAGGGATTTTTTGGTGTTACCTGGTTTTATGGTGATAACTTTTCCATTCCTCATATGTAATTCCATTCATCCAGAACCTTCAGTTTGAAAAGAAAAGAGGTTATCAAATACTTGAAACTTTCTCAAACCCAGCAGTATGGTAGACTTAACCTTTGACCATCGTTGCAATTGTTGCAGGAATGTAAACGGCAAACAGAACGTTTTGTATGCATATTATATATCTTTAGTCTGTCTCTTTCTTTCCCTGCCGGGAGCACTACGTGTTTTCAAGGATCAATGAAAACCAGTATTGAAAAGAAAACACATTTTGCGCTTTGCAGTTGTGGAAATAACATGGTAAACAAAGAAACTGTTTGTAGTTTGAAATAAGAAAGTAAGTTTACAGCACCATCATATCAGCCTATTTGACACTGTCATCAAGAATAGCACACTAAAAGCGTAAGTGAGATAACGGAAACAAAAATCATTGCAATGAGATGCAAACAGTGCGAATATTTGATGAGAGATTAGAAGAAACCCATAAAAAACTGAGAACTGTACATAGTTTACAGCAATTTCTGTGGTTTTAACATCACTAACTTTCATATAAGAAATGTTATACTAGAATAGTTCACTTACGCTTAAGTGATCAGGCAAACAGGAATAGCTTACCAACATCAGTCCATGGGCACTCCTAATCTTCTTGTTATCATTATTTATTTATTTTATCTTGATTATAGCTTGATTCCATACAGTACTTTGGTACAAGTATGGAATTTTCAGCATTTGATATCGGCAGCCCAGATTTTGAAGGCCAACCACTGATATCAGGTGTTCATCGGCAGAGGATCGAACCACGGACCACGTGCATGACAGGCGAGCGTCATAACCTTTGTGCCACCGACGCACAAGAAAAGACGCGGATCACATCATACCATTCTTCATTCTTTTTATTTTTTTGTGGTGAACACTTAGAACAGCTAATTTATTTTTCATATTCGGATCCCACACACATAAAGTGTTTGACTGATAAGTGTACGAATGCCTTCACACTTTGCTTTTCCTATTGATGAACAATTAAATACGGTGTGGAATCAAGCTGTAACAAAAAAAAAATAATAATAATATTTTTTCTGTTAAAACGAATGGAAAATTCCCATAATGAATCCGTTTCCAGTAGACAGTTAGCCTAGGCATGCATTAAAGATAAAGCGCCCATTTTTCAGTGCTTGTTCCTATTTAGCAAAGTACATTGGCCATACACAACACCAAGCAGGTAAATATCTTATGGAACATTGTCCAGCCTGCTTAAACAGAGTAGAAAAGAAACATTCTGTCCTCAAACACCGCCAACTCTGGACGTTGGACATCCCTGTATGGCTCCTTCACATTGATACACAGAATTCGCTTATATTGCACAACAAGACTTCGATTACAGCGTTTTTACTTCGCCGAATCACCGTCTTTTCAAGAATTGGAACCTGACCTCTGTATTCAAAAGCATTATAGTCACCCACTCTCCACAATAACATTCATGCTATAATTTTTTTTGGTAGTCTAGTTTATTACTATTATTATTAATATGGATTTGTAACTGTTATTGTTATCACTGTTGTTTATTAATAAGGTTGTATTTTTCATAAATATTCGTAGAAATACTTAACCAAATTTCTTTAGCTTTTGCCCATTTTGTGCACTTGCATTGATCAGTTAGATTTTCCTACTTATTACTGTATTCCAACTACCTTTTTCTAATCTACACTCAATCATCCAACTCTACATAGACTACATCTCATACTATGTATTGCATTTTCTAGAATATAGCCTCCATTTTCTGACTGGTTTCATGAGTAATTTGTTAAATATAAATACAATTGTATAGTTGTTAAAAAGTGATTCGTTCAGCAGAAAAAGTTTCTTCGCTGTTACATTTTATTTTGTTTATGATTATAATACTTATATCTGTTAATAACTTCCTTGGAATTTCCATTCCATTGGTAACCGAATTAGAACCCTGTGAATATCCTATAACCAGTTTCCTAAATCATTCATTTTTGCATGCATACCCCTTGGACAAATACCGATACGGTTTAAAACTAAGAGGGATTATGAATTTTTCCGGGAAGCTTATGAAGACTTGGTACTTACAGTGTAACTATGTCTAAATGTGCCTGAGGCTTGTGTTTTGTTCTCTCTCCTTGATCAGTTTTGCTATTCGCAAAGAAATACTGCTGTCTGATCAATCATTTTTGCCATGATAATGACGATCTCCTACAATTTATGGACTGCTTATTTCATTACTGCCTTTTTATTATTCAGTTAATAACTCGTCTAAAACGCTTGAATTTCATATGGTTGTTGGTATAGAAGATACTATTGGATCAAATTGGTGGTTAAACACCACCCAAATCAGTATTTTGTATTTTGTTGGCTAGATTCTGAAGATGTCGCTGATTGGTTTAAGCACTTGAATTGTAGTCATATGGCCCTAGGTTCCTAGGTCCTGTCTTGCTTATTTAACCTTGCACAATTCAGTGGTGTGATCAGCCTTCATCGAATATATGTATGTGTCTCATTGCTAGGTTCCTATTATCTATTATTCGTTCCTTGAATTTCTTCCGGAAAACACGGCTTTACATGCACATGTCTGCCTTTGCTTTCATCTGGCTCTAGGGCCATCTATATGCTTTCATTCCCTCTTCGCATAACCTCTTTCACATCATTCTTGAATGCACAAACGGATACTTTGTATGTTGACTCACACTCAAGGACGTGGTATTGCTTGAACGTCCCTTCAGAGTATATCATTATCCATTTTTATTTCGTTAGGTATATTTATTGCGAGATAGGGCTCCAGACAGAGTTCCTTTTCGCCTTTTTTTCATATATATATATAGTTTTAAAAGCGCTTATAAAATCAACTTTACATGAAAAATGTAATACATAAGTAGTGTATATTGATTAATTTGTTTTCTTCTCATCCCTTCTGCATTCAGCCTTACACCTTTAAGTACGGTTCACTCATTCAATCTTGATTAATGCATGCCCAAAATACCTCAGTATTAACAGAATAAACTGTATACCTGTTTTGTCTTAATTCTTATACACATTTTAGATAGCTGCATCATTCACAGCCTTAAGATTAAGTTAAATGCATGATAAAGGTGTTAATCACAAGAAAACTGAAGGTTGGAGTTTTGCTTTAAATGAGATATGTGTTAAGAAGTTCAAATGCATAGGTTCTTTATTTCTTTTCAGTTAACTTCAGATATCTAACATCAAATACTTCTTTTAATGAGGTTCTCTCATACATCACTTAGTTTATTATGGCTTATTACTCTATGCCTTTGTCGGTGTTTTTGATTATCAAGAAATAAAATTGGTTGTAATTATTAACATTTATTCGATTCAATGTGGTGGCTAGCAGTAGAACTCCATTAGCTGTGAGTGTACTTGCACACCAGACGAGTAGTAATAGTGTCCCGACTGCCAACTATCACCAACCAACCAAGCAACACATAATTTTAATCTTCAAGCGTCGTTGAACCGTCCATACTAGGGAACCGACTGAAATAGCAATAGACACTGAACATTTCAATTGAATATAATCAGCAGAAGGGAAATTCGATGCGTTGTGGGGGAAAGGTTTCCAATTTTTGTGTTGTTGAATATTCGGAGGCATTTACACAATATCCAAGTAACAAAGAGATAGTAAAAGGAATATAAACAAATACTTCATAAAGTAGGGGATATGTAAGAGCAATAAACCGATGTTTTTTTTTCTTTGCGATGAATTATTTTCCAGAATTGTTCAGTTTCTAGACATGTTTTTTGGTTAAAAAAGAATAAGGAATTTAGTGGAATTAGGTGTTATGTTAACTATAAGTATACGATAAGTATAAAAAGTTACAAATTCAATATGAATATACAAAAAAAGATGCAAAAAGGAGTATAGAAAAGACATTAAAGTGTTTAACTCAACTCTGAATGGTTTATTTAAGGAAACAAATGTGCTAAAATGAAATTAAACAGTTGACTATATATTTTTAAAGAGTTGATTTGTTTGATCACGGATTGATGCATCAGTTAGAGAACCATTGAAAACTAGGGAGTACTGAACAGCGGTTGGAAGGACTTTAATTCATACTCCTTTAGCAAGATTTCTGTTTATTCTGTAGGTGAATTTGTAGTTGGCGTGTCGTCCAAAATCTATCAGGTATCCCTGATTACAACTGCTGAGGGACGCCTTTTTTCCTTATAAAATCATAAGGGTAAGTATTTTAATGATAAGTTTGGATAGCAAACGATGAGTATATCTCTGACGGAGCAGGTTAACTTGTAGATAAGGCATTGAGATAAGGCAGGAAGTGGTAGCCTTTCCCTTCACTTTCACCCCAATTGTTGGGTTTTGTAGAGAAATTGAGTCAACGTTTAGCTGAGAAGGTTTTCCACAGCGAACAAGAAAAGGAGTTACCCAGTATTTCTCCCGATGAGTTTCCACAATGCTCATTTGTGACAAATATACAATTTTAAAATAAATATCAGTGATCGGAATACTTCATAGACTCCCAAGGGTTAACTGAAGTCTTTGTGTCTAGTAAGCTAAGTGAAATAACATTACAGTGTAATATAATTTGTTATTAAACTGGAATCCGTGTTTAATGACACCGTTCTCTGAAATGCTTCTGCGAACTTGGTCCGACTCATTTCTTTTATGGGAGTAAAATCTCAGGCATCTAGTATCAAAGTTAGTGATTTAAATGCTTCACGTTGTAAATCAATCCCGGTACCTAAACTGGTGAATATATTTGGTCTTCAGTATTGATGAGAACATTTTGATGTGTAGTACTGTCAGAGGCAAAGTGATACCATATCTCCAAATGCTTTCATTTTACCAATAGAAAACTAACCGGAAAAACTGTTCACTTCGGTTTCCTTCTTGTTAGAACTTTTCTGAAAAGTGTTTCGAAAGTCTTAGGGAGACTTATTTTTTCGCTTTGAATGTTAACCTACATTTACTCAGTGCCAAATTCATAGAGTATTGTACTAGGCTGTTCAGACCTGTTTGTCTGCACAGAATGTAGAACCATATCTTACAGTTGTCTGAATCCTAGTGCTTAATGTCAGGTTTTTACAGTCCAATTGATATCATGTACCCACAAATCCTAGTTTAAAAGTGCCAGCTGAACCTACTTTGTAGCGTTTTTTTTCCTCAGTTTCTCATTGTCATCTTCCTTTCAACTAATTTGCTAAACTCCTGTTCAGGACTGTGTGAAAAGCATTTTCTAAGTAAAGCTGCTTTTTACTGGTACTTTAATAACTACAGAAGACAGAAGAATGTTGACTAGTTTGATCAGTTGAAACAACTGTGTCAGTTCTATTTATATGGCTTTTTTTTTACATTGCTTACATTTTTAAGGAATGTAAATATTTTTTCGATATATTGAAAGACAAATATAACAATTCTACTCGAATTTAGCAAATAACTATCCCGAATTATTTAATGTTACGAATAAATTCCACTAGAACGAGGATACCGTCAACTTCTTAATCAACAGAGGGTACACTAAAAGGCCGTAATATATTATGACTGACCTACTTTATATAGATAACATGGCTAGGAATAATACATTATATAATAAACAGTCAATTACTGATACATGCATACAAGGTTCACGATACAATGACTCACCCTTAAGATTTAAATCTTTAAATAAACTTCCAACTTATTTGTAAAGACCGTCTGAGATCGAATTATTCGATAACAGTTTGCTTACACTTGATTTCGGTGAAAGAGGGAAGCTGTCTCATGCTGTTATATCCATTTAAAGTCGTGTAGGATTTTGCCAGTCAGTAGGCAGACAATGGTATTCTTTCCGATCTCACTAAGAGTATTCATGTTTTCTTTTTTGTTTCTTCAATGCTTACTGTGTTAACAGTCTACTGTCAATAAATGACTATAAAGTTGGTAAATAACTTTTCCTAGTTCATCAGGCGAACTACCGGATAATTTTCTATATGATCTATTATTACACTGGACTCCTCAGACTATAGAGCTTACACAGAATTCAATTGGTCAATTGTTTTTTGTGAACACGATGGATAAGCTAAATAATCTGCAGTAGTATGCTGCATTTATTTTCTTTTCGCTTATCATAACTCTCTGTTCACGTCTATATTTTTGTAATGTATAATCCGTGAATGCAGGCCACCTTCTTGCTGGAGTAGTGTCTCATTTTTTCTCCAGAATACTGATGATGATGATGATGATAATGGTGATTCAGAAGGCGGTTACTGGACAAATATGTGTTGCAATGATTTCAAGAAACAAGACTAACTAGTTCCTATCATTAGTATTACTTTATCTTACTTACTTAACCAGTATTGTTCTTTATAAATACTAATAATTTAAGAAAGAAAAAAATGTATTTGTCATTGTTAATGTTGTTGTTGTTGTTATTGTTGAGAATCTTCGAGTGGTCTGAGAAATGAATCAACACAAGAGACACTGTCGAATAAATTAACTGTCACTGTACTGTGTTTACACAGAGTCAATAAACAATTCACATATACGATAAATAAGTATGCTGATGCATTACATTAATCCAATACAAATATTTTAGATGTTATCTCTAGTATGCATTACACCGAATTATTATTCATTTGCTATCATATTCACATTAACTAACCTTTGGTATATTTTTATGTACTCAAAATACTGTAATGATCTTTAAACTTCAACTACTTATGAAAATATATACCTTAAAAAGACAAATGTAATTAAAATATATGTAGAGAAAGAAAAAATCGTCACATAAAATGTTTTTTGTTTTTTTTTAAAGGAATGAGATAAATACTTATTATACTTTAAATTGAAGTACGTGAATTTTTGTTTTACTGCATGCACGTTTAGTAAACACATGTGGTATTTAAAGACAGTCTTGATTTTTAAATTATCAGAGGGATAATCATTGAATGAATGCACATACGTCCACACATCTATGCAGATGTACACACAGACACACACACGCAGAGAGAGAGAGAGAAATACCAGTAATCAAAGGAATTAAAACCTGCACTTTCGTGTAACATAAAATTTCAGAGTGCAATAAGACAAAACCTATTTAAACAGGTGTAACTCGAAAGACAAACTGTTTGAGTTTTGTATTATAACTGAATAGTGTGTGATAATCTCATATACCTCAGTTATGACTATCTCACCAGATGTGTAGAAGTTGGAAGGCCAGATTTAGCGAATATTATTAGTATAATATTGAAAAACTTCCAAATAACTTGTTCCGATAGATTGATGACCACCTTGTCAAAAAATTATGAATGAATGAATACTTTGAAACTCAAATTTGTAGGGCAAGTTATTTCTGGAAATATTTCACCGCCAGATCTGTCACTTCCAACTCTACAAATTCCGGTCGAACATCAACTATGACTACTACTACTACTACTACTACTACGATGACGAAAACAATAGTGGATATACAAGAACTGAAGTGAGCATTTTATTATTATTATTTATTTGTTGAATGCCCCCTTGTGTCAACATTTTCGAAATATTCCAGTTCACTTTACCTTTATTATTCTGTTTGATATGAACAGTTGAAGTTTTTGTTTCTGCACCACTATTGCATTCTTAGTTGATCGAATGAATTCAACTGGGTGAGATTCAACTACTTCAACTGTGATATCATTCTAGATCGTCGGAAAATTGTTTTTTTTTAAAAATTCATATGTACAGAACGGATGTATTTATTTTTAAATGTAATTCTTACTTTATTGTTAATCATCATTTATTCTTTGAGTTCGTTTCCTTTCCACATGACGTTATCTCTCATGTTACTCTCATGCTGGGGCTTGACTCGACGCCACCCATTCGATTTCAACTTAACCTTCGCGTGTTTGATGACACTTGAATATTTCTTCTTCTCATCCACCTCCTTCTTCATATCTGTTGGACAATATTTTCATGAATGGTTCATGCCTGCCAGCACTCCATGTTGCACATCTTTTCTTGCCTGTTACATGATATGAAGTATCAATAGAGGTGGAAGTCTACCCACCCACCTAATCTCTGAACTGACTGACTTGATATTAAAGTTAAAAGTTTGAATATTGTTCATTGTGCTGAGTGTAATTGATTTCTACAGTGATTTTGAGAGTATTGAAAGCCTATCATGTTTTGCCAGTCAACTTTTTGCTGGCGAGCTCTGATATCCTCATCCACTCTGTCTATCGCTAAAGTAATGCTGCCCAGGTAAATAAGTGAAATAGAAGAATTAGTATACATTCCTTCCATTGATGGTGATTTGTGTCTGTTGTTGATCGGATTGAGTACTATCCCCGTCTCTCTGCTTTCTCTATATTCACATGAAGTAATTGTTTGCATGACATTTCAAGTCCTCACTAACTTCTGTTTCTTAATGTATTCTCAATTTTCTAGAGTTGCTCAAGGACTGGTAAGTCAAGAGTCGATTACTTCTATCATAAATTCCAAGTACATTTTACATACATTTTTGATGTTGTTAGTGTCTACTGTTTAATAAACATTCATTTGTCCACCTTTCTCTCTCTCTCTCTCCCTTCAGTAGAACCACTGTTCACCGGTTGGGTGAAAATATATCAGTGCTAATAATCATGGTAAATAGTGTAAGTTGAGATTATCTAACTGACTGATGAAAAATATGTTTTAAATCAAAAACCTTTTCTCACGAAGTACTACGGCTAGTCAACTTTTGAGTTCTTCTTCCTCCTAGTTATCACCAAGTAAGGTAATTCGATGTCTAGAGAAATAGGCATGTGTAGTTTTTCCCGTTCATAAAGTTTCATTTCTAAAAAAAGGTATTACAAAGCTTGAGAATCTGAATACAACATTACTTCAAATATTATCAGCTCATATGAAAAAAGGTATAGTAGCAGTGTTTACTGGAACTGATTTTATGCAAAATTTATTACTCATGATAATAATAATAATAATAATAAAACCATCACCATTATTATTTCATAAAGTGTAATACAGTTATTTATTCACATCCAGCTGATGACGAGTCCCAAATAGGACAAAATGCGCATCATGGATTCCATTGCTAGTCACCATCCACAAATTAAAAGTGGAACACAATATTTAAAAATCCAATTAATGGGTAAAAGTTAATTTAACAATACTGCTAAACTGTAGACTGTAGAACATAAGCCAAGATTTTGTTTTCTGGTTCCGAATATATGTGCTCACCAGATGTAAGAAGACTTGAAACTTTGAGTTTATAAATATCAGAAGTTGCTAATTAATAAACGCATTTTGTTAGCTCGATTGCCTTACAAATGCATCACTTCTCTCTCTCATTATCAGAATAGTGACAAGTAGAAAAGATTAGCTAACACACTACATAAACCTGTTTCTATTGAAACTGAGCATCTATCAGCGAGAGAAACAGAACTCCTAACATTACTAGATGATATGAAGAACGTCCAGTCTACTTTTAGGATATCTCGAAAGTATGCTGATTTTTAATCCACTTTATGCTGTATTAATTATTCCACTGTAACAAAATTCCCCATTAAGACATTTAGAAAGCAGAAGGATTGAGCATATATACTTTTCGATTAGATCCTCATCTCTGGCTGTACTATAATAGACAAGGTAGCATTTTTATTACAATACACAACAATCTACCAAACAAATGGCGATATGTTTGTTAACAAAATTTAGTCAGTGTCAACGTGTCATATCGGGGTGATAACTTACGAAGAAAATTGACACACAACTAAAAGGTAGAAATGGTTGCAACAAGTGAATAGCAAAATACATCATATTGGAAAAACTGATGAGTGCGTCGGTGGCACAGTGGTTAGGACTCTCGCCGACCATGCACATGGTCCGGGGTTCGAGCCCGCACCGACTCACATCTGATATCTATGGTTGGCCTGCAAAATTTAAGCTACCGATATCCATGCTGAAAATTCCATACTTGTACCAAAAATACAGTGTGGAATCAAGCTGTAAATAAAAAATAAAAAATAAAATAAATAATTAAGGAATAAGCGAGTGTTCTCGTTGATTGCGTAATAGATAAAGTTGAATAAGGCATTAAGAAGACAAATTTCGCGAGATGATATCATCATTTCGTAGTTTCTTTACAATCGCTTTACAACTAACATGATTAACAATAATAAAATAAAGGTCATGACAATTACTCAGTTAAATAAAAAACAAAAGTACATACTAATGACCAGTCATATTTAGATGGGTCATGTTGTCCACGGTAGGCAAAGATTGAAGTTTATTGTTTTTTGTACACACAGTTTAGGCTGTATGGGATTAATCCAAAGTGCTTCCATCACCTTCAATAACCTTGAA
The DNA here is from genome assembly GCA_944472135.2 of Trichobilharzia regenti. Taxonomy (NCBI): domain Eukaryota; kingdom Metazoa; phylum Platyhelminthes; class Trematoda; order Strigeidida; family Schistosomatidae; genus Trichobilharzia; species Trichobilharzia regenti. The sequence goes on from OX235270.1 coordinate 638,559, forward strand.
TTAGAGTTATGTGAAATAATTGTGAAACAGTCATTAATATTTATTTTGTGACCAGACATTAATAAGTGTTTTGCAATGGATGATGCTGGATTTCTATTAAGATTAATCGCATTGGGATTTTCGATATGATTTACTAACCACTTTGGAACATGTCATTTTCGACGATATTGGAACATTCTGTTGGTTCTACGTATATAGGTGTCACCACAGTTGCAGGTGAACTTGTAGATACAGTTTGAAGTAGAGTCCACAGAATTTCGTCCTTTAACCGTAGGTACAGGGATCGAAAATGTTCGGCAAATGAGAAAAAGAGATGAGGCGGCGTAGAATGTGGTTTTGATGGCTGACCGAAGTCTTTGAGCTAGCTGTCAACTGCATAATCTGGTCGCCCTTGAATGGTAGGTTAATAAAGATAGCTTTCTTTGGTACAGAAGCTGTCTTTTCGAGATGTGGTTTTTCTTTACTGTGACAAGTGATAAAGTTCTCCGGATAACTATTAGCTAATAAAACTGAATGTGTATGTCGAAACTCATCCATCAAAGTGTCACTCGTGCATATTTTTCGGGCCCTTGAGAACAAACATTTCACTAGGGGACATTTATATTGGATAGGAACAAAACTGGTAAAATGAAGATATTGCCCACTTCATGCCTGTTTACGAAAAATAGATCGTTGAATCGTTCAATCACCTCTTCTAGTCATGGTAATATCCAGGAAACCGAGTTTGTTATTCGATTCTAGTTCGGAAGTCACTCGGATATTTGGATGAATATGATTAAATAGGGTAATAAAGTTTTCAATAGATTTACTATTATTACCAATAATGAGAGTATCATCTACTTAACGTTTATACAGCATAAATTCTCCAAGCATATCTTGCATTTGTTTCTCCAATTTCGACATGAAAATATCTGCTAACAACGGCCGAAGAGGACTCCCCATCGCAACACCATAGATTTGTTTTTATGCCTTTTCTTGGAAGGTGAATCGAATATTTTGTGTACACATTAAGATGATGTCTTTGATGTAAGTTACAGGAATAGGTAAGTTTGTGATGTAATCGCAAACAAAATCAGCAGTTTCATTAAGGGGAACATTGGTGAATAACGATTCTATGTCAGTTGAACACAATTTTTGCCTTAATGTTCAAGGCGTCTAGCATATCTGTCATATCAAATGAAATTTTTACATAATGATTTGATAACAAGTCTCTTACAGCCGTAAGAACCTCTGTAATCCATTTGGCGATTTTATGTTACGGAGAATAATTAAAGAAAATAAAACGATTTTGACAGTGATAACTTGTAGTTAAAGATGAAGTAGTCAAAATGTACAGTGAAATAATTTGGATAATGATAATTTTAAAAGACTTAGGAGAAGAGTGAAGCAATCAGGTTTATACATTCATGTAACGATGATCAAGGTAAGGAGAGTGGCTGTACAAATTTCTTCTGAGCACACACGTTTGGCTTCTTCAGGTGGATTCCTATTACTTCAGCTCTATGTTAAAAATGAACTCATAAAGCAGAAAATTAGTTGGAGTGCGATAAATAAGTTTAAATGCTGACTATCTACAAGATGTGCTAAAACAGAGCGACGAATAGATATTGCTTAGGCCTTGACTAATCAATCATTATGCAGGATGACGTTCAGGAATCCGATAATTAACCTGCCTAATTGTACGCCCAATGCAGCTAACTCCGCAGCTGCAGTCAAATTAGTAAATACACATAGAGGAGGAAGCAAAATTAGGTGGTTTGCGCCTATTTCTCAAACATAAAATAGGGGTGGCAGTGAAGAGAAAACGTACCTATCTATTCTGACTAGTTATTGTTAACATAAAATAACTCCACTTGATTGATAAAGTGTTGTGTATTGTATTAAAAGTTGTATATTAGAGTGGAGCCAGATATGAGGATGTAATTGGAAAAGAGAATATTTCTTAGTTTAATCCTTTTACTATCAGTCATAGACTCAGTATGTGACAGATTTATTGCCTCATTAAATCTTTATTGACAGTAAACATGGTGTTAACAAACAATGATTAAGAATTTCAATATGTTCTGTGTATAGTTGAATTAGGCACCCAGTTGAAAGCCAGTTGTGTTAATCAGTGGTGCGGGCTGGTCGAATGCAGGTGATTTTTTTTTCCTTCACGTTCTCCAGTGGAACATAGGGCTTCAAGGTAGTAGCTTGAAGTTTCTGTAGCAGAGTTTATTTTACAGGATGGGGTTGCTAGCCTCATGCCCAACCTTTGCTCTTTACCAGAATTATTTCTGGCTTAGAGAGGTAAAGGTGTGCGTCGGCCGGGGATCGAACCCGGACCATGTGCATGGTCGGCGAGCGTCCTAACCGCTATACCACCGACGCACTGGTGTAGCTGCCAGGATCCGAACCTGGGTTAGTGCGGTGATTTATACACCGTTATTTGAAACAAATTCATTGCCAATGCATTTAGAATAATTCAGCTGAAAGTCAACTGGATCAGAATTGCAGTAAACTATCTTGGTTAAATGGGCGTCGGTGGTATAGCGGTTAGGACGCTCCCCGACCATGCATATGGTCCGCGGTTCGATCCCCAGCCGGCGTACTCCTTTACCTCACTGAGCCAGAAATAATGCTGGTAAAGAGGAAAGGTTGGGCATGAGGCTGGCTAGCAACCCCATCCTGTAAAAATTAAACACTGCTACAGAAACTTCAAGCCACTAGCTTGGAGCCCTATGTTCCACTGGGAACGTGAAGGAAAAATTATTATTATTATTATTTATTTTGGTTAAATTATGATTTTGGATACCGTTATTAGAAGAAGAAGAAGGTAGCCTGAAAATGAATGCGATGAATTGCGCAATACATTTTGAACAATCTGATCACACATTTTTACTTGTAAAATAGACCTGCATGAAAATACAAGACCGACTGAAAAAAAACAGTTTTGGAGTCTGTTTTGATATCAGTCATGTGGTTCATACCAATTAAGTGTTCAGCTATAGACGAAGCTGGTATAAGGATAAAACTTGGGCACTGTATTAAATTACAATCCCATTATGGATAAACTTTATTCTGATACAATGTCATACAGTAATGTTTACTGATGACATTTCGAGCACAATTTATTGCTTATGATCATATAAAGTTACACAACTTTCCAACTTCATTTATATGATTCCACTACTGCTCATCGCTTGATTTGACTGATAGTAATATTTTCGATACTTCCAGTATGAATGATGAGTCATTCCAAATTCATGTATTGTGTTGGGCGTAGATTCGATGAACAAAGATTCAGTAATCAATCTCTCTCTCCATTTACCTAGGTTACATTTTAGAATTGTAACTCTGTCCCACCCTATTTTGTTGTTGTGTGTTAATGCATTCAGTGCAATGTAGTGATGAGCTTTTTTCTAAATTACTTACCTTCGCGAGGTCAGTCATTCTAACCTTAGTTAAATTCTTATGTTCTGATAATCTCACTACTCTCGATCTACCAGTTCGACCTATGTAGTTGACCTAACTCACAGTCATTTCAAGGTATTTTGGAAATAATCTAATTTTGTTTAATTCGGCCAACCGGGTCCTTTAGCCTAAAGAGCTTGTCTCCGAATGAGTTTGTAGGTTTAAATGCCACCCGAGTTCCTGCTTTATTAAGAATCCTTTCATTATGTGGTGAAACTGTAAATGCCTTATATTCTTTGTTATTGTTATTATTAGTTCCACTATTATTTTGTTTTTGACCTTTTCTGACTTTCCTAATGAATTTTAGTGGATAGTTATTTAACACCAACTGTTCTCCTTCTATCTGTTTCCTTTCATCGTTTAGGTCTTTTCTTGTACCTTTTAGTGCTATTGCTTGGTTTGTTAGACACTTAACTAAACCTGCCTTTAAAGTTAACAGATGAGATGAATTAAAGTCTAAATATCTATTTGCAGAATGCCTTGCCTTTATATAAACGCTAGTGTGCAATTTACCTTCTGTTCACTTTATTAAAGGTTCAAATGTTTGATGATGTTCACTACAATCTAACATCACAGCTAATTCTTCTTGTTCATTTTCCGATTCCCTTCACTAGTGAGTTTATGTGTGTGTGAAGAAGCCAGAAATATGTTCTGCTTTTAACACCGTGAAAGTGTCATCCTCATAATCTTCACCGTATCTTTGGAATAGGATTAAATGTAGAAAGAGACATATTTTCCCAGCTGTCCATAAATTTATCTGCTACAATTTGGATATTGGTGATCCATCCCATCCCTTCTGTTTGTCTATATATTTTGCCCTGGATTGTAGAGACAGTAGATGTAAAGTATAACTGAATTCCTTTGTAGTGCACATTGTATCCTTGAACTTTTGTTTAAACTCGGTCACCCATGTTTGACACACTTTTTATATTTTGAGTTGTGACTCTCCGGTACGTTCAGATCAGAAGTTAGCTTTCTTTTAACTGCTTATAAGGCCATATTCACCGGTATATTAGTATAAAGACTAGTTATATCAAATCTAACCATTGTTTCATTATTCTTTGTTTGAATGTCATTTGGTTTTCGTTTCATTTCATATGAATTAGTCAGCCGACCTAGAGTTTTGACAATTTCTAATGAAACATAATATTAGAGCTAAGCTTTTTGATAATTCATAAGTAGGGGTATTTTTGAAATCTATTATTGGTCGTATGGGCTAACCAGACCTGTGTATTTTTATGGTATCATATATTCTACTAACGTTATTAGTTGAGATTAAACCATTCAGACTCATCCACTGACTACTTCATCCTGCGTATTAAATCCAATATATATATATATACTTCTCGTTGTCAGTAGTTGGAACGAGATAGAAAAGATTGCAGTCATTTTCAGGATGCAGCTGTTGATTTCATCTGACACTCAATTTCTGACTACCTGAGCTTCACGGTATTTGTGTGGTCACTATCTGGCTTTTAACATTAGAGCCTTGCACATGTTATTATACTTGCCATACACAGGATTGCGCCAATGGACATGAATAATTTATGAGGAGCTCACATTTTTCAAGTCACCAGCGGCCTGGCCTTTGCATCTTGTTATTAAAGCTGTATAAGCTACTCTTGACTGTTGGTTGGTTTTTTAATTGGAAGAGGTGGCAGGTACTACCAGTCGTCAGCTTGTTGATGACGACGTTTATGATCAACACCGAACCATAAGATGAATCTAACACACAACCAAATATTTTCGAAATGACGAAATATGCCCTAGATGGGAGAGGAGTCCTTTGTGCAATTAATCAGTCGTTACCTGTTAGCAATATGACTTGCACAAAGCTTTAGAAGACGATCCCAAAATATGGCCTACGACTGTGTAGCGCCCCCAGTGGCCACCTAAATGACTCTTCGCTGAGCCTTGACATGCGACTTGTGTATTCAGGTCCTGGTAATACGACATCTACTTCAGAACTTCACTAATATTGAGGTAGAATTCATCTTTAATTGCATCCAGGATACTATCCATCGGTATATAGACAGAGATATTAAACAGGTGACGCTTCTCTGAACGGTCGCTTTTTAGTCTAGTATAACGTTTTAGCCTGATAGCACATCGACAACTGTTCATAGGGGCCGAGTCGAGTAATTAAGCTTCAGCTTTACCACTCCAGCTGCAGAAAACGTAATGGTGATAAAAATATAACAGAACGGCTTAATTCCTCTCCTGTGCCGCTTGTGACAGAATAAATGCTAGTCAGGTGAGTGAAGGACACAACTTCCTTCAGATTTCTTCTATTGATGGTGATTGTTAGTCAGGTATCTTCGTCACCTTTATCTTCTCTAACTTCATATGAATTCCTGATTTGACTGACTCTTCTTCCAACATGTTGGTTTTCTCATGTATATCTCTCAGATTTTTTGACATGAGATATACATCATCCGTCACGAAAACTGTGTCAGCCAACCTACTACAGGATTTCATCGACACCTGCCCCCTTCCCTTAATACGAAAAATAAGATGGCCGATTGGAAACAATATGCAACAAAGAACTTTAACAACCACCGAATCAGCCAGCAACCTGTTGCCCAAACAACAAATATGCAGGGGGAAATACAGACAGAGTGTACATGCAGTGAAAACGCATAGATGCAACATTACAGACTACGCCATCGATTTGAAAACGAATGGCAATTGACGGGTTGGAAGTTTGATATTGAGATGGAGAAGAGTATGTGAAGAAGAGATAAAAGATTGTGGGTAGTGTTGTTTTCTCATGAAAGCGATAGAATAGAACAAAGTGGAATGTATATACTTCGGTAAAACCCTGTGTGTTCTATTCAGAATTCAAGCAATGAAATTAATACAGACAATAATCCTCTATTTGCTCTTCACTTTGGGCCTGCCGGGTGAATAGGCTTACACCCTTGGGCTGATTCCAGTAAAACCTTTTTCTCAAAATGGTTTATTCATGACATACAACAGTCAAAGCAGTTTTTCTGGATGTTGACAGAGTTGCACTCAAAAGAAGTAGTGTGTTGAGAGTTGGCTGCTAGCCAAATTGATAGACAGTAATTCACGTCAATGTTTACGTCCCGAATATTGGTCGTGAGAAAAATAAGAACAAAGACTGATTTAACAATCAACCACAGCAGACTTTGCATAGTCGGATACAATTAGCATATAGATTATCTGACTTTCAAGAAACAGCCACAAAGAGATGAAAGATTAACTTTCAGTGAGAAACAGCCAATCAGAAGACTGTGTTTTTCTGCTAACAATAATGTATAATAATGTACGTGGAAATCTATGAATATATGTTGATTTCCTTAATAAACAATCTGTTGCCTGGCCGTTGACTTCTGTTGTTACAGTAGGACAACTTCGTTTAAAGAAAAAGTTTTCAAACGACGACTGATGAAACTCCGATAAATCTGTTCAGATATTATTCCCATGGCGGTTTGTTAAAACTAGGTTTCCTGTTTTCCAAAAGTCTAGAAAGTTTTAGAGAAATAAGAAATCAAGAATGCCAGGGAATTCCTAGAAGCCTGGTACTCGGGCCAATCTGCAATAAACAGGCATATTGATATAGATAAGATTTATCAATTATTGCAAAAGAAATCATGTGGATAAAATGCTGAATACTGTGTTAACAAAGTAATCGACACTAATACGTGTGAACATAAAAATAAGAAAATCTCTAGAGACTACCAGTGGGGTTCAGTCTCTTAAAAAGACAGTTATTACACTCACGGGGAATTCTGAAAGCTCATTTCACACTGAAGTTAAAGTCGGAGACGTTATCTATCTATCAGGACAGTGAAAGATGTGCAATTAGACAATCCAGCTCAAGCAACACAAGTACACCGATATGATCCGTGTGTGCTACAAATCTTATCCACCTTTTCTAAATCCATAAACAATTTTGTAACATGACTGTATATTGTTGAATAGTCTTATTAACTTGTAATAATTTTTTCGAATTCAAAAGTGATTAAAATTGTTCAATGCTACATCGAATCATGAATAAACGAACCAATAAAATGGCTGACTGTCTATTAACGCCATATATATAAGGTGCACTTTCCAGCTACGTGACTACAGGAAATATTGCTTAAGAACTCTAACTCTTGCAGTCGATCGTAGTAGTGTAGATAGATCTAGATTTCATTTTCTTCTTTTGACTTCAAACATTCTATCACTTTCGAATTTCATATTATTTCTAGTTTTCCATCTTCCGCATTGTGAATTTACATTTGGTTTATAGCTCAGTGGCTTAGAAACTTGAACTACTTACCATAGACGGTAGGATGACATATTCTATGTTGATAATGACTGTGTGACAGAAAATACTGTTTCAGGACAGACAAGTCATTCCTTTATAAATTTCTAACTTTTCAAAGATATTGATATTTTGTAGACAAAATTTATTTCTTTATTGCCTTTAGCATTTTTGTTTTTTAAAATTTAGATACAATTCATTACAAAATGTTTGAAAAATGATTGCAATATAAAGTAGTTGCATAGTAGTGCTGTTGAATCAGCTGGCAAACTGAATTGGACAAGTGAACTCTTTCGAAGTGATCAACTTGAATTTGTATTTGTTCGATGTGACGAAGGTGTTTATATCCTGTCGAATTTGATCAAGTAAAAGGAGTGTTTTGGCTGCATCATTCTGTTGAAATAGTAGAAAGTGGAACACAAGCTGTAAACAAAAAGTATAATTATTCGATTTGGTAAAATCTAAGAAACAGTAACATAATTTTCTCTGGTTAGCGGGATTTACTACAAAGCATCGGTATGTTAACAGTAAAACTGGTATGCAGGACTACCTGCTCAAAATAAGCCTATGCAAATTTGATAAGTATCGTGTTACATCCAACAATGTTCACAAATTTACTTCCGTGTTCAGTATCAGTTAGATTAGGAACAATACGTAAAAGAATATCTCCAGTGTGCTTTGCTGAGCCTTGCATGGATTGATTTTTTGTTTGAATCTGAACTCCCTGTCAACCAACAACATCTGAAAATTGCAAATACATTTATATTGTTTCTGTACATAGACTCAATGATATCTTTAGACTGCATATCTTTGAAAATTCTTCAACTATCACAGTATTCAGCACAAACACGTGAGAGCCAGTCAGGCTTTAGACCAGGAAGAGGGTGTATTGATCATATCTTCACCCTCCGACAGATTCTAGAACATAGGAATTCCTACCGGCGTCCAACAGTCATTATATTTCTTGACCTAAAGGCAGCATTCGACTCTGTCGATCGGGAAGTTCTCTGGAGATGCTTGGCTGTAAAGTGAATTCCAAGAAAATATATTGCACTGATTAAGGCACTCTACTCGTACTCATACAGCCAGGTGAGGGCTTACGGTGAGCTGTCATCTGAACTGGTGACAACTAGTGGTGTCCGTCAAGGATGCTCATTATCCCCTTTTCTATTCAACTTCATCATAGATATACTAATGGACTTAACCCTAACTAACTTCAGCAACTCAGGGATTATTGACCTGCTAAGAGGGAATAATCTCGTTGACTTAGAATATGCAGACGATATAGTCCTTCTAGGCGAAGACGCTGACGAAATGCAGAGTCTTCTAAACACCTTGAACAGCAATCTACGAATGTTTGGCATGCGATTCGCTCCCGCCAAATGCAAGATGATGTTACAGGACTGGACTACATCGACGCCTAGTTTAAAAATAGGAAGTGAAGTGGTAGAGCACGTTGACCGCTTCACTTATTTGGGAAGTACCATCAGCCCCAACGGGCTGATCTCTGACGAAATCTCAGCACGAATACAGGGGCTCGTTTCGCATTTGTTAGTTTACGCCGACTCTGGCGTAGACGAGATGTTCGACTATCGACCAAAGGGCGGGTGTACTGCTCATCAGTCCGCTCCGTCCTCCTTTATGGTTGTGAGACCTGGCCACTGAGAGTGGAAGACATGAAAAGACTAGCTGTCTTTGATCATAGGTGCCTGCGTTCTATTTCCCGTGTAAAGTGGCATAATAAGGTGAGCAACATGGAGGTTAGGCGTAGAGTTCTAGGTAAACAGGGGAAATCAATCGACGAAGTCGTGAAGCTACAAAGACTGAGATGGTTAGGACATGTGTTACGTACGCCAAGCCATCGCCTCCCTCGATGAGCAATGTTAGCGGATATAGTGTCAGGCTGGAAAAAAGCTAGCGGCGGTCAAACAAAAACTTGGCATCAGTCAATGAAATCCACAACAGTTGGTCTAAGCCACGTAGAAAGGTGTAGACTTCCAGGCTGCGGTCCTCGGGACGGTAAAACTCTATGGTTGGAAACAATTGGTGACATGGCTCAAAACTGTTCTCAGTGGCGCAGATGCATCCACTCCCTGTGACTTATGATCTTCAATGAAACTGTTTTGTATTTCTTTATTACTCCTTTGTCTCACACCTCTGCTTACTGTTTCTATTATGCTTTTCTTGTACTTTCTTCTCTTGCTTCGCGTGCTACACGGAATGTGGTGACTTGAACTTCCGCACATTTGTGCAAAGTTCTATGTCGAAAACAGACAGACAGATTCATGCTTTCTTCAAATATTCGAAATCATGGACTTGACAATAAGTGTGTTCTTTGTGCTTGACAAATATGATCATCACTTAATAATGTGGAGTACTTGGCCTTCATAAAATCATAAACCTTTGGGAACTACCAAAAGTACAACGATTCTAATGCTGTACTTCATAACATACAGGGTAATGTTCACGTTCATAACGGAGAGCTTGATATACTTGTTAAAGAATTATCTCAAATTGAATTCAGTTTGTCAGAAGGCTTAAATAAACATTTTGCTGAAAGCAGTAATGAAGAAAAAAAAAGTGCATACAACATTCAGAAACTGTTTGTGCATTATATGCATTTATCCATGCTATACTTTGATCCAAAACCGGATACCGAAAGCTGTAAAACTGTTCAAAATTTACATTCAACGAGTATAAAAAGGAAATTCATTACCTTTCTGAATTAATGCACACATTAACAAGTGAATATAATAGTCAGTGAGAAATCTCATTCACTTCAATACTCAGAGGATAGTAAACGTGAATTCGAAACAACTAAGCAAAATGAACATTTGCTGCTCAACAGTGTGTTACAGGTATGACAAAGCTTACGTTGGATACAAAAGAGATAAACGTTGATAAACTAATTTAACTTAGTGAAGAATATCAAAAGAAGTCGACTATCACTTCCCAATAACAAACAGATTAAACTAAGGGGGAGAAGTTAAGAATATACTTCAAAAATCAGCTTCATTAAATATCACTGATACCTTAAGTCGCAGGTTCGCACAGAGCTGTGCTGGTTCAAGTTGCCATACTCCGGTAAAACGTATAATAAATAAGAGGATATGCATAGAATGACTTTGAAATTGACTCAGATATGCGGACGGAGGAGGGAATGTTTGATGAAAAGTAGTGATGATCTGACTTCTCAAGATGATAAATACGAAATGCATCTGCGTTATTGTGAATCATTTTGAAGCATTTAGCTAAGAGCTTGCATTCACTGATTTATAGCATGAGGAGTGTGCTAACCACGTGACCTACATCCATCAATATCCCACAAAGCTTGGATGAATAGCATGCTTCTTTAGTGTGATCACCTACCACACCTTACTGAATTAACTGCTAACCAGTCGACGACGATTGCCTATCTGGGATGCCTCAGCCATGCGTCTGACCAAAACTCTACACCTAATCTCACCATTGGTTATAATGTCAGTCTCTACCTTAGGTACATACACTCGTTTTCTATTTTCTACTTTCGTCAAACATGTGTCAGTCGTAAAGCAGGAGACAGAAAACTGATGAGTGACATGTAAACGCTTTTATGGATAACTGCATATCACACTGGTACCAAATATTACACAAGTTGGTGAACTCGAAACAAGTTTGCGTCGACCGCCTTCTTCCACACACATATACTGAGGTGGAAGTTCTCAACCGACACAGTCGAAATGCACATTTAGGCCTAGAAATGTGGTGAGATGCCAAAGGCTGAAGGCTAGATCACAGCATTCTCTTTGCCACCTGAAACAACACACTGGGTTCCATCAAATTTGTTCTTCTCATACTCCAGTTCGTTTTCGTATGGCTTGGCGATAAACTCAGTCAGTATAATTCTCGTGGTAAGGCTTGTTAAGTATAGAAACATTTAATAATGGATCCACACCACTCCTATCATTCATTCGGAGTCACCAGCATCCGATTTCTAACATTCAGGAGAGGTCGATGCTTTCCTCGACATTTCAGGTCGGTAGTCAGTGTTGTCGAAATAAAATCTATCCCATCTGATATGCAGTATTGTCACCGTGTTTATTTTTAAACAGGTACAACATTCGATAAGCGATGCATTGAAATAATAACTGAATCGTTTGCATATGATTAGCTTCGACAGTTTGGATATGGCATAAAACTTTTTAATTAAATAAATAATAATTGGTAAAATTGCACAATCTAATGTTACCCCGTGTATTTTACCTCGAATTGTTGTGCACTCATCACATTTGAGAAATGCATATCTTGTAGCCAAAGTAGAGGATAAATCACCCTTCTAAAGTGATCTGAATAAATCTTTCTAAGGTATTCTGTATCTTTCTGAAAAGTTGTGAAAAAAAAGAACGAAGAAAACAAAAAGAAGTGTTATTTCACAGAAATCCATGTTTAAATTTACTTATCTGTAGAGTATGTGATGCCCCAAAGTAGTCATATATAATCCAGATCTTTGATTAACTTCGCTCTACTAACACATGACTGTATATAACACTCACATCGATGAAAACACTGACTTTTGTGTAGCGTACAGTGTGTTGATTTCAGGTGCAACTCTAAGACTTCTCAAAATGTAGGCACATACAATTAACACGTCACATACAACTCGAAGGTGAACAGCCTTAAGTGGTTTAGAAACACGAGGTGGGGAGCCTTGAATATACGTTTTGTGCTTATTAATAGTTGTCAATATATAGTATCTGTGTGCGTCGGTGGCATAGCAGTAGAATGCTCGCCGACCACGCATGTGGTCCAAGGTTCGATCCCCGGCCACTGGACGCACTCCTTTACCTCGCTAAGCCAGTAGAAAAACCGGTAAAGAGGGAAGGTTGGGCAAGGGGCTAGGCAACCCCATCACGTGAAATAAACACACCACTGCTACCGAAACTTCAAGCCTCTAGCTTGAAGCCCTATGTTCCACTGGGAACGCAAAGGAATAAAGATATAGTATGTATGTCATCAGAAATCTATCAAAGTGGATTTGAACCTAATGACCATCAGACACACAATGGATGTGGACATTTTACAAGATCTGAAGCTGCGCCAATAAGTTCATTTTTATGAAGAAACTTTAAAAGAAAATATTGGTGTATCAAGAATCTTCAAAACAATTGATAAACTATATCGAGGAATATCAAGTACTCGGTAAAACCAAATAATAAATACGTTGTCAGAAAAAAATGTCTCCTTTTGAAATAATTTTATTAAAATTAAATTACCTTCTTATTGGCTGGGATTTCTTTAAGACGATCTTGCCAAGAAACCTATATTAGTTTCAAAAATTGGAAAAGTTGAAAAAGCACTGAAACCATACACAAATCACTTGCATAATTATTCCCTAGGATAAACGGACTTACTTAACAAATTCTGACTCAGTACAAAAGATAGGATTTCACAACGTGTAAAACACCGAGGGTGAGGTAGGATTACAACCTGTTTCCATCTGTTTTGCTAATTTTTTGTAAACTGACTGACTAGTTTCAACATAGAATTTTGCATCGATGTGCAGCAACTCAAGTCGCCACACTTCACTCAGCAAACAAAGCCAGAGAAGAAGAAAGTAAAAAGAGACGCAAAATAGAGACAGTAAATAGAGATATGAGGCAAAAAGAATAGTAATATCGAAGAGGAATATAGTTATATTGGACATTATAAGTCAAAAGGAGTGGATGCATCTGCACCAGCCATTGAGAACGATTTTGAGCCACATCAATGATTGTCTTCAGCCACTGGTGTCTACCGTCCCGAGGACTCCAACCAGGAAGTCTGCACTTCCCTACGTGATTGGCTTAAACTAACTGTTGTAGATTTCATTGACTGATGCCATGCTTTCGTTTGACCACCACTGGCTCTTTGCCAACCTGACCCATTCTATGTCAGCTAACATTGTCCATCGAGGAAGGTGATGGCTAGGCATGCGTAACACATATCCTAACCATCTCAATAGAAGTAACTTCACAGCATCGTCTGTTGATCTCCCCCTCCTCTTTACCTAGCACTCGACTGATGCCTAACCTCAATATTGCTCACCCTATTACATCATTTCACACAAGAGACTGATACACAGTTATCTTTCAAATTTAATACTGTGCATGAATCACCGCTTCACTATTACTTGTGCTTGAAGGCTATGATGCATTCAAAATAATTTATCAAAGCTAAACATTTTGAATAATAGGCGAGTAAACTTTGAAAGAAAATAAGTAAACTGAAAGGTTACATTTGATACTATTTTGTTCAGCACTGTTGTAATGACAGAAGACAAGGACCAGGCAACAGATCGTTGATTGAGGAAATCATTAGATATTTATAGATTTCTATGAACATTATTATTCGTTATTTATCTGCGAAACAGTGCCTTCTGATGGGTTGTTTTCTCACTGAAAGTTAAACTGTCATTTCTTTGTGGCCGTTTCTTTGATGGTCAGACCACATATCTGTGAATCGTTTACACCCACGCAAAGTCTTCGTTCTTGTTTTTCTCATCACCAAGATTTGGGAAGTAAACATTGACGTAAATTGCTGTCTGTCAATTTTGGCTAGCAGACAGCTCTCACCTTCTAATATGTGGAAACTATTTAAGGAAATCACTGTGGTAAGCAGATAAACAATATTCTATATTCTTTTGATGTATGTACTCTTAACAAATCTTTTATTTACTCCCCCTCAAATCCCATGCTTCCCAGCATCACTTGTGTTAATAATAGCCCCTTTCCAGGTTTTAACACAAATGATGTTCAAAAGTGCCTCAAGTCTCTAAACCCTTCCCAGAGCTTAGGTCCCTATTATGTACCTAGTATTATTTTTAAAAATGTTCTGATATTCTGTGTCACCCTCTCACTGATCTATTTAACAAATCTTTTTCCGATAATATTGTGCCTGCCGTTTGGAAGGACAGTAAAGTTGTACCATACCTAAATCTTCTACTGGAGCATGTGTCAAATTTAGACCCATTGCTATTACCTCTCCTTTTTTGAAAACTATGGAGAAATTACTGCGTTCGAACCCCGGTGGGTGCGTACTGCTGAGGAGTCCCAAACTAGGACGAAACAGCTGTCCAGTAATCCCAGGTTTTCCAGTGGTTCTCTAACTGATGTCAGCTCATGATTAAATCCTCCATGCAATCAAACAAAATCCCTAGAAAACCAAAACTTGAAATTGCTTTTACTTAGTCTTGTACCTTCGCTTAAATCCTTTAATGACCCTAAACAATTTGCCTATAAGCACAGTAGAAGCACTTTAGATGCAGCTGCCGTCTTATATCATAACATTGCTTCCAGTCTAGACAAGGGGGCTAAATTTGTTCGTTGTGCCTTCCTAGACTATACATCTGCTTTCGACTCGGTCCCTAGGGACATCTTATTAAATAAACTTGCTGCTAGTCAAACAGAATGTTGGGCTGTTAACTGGTTACATTCCTATTTCTCAGATAGAAAGCAGTACACCGTATATAAAGGGAAGTCTTCCACTTCATTGCCTACTGAAGCTGGTGTCCCTCAAGGCGCTGTTCTTTCTCCTTTTCTTTTTTCTTTCTTCTTGCATGACTTGCCTCACTCTGATGAAATAAACTTTGTGAAGTACGCTGATGATTTAACGGTTTCAATGGCTGTTAACTCCCAGCTAGATTGTACTAAAATAAATAGCTTTCTATCGGGAGTCAGCAAATGGTCTGAGTCTAACGGTCTTAAACTGAATCCTTCTAAGTGTCAAACTGTTGATTTCAGCTTAAGATGTAAACGACAGTTAAAAGAAGTCATCGATTCTCATGACAGTTGTAAAATTGACGACAATGATATAGGAATCAAATCAGAAATTAAGTATCTTGGACTCATTCTCTCTTCTGATCTCTCCTGGTCTTCCCATGTCTTAGCAATCTCCAGTAAAATATTCCGCCTGACATTTTACATTAAGAAGTTAAGACACTCGGGTATAACTCAACCCCTCCTCTTACAGTTCATAAACTCTTGCATCCTACCTATTCTTCTTTATTGTTCACCCTTATTCTTTCCTGGTTTGCTTAAAAAGGACTATGTCACAATTCGTAGAATACTGAAGACGCTGTCAGTAGAGTGAGTGGTGTCCCAGTGGACCACATAGTTAACGTCGTTGTCGATAGGCACTTGACTTCGTGCAATAAATTTGCTAAAGGGATTTTGTCTGACTTGGAGCATCCGCTTTACCCTCAGCTTTCACCTTGCATCTCCTCAGGTAGAACAAGGAGTAACTTCAGAAAACTGTATGCTCGCACGTCTAAGTATAAGAATTCTATGATACCATACTTGGCACGTATTTTATGTGATGAAAATAGTGTCAGGCAAGAATTAACTAACCTTTTTTCATCTAGTAAATAAACAATTTCCTCCATCCATCCTTATATACCTTCAAGTTTTACTTTTATTACTTCTATTATATTTATGGTCCTGTTACTTCTCTGTTTTACTCTCATAATTGCAAACACCAACTTATCTCCATGACGGCTGTAATCTTTGTTTTTCCCCTCACCATATCATGTAAAGAGAACATTATATTCAATATTTTTAAACATGTTAGGATTTCTATACCACATTGCCAATACTGTGTGACACAAGCCAACGGCAATTTTCACTTGTATTCTTATTATTATTACCCTAGCTGTTATCATTATTATTGCTATTTCCATTTTATATGCTGCATGTTTTTGACACTACCTCTATTGTAAATGTGGAAAATTTTCTGTGTGATTAATTTTATTTATAATTTGAGGAAATTAGATGCAATATTGTGATTAATGCTGAAAATTCCATTCTGTATCACAAGTACTGTTTTTGGAATAAAGTAAACCATTATTATTATTATTAACTATGATGAAAGTTTTTAAGCTACTATTTCAGCCTTTTGTAGTACAATAAATTATATCTTCTCCTATAACTTCACTTAGACTTGTGTATTTTGGGAGGAAATACAAGCATCACAATCAGTAGTCATTATTTCAGTTTCGCAATAAGAACCATTCATTCAGCGGGTAACTGTCAAACGTCTTATTGAAACACCTACCCTATAAGTAGGCGTAAACATAAATATGGATAACTAAAATGTATTAATGGAGGAACACTGTGTATTTGTGTTGTGTGTTTAAACGATCAGATTATTCAAGAAGTGCGTTCTATGTTTGTCCAACTTACTTACCCGTAAACACTCAATAAGCAGGGGACAATCAGCAATTACTGGGAAAACTGCAACTTCCGGGGGAACATGACGTAAAATCAGTCGGTCTCTTCCACTTGATCCACGGTAGCCAGGGAATACATTCGCCAAAAGGTCACGATGATAACTGAGAAATGGTGTATAACCCATCAAACCGATTAGGACATCGGGAAGAGCACTGTAAGTTAAAAGGGGAAATTCAGAGAACCCAGACATTCATTATATGAATTAAAATTAGACCGGAATAAACACCAGAAATATTTATGCTTTTCAGCAGGACTACTGATACGCTGTTGACCGTCAAATTAAGCTCATCAAACTTCTTAATTTCACAACCACAGGTTTCTTAACTAAAATGACTAACTAATCAACATGCAGGGACCTACTCCCTTAAAGTACTTTAAAGTAGGATAGACGATTGTGACATAAACATTATATTTATCACCGTTTTGCACACCTTTTGTTAAGACACACTTGTCTTTTGAAATTAATTCATGACTGATTCGGAATTCTCTGTCAAAATGAAAGTCGCCATCAATGCAAGCGATTTCCCGTTATTTACTGTCTAATATCCCACTTCACTCAAGTTAAGTCTTTTGTCAGGATAAAAATTGAGTCAAGCGGTGCTTAAACACCATCTACACTGTATCTCTCCATTGGCAGAGAGAAGTATGACAGTTTGAAATGAACAGGAAGGTTTTACTTCTATATCCAGAGGTCAACATGCAACATAATTATGAAATCTTTTTTATATTTCTACAGAATTACATTCACAGGGTGGTAGTACAACCTCATGCAATCAATGATTCATCAATATAACGTCTGAAGTAAGCTATTGACCAATGCGGCATGAGTTACAGTGTACACACTTGGGTAACTGAAATGATTCCTTAAAAAAAATCAAACTAGTCTGTATTGTGCACTATTAAAATCCTAATGATCTCAAGAATAAGCGGTCGGTTCGTTCTTTTAGAATGATAAAAATACCACTAATACCTCCGGATTTAATCAATTCAGGAAGCTGAATAAACTGGAACTACCTTAAGTTGTTGAAAACTACTTATTCATTTAATAGATTGACATTAGTCCTGTTCCTTTCCTTTTATCTATGGGAACCTTCACAAAGACTTGTGAAAAATAGCTGTGATATGTAAAATCGTGTACTAAAACGTCTATTCTTTGAACTACATATCTTTCCCCATCTGTTTACTACAGAAAAGGTAGATAATTATGCCCCTGAAAAACCAACAGATCTGATCTGAACAGTGAAAGACCGTATGTAACTTCTAAACAGTTTTAAACTCACTCCAATTTGTCTTGTTGTTCTTTATTTGGCTGACTGAATCGTATGGTCATCTGAGTTGTTTTATTGAAAAGTAAATTTTGCACACGACTTTTCAGACTACCTGAGAAAGAAACGTGGATTCTAATGCACATGTATGATGCCAATCAAATACTGAGATGTATAAATTAAGAGGAATAATATCAGTTCACCTGTTGCTGTGGAACCAGCCAGGTACATCGGTCGTTCAACGCGCATCCTGTCAAAAAGGGTCAAACAACACTATCCAGCGTGGCTACAGAAAGGAAATAATAATAGCCGTATAAGGAGTGCAATAATCGAACATCTCCTCAACACTGGTCATTCCATCTCAACAAACGCCTCCTGCTTCAAAGTAATCTACATAGTGAAGAACAACCTTCTAAAGACAGTACGATTCCGTCTTCTTTGCATCGCAGAAGCCCTAGCCATTCAGTTGGTGGAACCAGAACTATGCATACAAAAGAAAATTATCCAACCACTTCTACTCGCATGGTAACAACTCCGTTGATTTGACCTTACTTTTGTTTGTATGCTTATTTTTCTTTTTTCTAACTTAAAAGCCTTGTGTAATTCTGTATATTATTTTGTCTCCATGTACACCCTGAACACAACTCTTTCATCAAACTATTCATGCCATCACGTAACTCTTATTTAACAATCATTAATGACAACTCATCACTTTTGTTACTATCCTCTTATATTAACATCCAATACATCTGAACTTACTAATTGTATTTTCGTTTGGCAAATTTAATGTATACACACACACACACAAAATAACCATATATATTTGCGATTGTACAGCTATGAAAATGAATTCGCCGAAAAGAGACTCTTCGCTGAACTACTTGTCTTTTGTCTATAAATTATAAGGGTCTAGGTTGAAGCAGGCGCACACGAAGATAATAAAGCCGTAGAGAAATTGCCCAATAATATGGCGAGTAAGATACAAGGGTAATTGTGTGTTTGTTTGTGTTTATTCAGACTGAAGGCATGACGAAAACTCGATAAATATAAGAAGAGAAAGTAATTTTGAAAAGTTGGCTTTGTTAGAAATTCTGTTCCCTAGTAGGTACATAGTAAACTTTAGTAAACAGGAGCAACAGGTCTGATGCGTACATGCATTAGTTCTCCAGGAAGGCAAAAGGTCAAATAAAAATTTTTTTTAAATCAATAAGAAAAATGTTTGTGAGCAGAGAAGACTAACCGAAGTGTAACAGAAAACATACATATTTACACTAGAGATAGCGGAATATAATCGAATATTAAGGGGAATTACTCATTTTGATGCATTCATGATGTGAATGGAATTTAAATGTTCTGCTTTTGCAGAGAGTAGTATATAACTGTTATTATATATCTTATTGAATTGTATTTCTTGAATGAAGTCTGTGTACGTCGGTAGCTTAGTGGCAGAACACTGGCTAACGACGAAAGTGGTCCGGAGATTGATTCCCCCGTCGACGCACTTCCAAACTTCACTTACCAAGTATTAAATGTGGTAAAGAGTTAAGGTTGAGCGTGAGGCTAGCAACCCCATCCTGTAAAAACAACACAGCTATTGAAACTTCGAAGAACTAGCCTGAGGTCATATGTTCCACTGGGAACTTAAATGAATAGAAAAAAAGAATGAAGTCTCTGTTCTGAATCACGTTATTTTTTTATTGTCATATCCTACACTGCTTTTCTTATATTGGAAACTTAATAAGCATTTCGAAAAAGCTACTGAAAACGCTCATCATCACCCGCTGCCTTTGCTTGATGCTGAAAATTAGACGCCTGGTTGCAACCGATTAATAACAAAGAACTCAGGTGAGCAGCAAATCAGACAACCTTTTGCATATTCAACAAATATCCAGAAGGAAATACGGATAAATTGGACACACGTTGAGGAGACCACCAGGCAACATCACACTCCAAGACATGGAGTGACATTAGACTGATTGGGCATCCTGTGGTGACATTATGTGATGAAGAAATGTAAACCTATGAGCAGTTATAAATGCGGCTGGATGTTGCGGTAGACGGGAAAGTGTAATGGAGCCGTGTCGTTGAACGCCTGTGTTTCACACTACGAATGCAAGGAAATAGGTTATAACGCTGATCTGATCTTAGTCTGAAAACTCCAAGTTAGCCCACAGTAAAATGCAGAAGTCTCCAACAGTTAACTTTTATCATCTAAAATGTTGACTTAACTGTTTGACATGAAAAATCTGACCAGGTAATGTATCGCAAACCCAACCTTTCTTCACCTGTTTAGCCTGGATTAGTAACAGTGTAAAATATTTCGTGTCCAGCATATTCTTCTTCAACACTTACCATCTTTAACTGATCCTTTATCAGCATTCTTAGTTTCGAATGGTAGACTCTCTTGCAATGGGTATTCATAATTTCTAAAATTGGAAATTATAAAATTTTGGTTGTTTTAATTCTCCTTATAATATATTTATACTCACTTATTCGGCATAATTTGACCATTTTCATCATACAGTGGTACAGTAGTCCATCCAAGACTCAATTCTATGGGTTGGTTGGCATTCTGTAGTGAGAAAGTATAACATAAAGGTGAACCCAATAATTTCACTTAGACCACATAAGTCAGAGATATGCAAAACATCAGAAATATGTATTAATTATGTCGAAATCTCAGCGCTATTTCACGAGAATTCCCTGTCATTGATAACAGTGAAATATTACTATTAAAAGTGACAGACATTATGAATAAGGGCGTTTATAGTTTGTGATAGATAAGCAGAAGGAATGATGTTGCTTTTAAGCAAAGATTGTCAGGTAAATGCGCCGAATCATTTTATGACGTAGTGAAGTTGTATTCGATAAATTCGCTAGACAATCTATTGTTTCTGTAAGGCGCCACTTTCAAAACTGAAATAGGGATGAGCTGGAGTAGGAATAGTGGTCGAACTAGGATATCGTACTAATATATGAGGTCTTGGACTGCTATTTTGAGATAGTTTTGCATCACCAAATTACCACGCATCATAAACACCGCATACTGAACTACTCGTTCTCTCTCTCTCTCTCGTCATGTCAATATTTTAGTGTTGAGTCACATATACAGTTCTGGTCAATTTATAATTTTTCTTATATTTTCTGAGCGAATTTACTAGTATTAGGTGTTATGAGTTAATTTATACATTTCTTCAAATAATATTTCTTCCTCCTTCATCTTTGTTTGATTCACTGGATATGTATAACTCGCCATTTCACGGAACAGCAAATTGGTTCGTGAAGATTGTGAAACCTTTGGACTAAGGGTTTGTGCAACATAGAATTAGTGATGTCTTCAACTTCATTTCTAGAATATCCTGGACTAATTTTTGTGATAAACTTATGTTATCCATAAATGCATCATTACTACTCATGAATGTAGCACTTATCGAAACAGTAGATTACATTTGTCAAGAAATCACCGAAAGGTAAATAGACTTAAGAATTTCTTTGTACAGCCTCGCGAATTACTCCTTAAGTGCACGATGGAATGTGCATTTTGTCTTTAATAATTCATACTAACGACCTAATGGGCTCATCATTAGCTCTAGTTTTAGCAGACTTCTTCCTCGCAAAACATAAAAACGAGAGAGTGAAAGGCATCATCAAGGAGTTGGATATGTATTACCGTTATATCGTTAATACATTTATCTTAGCTGATGGAAATGTAAACAGACGAACTGTTGATGAAATTCGACAATAACAACAACCCATCGCTTACTTTTATTTTTTTTTTGTGAAGAGAAGCTGGATGTCTTGCTAAGTAGGTGAGGTCGGTCACTTAGGTGAAGCGTGTATATTAAAAGCACATTCACAGGGGAATACACACTCCTTTAGTAGTGTGCCCATTAGGTATAAAAGAAATGTTGTTAAGTGTCTTACTAGCAGAACAAGAAAGATATGCACGAATAACTACTTAGAAAAGGAATTTGAATATATTCATGATTTCCTGACGGAGATGAGCTATCCGATTAGTTTCACAAAGAAACATATGAAAATATTGGAGATAAAACCTGAGACTGTGATTTCACGTGAAGAACCTCCATTTATAAGGTTCCAATTTTATAGTGATTTGTCAAATGAGATTTTACTCCAGAGACCTTCCAGGAGTAAACGCAGTATACCTATGTTTGTCATTCCCTAGCTGATGAATGATCGGGAATAAAACAAAGTATAGATCGTATATAGTTTTGTCACGTCTATGTCCACTTATCAATTCAACTGCAACTGCGGTGGAACTTATATTGGACGTACTGCTAAACAACTTAGCCAACGTGTTACTGAACATCTCTCATCGTGGTATGGCAAAGGACAGTACAAAACAATCCGTAGCTCCACTTGGTCACATTTAGTTGATAGTTGTCATTTAGTGGAGAAACGAAAGCAATCACGGTAACTCATCACATCCCACCGAATCTTTCCAATAGACTTCATATTCGTCTACTGTACATAGCTAAGACGATAGACATTCGAACTATTAAGACTAAATTAAAAATTCAAAGGCAGTTCAAAAATTCATTATCCCTCCCTTGACATATTAAGACCTAACCAACTGGTGATATCTCCCCTTACTTATATTTCTAACCCCCCTCTTATCATCCCTTAATCTTATCACATCTTCATTAAAACATATCTTATTATACTTACTTCCACCACAATCTGACATTTCTTAATCCGACTTTAGCTGCTACTACTACTGTAAAAATGGAAGACAAGACACGGAAGCCAAGGTATATTTTTTAATCATCAAACTTCTGTTTATACATCTACAGTCTATATTCCTTAACCAATCACCGAGTTTGTGAATTCGGCTTACATTAAAACGACATGAAATAGAATGTTCATACATAGTACATACATAGTATTCTGTTGTTAATTCAGTCAGTATATAACCGTGGGATAAGTATTCTGCCTCTAACATCAAATAGAATGTTCAAATAGATATATCGTATTCTGTTGTTAATGCCGAATTGAACTGTGGGAATATGTGAGAATTATATTCCGTTGGCAGACATTGTCTGTATTTCCACCACCATAATTCGACCTGAGCATTTGTTTGTTTAATCATGCTGTTTGTCATTAGTCTTATTATCACAAATCGCCTCACTTGTTCATCCTTGTTATTGACAGAAGTATTATTAATATTAGTATTATTAGGACTAACTGTATAATTTATGCGCACAGTCGTATTATTCTATTGACAAAATACCGTGATTGGTTAATGTATGAATATTTATTTGTAAAGTTATGTATATTACAGTTAAGCCTGATGAGATCTAATTGAAAACAATATTGTTAGCTTAAATGTGTTTCTCTAAATTTTACTATGGGAGTATTTAATAAATAAGAAGGCATTTTATGAAGCTGGTAAAATACGCAGATATAAATACCTTACAAATTTGAGTGGATACTTGTACAGCAGCTTTCTAATATGTGTATCTATAATTGCCAGTAGTGTAAATTCAGAGAGAAAAGACAACTGATAAATAGTCAAGGTTACACATTACTCCAGTCGGAAACCTCCAAGGCTTTTTATCATCAATATGACCATTTAAACAAAATATTTTTGCCAAATAACATTAAAAATAAAAAAACACCGCCAGCTGCAAATGAACGGAAAAGTAATTCTAGTCAACCTTAACAATGCACGCGACAAGTACAAAACTATAGAAAAACAATAAACTTAGCGTCAGTTAGGAAACCTGTTTTCCAAAGTTGACTGGAAATCGTCACTGGGGTTCAAGTTTTCCCATCATCCAACCAACTTTTAGCACTAGTTATATTTAAATTGGTGAATAAAAACAGTGTACCGGTGCATATTCAGTTTTTACTTTAAAAAAAACTGGTCTTACCTGTTTAGTCACGAGAATTCCAACTTCTATGAGGAGACAGACATTCATATTGAACTCATTATAGCGTATAAATAAGTCGGAGGATAATTCGTACGCCTTCTCAGATTTCCGAATGTTCTAAAATGGAAGAAAATAGCTTGTCGTAACGAAAAAACCTTTGGAATATTTATCAAAGTGAATTAATCTGGTGGTGCGGAAGAATGAATTACAGTCTAGTAAGATATAGTGTGGAACTCTCCTGGCTTACTAGGCCCTCCTAATCTCGTGAACGGAGGAAGGTTGAGCGTGTAACTGGCAGCATCACCCAGTAAAAAACAACTCCATTGCTACAGAAAGTTCAAAGTTTTGGAAAAAGATTAACTTATAAATCCCTGGAATCGGAAATAGTCCTCAATTTCAAAAATGATGTTGGTGGGTGAAGGCCTTAGAGAAGCTAGTAGACTGATGTGCTTTTTTGTCGAAAACGAAATATAAGCTTAGGGACGAGCAATGTCCTTAACATGTTTCAGGCTGAGAAACGAGGAGTTAAGCTCCTTCAGAGCGGATGGAATGCATGTAAGTTGACCATTTAAATTATAAGCTTGAGAGTCAACAATCTACTCCAGTTATCTATGATAATTGCACCTTCGGTGTGGCTATCATGTCTCCAACAGCATCGAACGCTGTCATACAGTGGGAAAAAATTTGTTAAGAGTGAACGGTTAAAACCCTTCAATCTGACAGCTTAGCAGTGCATAAAGAGGTGAAAGGTTTAAAAATAAAATAAAACTAGCAATACAGTAAAATACCATAATATTCCAGGGGAGGATGAATAACTCACATCCTCATCTACATTCATAAGTTATATCCAAATCATATTTTCGTTGACCAACTATCGAATTGATAAGAAACGAATTGTAAACTTCAACTGTAATCTTATACGTCGTCAGCTTTATTTCCGTGAGAACGTTGAGTCTAGACTACTTACCACTGAAGGAAACAAAACTACTTTGAACAAGAACAGTCTATCACTAAATTCGTGATCTACAAAAACTTATATTGATTGGAGGATTTCATCATGAGCTGACATCACTTAGATAAACATCGGAAAACCTGGGAGTACTGAACAGCTGTTTCTTTAACCTTGTTTTAGGACTGTTCATCAGTACGCACCCACCGGTGTTCGAACCCAGGACCTTCTGGTTCCAAGTCAAAGGGTCCCGGTGACGTAAGAGTCTACGAGCTCGCCTTATAACCAGAAGGTCATGGGTTCGAACCCTGGGGTGGATACTGACGAAGAGTCCAAAACGAGGACGAAACAAATGTTCAGTACTCCCAGGTGGTTTTCCAATGGTTCTCTAATTAATGTCAGCTCATGATGATATCCTCCAACCAATTGAAAACAAATCCCTACAAAAAGCAATACTTGAAAAACCTATATGTTTAATTTTTGAAAATGTATTATTCCAACCTATGCAATTTAATCATATTAACATAATCTAAATCTTACATGTGGAGTGACTATCCAGGTTTTCTTTTCACGATCTGTTGGCGTTATAGGCAAGTAACAGATATTACTGATTGGCTGAAACAAAAGTAAACAGTAACACTCAACTATAGGAATATTTGTACTCAATATTGTAATGGTTGCAATAATGCTGGAAAACAGTTAGTGCAAGTAAAACGGTGAGTGAATGTTTACAAATAGTTTATTACAACTTGGTTGTCATTTAGGTATTTGTTTGTTTCTAGTTCTAATGTCATCGCCGAGTTTTATAAATTCACTTACGGCTATCTCATACTATTCCTTTTAATGATTGGAGTGAAATACACAAATGGATGAAAGTAATCAGCTGAAATCCATGATAATGTAAAATAACAGTTAGATTCATTGAAAATACTTTGAATCTGTTGTCGACTGATTATGTTGAACCAAACAGCTTGATCAGTGCTTGCACGACCCAGTCCCAAGTGGGACAGAATTAATCACTGAGATACATGTACATCTAGTAGAACAAAACGTGTGTCCTAGATTCCACTGTTATATACCATTTAATGGAATAACAGTTATTTATGGTTAAAAATGTGAAGAACTACTATCTAGAGATTTGTCACATTAACAACTATTATTATATGGTATAGACATAAATGTTTATTCTATTAAACGTTCTCTATTTCAAACTGGACTATGTGTTTCACGAGTGATAGGTCCTTTCTCCTTGCTAGTTTTCTCAATGTGTAGAACTTTAGCTGTACACCGAACAACTCAGTTTCTTAAATAATTTTTCCAAATTACTACACATCGTCATCATTGTATATCTCTCCTGATGTTGATGTTACCAACAGGGATGAAATTAACTATCCCTCTCCGTCCTTATTCCACCAGGCATTACTGTGATTATTCTTTTTATATTTATAATTCCCTCACTTCTTTTGTTTATTTTCTCATAAGTGTAAACATCATTTAAGCATTGTAGTCATTGTTATTTTTTTCTTTTTCCCTTCATCAGAACATTAGATTCAATGTTCTACAGCACATGATAAAATTTCCATACTGTATCGACATTATTGTTTGAAACAAACCCTACTGTGTTATTATCATTATTATTACAGTTATATTATTCTAATTTTGCACTTAGCACATTTTTGACTTTATCCCCACCCTATTTATATATTGAGTAAATTAGATGCGATAATGTGACAAATGCTGAGAATCCCATGATGTATCACAGGTACTAACTACTGTGTGTGAAAGCAGATTATTATTATTATTATATACTGTGGCACTCTGTCAAAATCTGACGTCTCCCATACTTTTTTCTAGTAATGAAAGTGTATACTATGAATAAACGAACGCTACGAATATTCAAAACTGTTTATATATGAAGTTACTATCTCACTATTGTGAACTGGTCAAAACTAATTATTATAAAGCAGTCAAAATGCGAGAAGTGTTATTCTGTATGAATCCAGATAGAAATATTTGTTTCACTTCTGAAAACTACCGTATCACTAAAGTAAAATTTATTGTCGACTAGAAATAAGTGTCGTCATAAAACACCGTAACAACTGCCCAAACTGACAGAGCTATATATATATGTGCTGCTTTAATCAACAACAATTTGACCAGTTCACTGCCTCTGTCTGCTGGTCTTATACCTTTTTAAAGTTGATAACCTTGAAGGCTAAATAGAGAAAATCCTACAATTACACCTCATGAATAAAATACGACACTGAGATGTACGCTGTGAATGCTTAATAAGAACTAATCATGTTGATTTGAGTACTTCGTACAACTTACCTTTACGCCATCAAATAAGCATAAACGAATTAGACAGTTCAATATTGACAAATCTACAAACAAAAATGTAAAATTATTATTTTGATGCAATTCATTGCATTCATTATACACATACTTGACTCTTCAAGAAGTGAAAGTTGACTGATTTTCTGAATTGTTAGAATCTTTTGCCAACGTGGTTGCCGTCGTGTAATCTACATAATGAAAATAACATAAAGTCATATGTAAATGAATGATGAGATTGTCTGACGGGTAATTTTCATAATGAGACATTTTACTTCTGGCAAATTCACCTTTCATTTGCGAGTGGAGTATATCTCCCCTCAAAGTAACCATTGAATTGTTTCCAAAATACTCATGGATGTAGCTGAATATCTATTTGGACAGTCTCGTCACAAGCTAACATCACATGAGAAACCACTGGGAACTAGAGAACACTGAATATGTTTCATCCTCCATTGGGACTCCTCAGTAATAGGCATCTGTGAACATCCTTTTACTTTGTAGATCGAGCCTACGTTCTTCAGATTACAAGAGAGTCCACGTCATCACTAAGTCATTGGGTAGAAATCCAACGGTTATCGTAAAGTATCAGTCTTCTCAAACTTTTCAGTGGAACCCACTGATCACATTTTTATGTGAGAAATCCAGGAGATCCATCTTGTGGTTAATCACTAATCTATAATTGGAAATCAATCTCCTACCTGTCGCCGACTTGTGCATCATTTATTTACTCAACTGGAAACTAGGATTAACAGTTATTTACGAAAAAAATAATCATAGACTTTAACATTTATTTCGAGTTCTAGAAGATAAGTACAATTATGGCTGATACAGACGGTGTAGTTTTGCATAGCTTATTTTAACTATGGAAAACACCGTTGGAATAATAAAGGTTAATGTAAGTATAAATAGTTACATATAATCCAATTTTTCATACAGCGTTTCACTTTAAGCATACCTTTTTCCCGTCAACGTCTAAAAGGATGTCAGTGAAAACGAGATGTGAACTTCCGAGTTTAGGTGACAAAAACTTCTGATAGCTAAATGAATTTAATCCTGAAATGAAGAGACAAAAAGGCGAAAAAAAATAAAATAAAACACTTAACAAAACACTCCAGAATTGTTGTTGATTTCAGTTCATAAGATTTATAGGTATTAAAGAAAAATATACATTCGCATAATCATGAAGAAGTAGAATATTGAATTTCTGGAATCAAGCGAAATTACAGAAACCACATCTACAGAAAAATACACCGTCTATGTAAATAATAAGGAGATAGAATAATTTATAATTTTCTCTCAAACCATTATACAATTCTTCATATGACTGAGAAATCTAATCAAAGCAAGTTATCTAGACAATATGAGCTAACTATTACATCCCAGATTCTTTTCTCAACTGCTTACAACCTAAACAAAACCGAAAAATATAAATTTGCATGTTTGACAAGATTCTAGGCTCTATACATGCACACAAACAGACATACACACACACACACTGAGATAACTTCGTCAGCTGGAATCTGGCACAAAGTTAATGAAACTCTTGTGAGTAAAGCAATAAGTGTAGTGATACTGTCAAACGAGGCAGTAACTAAGAGGATTTCAAAATTTTGCAGCAAGATAGTACAAAATACACACTTAAAATATGCGATAATACAATTTTAGATTTTCCCACCGATTGATTGGACCGAAGTGCCCGGTCTCAGATTGAAATGTCGGCTCTTTATGCAGATGCTTCGACGATGTCTGGTCATGTAACTTGAAGTCAATTGGGGTGGATGGTGACTTGCAGTGGAATCCAGGACGCGCATTTCGCACTATCTGGGACTCGTCATCTGGATGTACTTCTGTTCCCCAGTGAGTAATCATCTCCCCACCTAGGCTCGAACCCAGTGCCCACAGTTTCAGACGTCAGGTGGTCTAGTGGATAAGACTTTGTCCTCGGTGGGATCACTGTCACTTACTGGAGAACGCAGGCACATCCAGCTGACGAGTCCCAGATGGTGCATAATGCGCATGCTGGATTTCACTGACAGTCACCACCCACCAGTTGACTTATGTGATAATTTGCTGAGAAACGTGAAAGGATAAAATCACACTAAACGAATTGGCACATATACCCATAATAGTTCATAATAAATGTTTTTATCACGATAAAAGAACATTCCAACAAATGGTATATGATGTCAACTGTCAACGAATAAAAGCACCATGGATACCATTGACAACAGTTAATACAATTAGTCGGCCTAATTGAGATGATCTAATAACTATTTCTCTAGTTTGAAGTCAAGTCCATAAGAGCTGTGAATCATTTCAGGTTGTTGAAACACTAAATTTCTAAGTTAATCTCTTTTTGACAGTTCAAATTTGTTCTGTGCATTATGTATATGATCATTCTAATTAAAATCGACAAGTCTAGCGGTTGTAGTACTTGTAATACCGTCTGAAATTAATAGTCATGCATAATCATTCTTAAAAACGATCTTCACAGCTTACCTGGTAGTGAAAGAAAGCTTAGACGAACACCGCTGGGTAGTGGTTGATAAGATTTTACAGCTTTTTCATTATTCTAGTGAAAATTTAAAAACAAAAAAAAGGTAAACCTTAAGTATGCTTTCAAAAGACACAAACCAATAGGCAAATAACGATGTACTTCATTTATACTCGTAAATAGACTGTCAATGAATGCAGATAGTGTATCTCACTAAGAATAGTTTAAATCTGTAAAAATTGTGCGGTTTTTTCTGAATTTATTGATGAATAAAATAAACAATAAAATCACCATTTTGATCTTCCTACTATCAGGTAGTCTCAGCAGTTTGAAATCATGCCGATAAACAATTTTACTCACTTTTAGCTTCAAAGCTAGTCATCCCAAAGGACATTTTCCTTGGTTGATACGAGTTTAGTTAGATATAGATTTAGAAGGAGATTTTTTTGTAGTGTTATCGTTTCAGTGTGGTGCTAAGAAAGCACAGTATGCTTGCTTATCAAGGGATCTCTACTGGAATCCAAGCATAGGGGGGGGTGTTGTTTTCTTTAATATTCATTATCCGATATGAGGATGACAAGTGATCTTTATCAAGGATATCCAGTGTTACCATTCCAAATCAGTCAGTCTTATAACAGTCAAACACTGACTGGTAGACATAAGTCTGTTTGACTTTGAGATGCCTTAGGAAACTAACTAGCTACAACCCCAGTGTAAAAGAAAACTAGTGGCCTATAACGTGTGTGTGTGGATAAAATAAGTTTGCTCGATGGGGAGATAAACAGAAAGCAAATGCAGCTACTTTTATTTTTCTATTCGAAAATCTGAATATCACTCACTATCTTAAGGTAACTGATACTTCCTCTCAAATTTCTACGTCCACTGTTTAGTACGGGCTTATTTTGAGTGTGGTTGAACACGATGACAATTTAGACTGGTAAGTTCCTGTCATATGAAACTGTCACTGTCATAAAAATGTTAAACATATTATATATTCGCACTTCTAACTATTGAATTACTTTATTGCTTTAAGTGTCTTTCGAGATACTGAGAATTTCTCCACTAGTCTAGTTGAGTTACATATGACAGTGACTAGAATTATATACACAATCTTATCGTTCATTAGGGTGCATATATATATATTATCGTCAATGATCTTCCTGATTGCAGTAGACTGGATAATGCGACAGACAACGGGTAATGAGGAAACAGGCATAAAATGGACTCACACTAAAAGAGACTTGGAGGATCTGGACTTCGCCGATGATGACATATTTCTGACTTCCCACAAACTGGAAGATATACAAGTGAAAAGCGACAAGCTGGCAGAAGAAGCATCCACAGATGATAGGCCTTCAGGTGAACATAGATAAAACAGAGGTAGGTGATGAAGATTCCTGGCCAACACCACCACCACCACCAACAACAACAACAGACAACAATCAGCCAGCATAAATGGGAGGAACCAGAAAGAAACAACCTCCTTTACCTACTTAACTGGGAAGCATTGTTTCAAATTCAGGCAGAACTGACGAGGATATCAAAGCCAGAATCGGAAAAGCAAGACAGGCTTTCATTACCTTAAGTCTGTGTGTGGAGGTCAACATCACTCAGCATCAAAAATAAGATCCGGATTTTCAACTCCAATGTGAAGTCAGTCAGCGCTACTATACGGATCAAGACTTGGCGCGTAATAAAGAGCATCTCAAACAAACTACAGGCCTTCATAAACAGTTGTCTTCGCTCAATACTACTCAAGATCAGATGGCCAGAAAGGATCAGAAACAGGGATCTCTGGCAATGAGCGAACCAACCAGGAACCGATTGTGCAACAAATAGGCAGGCAGAAATGGAGATGGATTGGCCATACGCTGAGGAAACCATCAAGTGACATTACTAGACAAGCCACCGCTCGAGTTGAACCCGAAAGGGAAGCGGGTGGCGAGTTGGTCGTCAGTGCAAGGATGACATGGTGAAGGTCATGTGAGGAGGAGATGAAAGCATGTGGGCAGACTTGGAGCGGAGTGAAAAAGTTGTCAGAAAACAGAAGGCAATGGAGACGCGCAGCTGAAGCCCTATGTTCCTCTAGGAATAAAAGGATATAATAATAATTATATATATATATATATATGTATAGTATGATGATTACCATCAAGTTATATACTCATGATGAGGACTTTCTATTCCCCTACAATCTTCAAGTTACATACATCTGCTTATGCTGAGAAATATGAAGTTCTAACAATGGCAGATTGGATCCTATGTAAATATGTATTCATATACAATTTAGCTAAATAATGACAAAAAAACACTACATATTTCAAATAAGCTAGTTCAGAAGTCTTTAAGATTGATTACTTTCTTTTACTTTTGAAGAAAGTGACAGATCCCAGAAAGTTTTTGTTTTAATCGAGTAAAAGACAAATTAATTCAGTTAGTATATTTCACTTTTTTTTTAAAGAAGTCAGTGACTCACGAGGCTGGAATTCTCACTGGCATAGCACAAAGTCGTAACGAGTAGTTATCTTGCTAAAGTTTCCCTCATGTATTCTTTCAATTCGAATAGTGAGGTATAAACTATGTAGTAGGTGTCTCTTGAATTCATTTTATGTAGGTAGATTTGTTAACCTTAGTGTTTTTCAAAGTTGTATTCAATAGTCTTTGTGTTGCACACCTCTCTCCATGAGCATAAAATAGTGTATAATTTTTGCATTAGTGTGTCTCAAATACCTCAGACCTATGATGAGGATTTTTTTTATTGAAGATGTGCTAATACGTTATTCTTTAATCGTTTTTATTTAAAGCATCATTTATATTATTGTTTGGAAGATAAGAAGCAGTAAACTGGTGTAAACTAGTAATTACCTTAATAAACCAGCTTGATATATCCTTTTCACTTTGGAATGTACTAAAGAAAGGAAGAAATAAAAGATTAAGGCATTCTTTATATTCACTCCCTTTTCAACATACCTAAATTGGCCTACGGTGCAGCTTTTACTTGTATCATTCAGTGCTGTTTTAATTTTGTCATCTCCAGTTTCATTATACTCGTCATCTTTGTCCTCGTGGTTGTCTTCCACATCGTCAACCTCCTCTTCAACATTATAAGTGTCTTCAAATTCGTCTTCTTGACCATTGTCAATTTCATTTCCCCAAGTATCATCATCATCATCACCATGTTTAGTGATGTCTTCAGTGCGAACACTAGGCTGATTCGTATTATTTTTAGTTTGTAGAACTTTAATTTCTTTTCTTTCTTGCACTTCTCCTTCATTAACTACATAATCCCACAAAAAAATAAGCATTAGATAGGAACAAAATCACCTTGTTCGTCATCATATTTGTCATCAGCATCACTGTATGTCTCCGGACTGTCTTCGGCTTGGATTTTACCACTTATTTCACCATCTTTACTCTTCTCATATTCCTATAAATAAAAAGGGTATTAACTAAATGAAGTGGATTATGCATTTACCGATTTCATTTTCTGCCACTCTGATTCAGTAAGATCAATTTTCTACGTAGACGGTTGTAACAGTAAAAATGGAAATGAATTTGTGACATTACTTTAAGAAAATTCATTGGAACTAAGCCCTGTTGACCTTGGATATTTTCTCCAAGCCACCAGCCATCATCACTAAATGTAAACAAAACAAGATGAGAAAACCTATAGATCTGAAGTCAATCAAATGGTTGGTTTCAATAAATTATTGCTTGATCAAAGGTGAGTATGTCGGTAGATAACTGATGTGAATAGCCACAAAAATCTTCAGCGCAGTTTCTATTCATTAAATGTTGCTCAAATTTGATGAGGTATAACTTGTATCCGATTCCTGAATAATTTAAACTTGAAATTATCAAATAAGCTGGATTCCATAACTCCTCAATGTTTCTATAGCTAAACGAAGTACCCTTTAAAAAAGAAACTTTAACGGTTACACAAAATTTCGAATATTTCTGCGAAGAATTCCGCATCACTTTCCAGACGTCATGTCAGAATTACTCATCTCAACGCTGCTGAAAATGCTGCAAAAATAACTTCCTATTCATGTCCAGCTCCCGACCGGTGATCAATTTCTATGAAACATTTACATCGAATCTTGATCAAAGTTCATGAGAACTTCACCCGCTTATTTGAACCAATAAACAGGGATAGAAATTTTGACCTTTATCAAAGTTTATAAACGGCTTTCATTTAAGCTTATTTACATTACTCATAAATGACACTCTTTCATTCGATCAGTAAATGACTATTCATGTTGATAAGTCCTCATGGAGGACTTACACTCCGATAGAAAAGACAACTAGGGTTCTATAACACTATAAACAGTCTTCCTAATTCTAAACATAAATCGTAGAGTATTTAGTATTCACTAGTCCAGTTTAAGAGCATGGCATTAGGTTAATTCAAATGTATTTCATTTCTAAGCACTACATGCTACATTACTTAATACTACATTTTTTAATTGACTGTTTCCTGTCTGTGATATGATGGATTTAAAGAGTTAGACCTGCATACTTGAGCTGACATCGTATAAAAGCATGATATTTTGAAAAACGTCTAAATAAATATTCACTAAAGCAGGCTAAATGAAGCAGTTAACTGTAAACAGACTGTGCTAGTCTACAATTGCAGCAAAACAAATTTATAGCTCATAAATAAATCAGAAGATAGGAATAATATAAGTCAACAAAAAAAAAACGAAAGAGTAAATTGAGAATTGAATTAGAACTGCGTATTCTTTACTCTTACTCTTTCTCTATAATCCTTATAGTTTCACCAGAATTAAATGACAAGTCGTCTTCATCTTCTCCAGCCCACTGACGAAATGTTCGATAAAACTAAGCAATTAAAAATAATGAAGAAAAGCTGGACATTGTGTTATACCTCTATGGCTGTCTCTGTATTTGGTTGGATAGGTGGCACAGCCTCAGTCATTTGTTTTACCTTCTACAATATGAAAGAAGAAGAAGAAGAAAAGAAGAATTCTCTTCTCTTATAAATGTTTTCTAATAATACCTCAGTATTGACTTGAGAAGAATTCTGTGAAATAATAATTATTTCCTTTGTGTCAGTCTTTTCATTAACTTCACTGGTGTCCTTCTGAAAGGGTTCAACTCGATCAGTTTCGCTTTCGTCTTCTCGACCTTCTTCATCCTCCAGCTCTTGTATCGTTTCAATATCTTCTGTATTATTCCCTTGTATACTGGATGGTTTTTCAGTCAACAGCTTCTCATCATTCGCTTTTTTCACTTTGCTGGACTTGCCTAATAAGAGAAATAATTTACAAGTGTTGGTTTTGTAGGGATTTTGTTTGATTGCATGGAGGATTTAATCATGAGCTGACATCAGTTAGAGAACCACTGGAAAACCTGGGAGTACTGGACAGCTGTTTCGTCCTAGTTTGGGACTCCTCATCAGTACCTATTCAGGCAGTTAACCTGAGGTTCTAGTGGGAAGCCGTGACAAGTAGGGTACAGCAGGTCGAAGATGAGGCAGTAACTCATCACATAAGACATTGCGAAGTGGTCGCGCAATGTCGTGAATTGGAAGAAGTTAGAATTCAAGAACCATTGGATCGGGTCCCAGTGGCTCAATGGTCTGCGAGCTCGCCTTGTAACCACAAGGTCCTGGGTTCGAATCCCGGTGGGTGCGTACTGCTGAAGAGTCCCAAACTAGGACGAAACAGCTGTCCAGTAATCCCAGGTTTTCCAGTGGTTCTCTAACTGATGTCAGCTCATGACTAAATCCTCCATAGAAATAATTTACTAAATTTCGTGAGAAAATATTTCCAACTAGGAATAAAATGCAGACAGACTTAATAATAACTTCTCATTTTGAATAAACACTTGACAAAAGTAGTGTGAATATATCATCCTGTGATATCTGACCTGCTCAAAGAATAATAGGATATTGGCCATCGTAATTTCATTTGTTTCTATGAGCTTTCAAACTAAAATTGGAATATAAAAGCGCAGTGACCATTTTAAGTGTCAGTTTTAAGGTTTTGATTGGTTTCCATTTTGATGACGGATAGATATCAGTTGGACAGCTGCCTCATCCCAGTTTTCGGTACTTATCGGCACCGGTGATCTAACTGAGGACCCTCAGGTTACGAAGCAAGACTACTGACCCTTTGGTTTCTGGTGTGGTGAGAGGTGGCTGCTAGCCAAAGTGGTAGACAGTATTTCACGTCAATGGGTATGTCGCAAATATTGGTCGTGAGAAAATATGAACAAGACTGATTCAACAACCAATCACAGCAGACTTGGCGTAGACAGATACAGTTAACATATAGATGATCTGACATTCAAGAAACAGGCACAAGAGATGCAAGGTCAACTTTCAATGAGAAACAACCAATCAGAAGACTGTGTTTGTTTGCTTGGATAAGCTATAATAATGTACATGAAAATATATAAATACGTGTTGACTCCCTTAATAAACGCTCTGTTGCCTGGCCCTTGTCTTCTTTTGTTACACTGGGACGGAATCCAGTGACCTGTGAATTCTAACTTCTGGAGGTCCACAATTCTTAGAGCTACATGTTGATAATGTCATTGGCGTGTATTTGCCGTCATACCTGACTTGGTGGACTGCATTGGTGAGAACTTCTCTCTACAACCCCATGAAACTTAGTCCTGTAGGGAGTTACTAGTGGGAATTAGATTAATTTTCAAGTGTTAGTTTCCCATCAGCATTGAAAGCAGCTTTTAGAAATAAAGAACATCGAATAGATAAAATTACTTACTAGACTACTTGAGATGTACTCGGAATGACAGACTAATATTGACGCAGTGTGGAGACGAGTGGTGGTGGAATAGAAATCTAGATAGGATTGTAACCACTGGCGTTTGTACTACTAACCTGTAGCTGTGTGACATGGTCACTAAGATAGTCATTACTTCACTTCAGCCTTTAAAGGTTTCTCACCAGACGATATATGAATGAATGACACTTAACTATTCGTTCGACATTATCATACCATCTATCCAATGTTACTTCTGATCATAATGAATCAGGTGGGACGACCGTTTATTCAGAAATGCAAACCTCAGGATGATAAAATAACCTCTGAATTACCATTAGTTGATTTTTCTTTCTTTTTACTCATCTTCTCACTTTTCTTGAGAGAAGCTTCACTTTCATCTTTAGGTGTTTTGGCCTTTTTACCTGTAAAAATGATCAGGCATAAACTGCAAAAATGTGTGTGTTACTAACTTACCAGATTTTATTAATCGTTTTGGAGATCTAAGCTTTCCAGAGCTCTTACCATCATCTTTAGCATCGTTATTATTATTATTATCACAATCATGATGAGCAAAATCTTCGTTACTTTCATTCACATCTTCAACAGCATGCACCTGTGCAACAACTGTAACACCAGCCGTGACATCATTTACTTCTTTTGTTTTGGTTTTTTTGACTTCCGCTGATTTCATTTCACCTTTTGACTTATTGCCTTTATCCTTTTTACTTGACCCGCCAACTTTGTCTTCGTTTAAGTATATGTTGTAGTATCACTTGTTGGAAGTGTTGATTCTAAAATAACAGAAAGTGTGTCTTTCTTGAGTCATGCATTACGATGACTGCAATGAAAACTGTTAAATGTATAAACGTGTCGTAATCGAACTACTTTATCTTAATGCACTTGATGTACTTCACACCTCCGTAGTCTTCATTTTTGATGTGGTTTTGTTCTCTGAGCTGGATGGTTAGTTTGCGAAGCTTTCATCACCTTACTGGGTGACATCTTCAGCGCATACTTCAAATTGAAGTGTGCGCTGAAGATGTCACCCAGTAGGGTGATGAAAGCTTCGCAAACTAACCATCCAGCTCAGAGAAAAAAACCACATCAAAATCATCCACCTGAGCTACAAATCTTCTCTATCGTAGTCTTCATTATTGTCTTAATGTGTGATAATCTGCAGTAAATTTGCTAGTTGTTTTAATCCCTTAGTTTACTGGATAATCTTTATCAGTTCTGGTCAGTCTTAGGCCAGTGGAACATTGTTAAGGCTAAATAGAATTTTAACAGGGATACTGATGATCGATGAAAGAGTTCATTACTTAAATTATAAGTGTTGACTTCCTTCATGAAAATTTTAAGATGGAAACTGGACCTTCACAAGCACACATACTGCAAGGATTACTAAACGCTACTAAACTTGCTACACTGTGTCCCTGATGACTCTAAATATAGTTGCTCTTATCACCCCTTTATTATTTTTTTTTGTAGTATTATTTTTTGTAGCACCACTGTTTAGCATTTCTAAATAATTAAAATTCAACATAAAATAGAAGATACTAAGTGTTCGCCCACCTTACATGACTTCAGTGACAAATTACAATTAAATAAATGTGTAGGCTGAACACTCAATTTAAATACCTATAACCGAATTCCGAATTTATCTGTGTACTGGTCAAGCATGTTCACTAAACAATCA
This sequence comes from Trichobilharzia regenti, assembly GCA_944472135.2. Lineage (NCBI taxonomy): Eukaryota > Metazoa > Platyhelminthes > Trematoda > Strigeidida > Schistosomatidae > Trichobilharzia > Trichobilharzia regenti. Next base: position 676,917 of record OX235270.1, read on the forward strand.
TTATTTCGAAATTCGAGGCTTCGTTAGATTTTTATGCTAATAAGAATATCTGTCACCCTATTTAATGAGCTTTACTTATTATTCTTAGTCAGTTCAGTTCAAGTTACCAAATTTCAGTAGAGTACACATAGAAAAGAAAGGAGATGGAACCGAACTAAACAATAATGGATGAAGATATACGACAGCAAACATAAGTAGATGAAGATTGGGACTGCATTTTCGGAATTATGATGACTATAAGGCGTGAATACATCTATGCAATTGCAAATAATTTTGGGCGATATCACCAACAATATCCAAGCACTTGTTCTTAGCCTGCAGGCGACCCTAGCCAGCTTCTCCGCACATTCCAAACTGGTTCACTCAAAGAACTTATTCAACTGGTGTCATCATTAAATCGTCCTTAATTCGTTACCAGCCTAATTCTATGTTAGTTAACATTGCTTATTGAGAAGGCAATGGCTCTGTGATCACAGCCTATGGAGGTAAAACGATCTCATCGATTAAATTTCTCACATCTTTAATACTCTCCTCCACCAAAAGCATGTAACAGAACAGAGGTACATTTAATCTTTTTTATCTCTACTATTTTGAGTGACCTATACCTGACAAGCATAGTCCAAATTCGGACGAACTGCCACACAGTCTGAACATTCCTTTTAAATTTTTACTAACTAGATGTTGCATCAACAACAAAATTCGGATTTTCAATGCAAACGTCAAGTCAGTTCTTCTATACGGATCAGAAACTTGGCGGGCGGGTGGGTCACAAAGAATATTTCCAACAGCCTGTTGCAGACCTTTATCAACAACTATCTTCGCTATGTACTGAAGATCAGATGGCCGGAAAGAATCACCAACAAGAAACTATGGGAACAAACAAAACAAGAACCAATCGCCAACCAACAAATATGCAGAAGAAAGTGGAAATGGATTGGATACTCGTTGAAGAGGCCGGTCGGTGACACCGCGCGTCAGGCCCTCGAGTGGTACGTCAGTGCAACGGTGACATGGAGGAAATCGTGTGAAGAGGAGTCGAAACAGTATCGACTAACATGGATGCAGGCGAAAAGTACAGCAGAAGACAGAAGCAAGTGGAGACGTGCAGTTGAAGCCCTATGTTCCACCAGGAACCCAAGGGAACAATAATAATAATAACTAGATGTTGACTTAAAACTAGGTGTTTACGTTGTTAATGGACACCATTAGGTAGTTCACTTGACTTTTAAAAATTTAAAAATGTTGGCGTCTAATAGGCAGCAGTATTAAGTTGTAACGTCATTGAGGTCAAACCGCTCAAATATCAGTATTCACTTGAGTGAATTGAACTGTTTGACGCGTGATGAATAATTTATTTTAAATTTCTGAAACGTCTTTGACAGACGGTATAACTTATTTTATTTATTTTTGATTACAGCTTGATTCCATACTGTATTTTTCGTACAAGTATGGAATTTTCAGCGTGGATATCGGTAGCCCAAATTTTGGAGGCCGACCATAGATATCAGGTGTGCGTCGGCGTGGGCTCGAACCTCGGACCATGTGCATGGTCGGCGAGAGTCCAAACCACTGGTTTACAACATTTTTCAATAAATTCGATTGACGTTTACTATGCATAGGAACAATTCATTTTCACTATATCATGGTTAATATAGCATAAGTGTTAGGAAACAGCAGACGTTTGTCATTAATTATTTTGTATTATATACAGTTACCTTGATCTTGAAACTTTGGATCTCGCCTAGGGATGCTTTCATTCGCCGACAAAGAACTACCATCACTAACAATTGGTATGGAATGATAATTTAATAAACACCAATATTACATTACTCCAATTTTCTTGTCTAGTTTGCTTAATTTATCCTGTAAATGGAAATCTCACTAGATATACGGTATTAATTACTTACAGTCAGTGTGGAGATTTTGATAAGGAGTTGACTTTTCATTGACTCCAGTTTTGGGTTTCGATTTTCTGAATCTTTGTCCTATTCCCATGGTTGTAAAAATAATTTGAAATGAATGCACACTATTACCTGTTTAACTTGTCTTACTGTCTCATTAATTTTGTTCAATTCCTTTATAAATTGTGTCGCCCTTCAAACAAATATATGTGCCGGGTATAGTTGGAATAAATATAGTCTTACTTTTCGTTGAACTCCTCTAACTGCTCACTTGTTGGCTTTTTGAGACCGTTGACAAAACTAATAAATCGTTTGATCTTCACCAGACGAATGTTGCAATTATTGTGAAATTAGTTACTTGTGGTGATATTTTTTCCAATTGTACAGAGCTCATTTCAAGGGTTTTGTCATTTTCCATAGTTTCTAAAGAAATTCAATCAAAATCCAAGTTCAATTTGTCCGTATATACAGTGAAATTGAGATTTGGTATTCATCAATAATCTGTGAATGTGATGTTTGAGTTAACTTACTTATGAAATATATAACAGATATTTTTAAGTATCAGTCTAATGCCTTATTTATCACCTGACTTTCTAACTCTCATCGTTCATCAGCCTTATATGATTTCTTCTCTGTAGTGAACTGTAGACCGGTCAGCGAAATATATCCGTCTTAACTGTCACAGCGTACGTGAATTGCTTAAGCAATGGTTGGCGCAGCCATAATAAGATATTAAGACTGAGGAAAATAACTTTGTTAAACAAAGAAAAGAATCTGTCTAAACGCAGTATTAAGTAAAAAGTAAATTAGACTGTGCTACTTTTATCTGCTATCGGGCATTTACTTTAGAGCAGGCTGATAAAACTGTGTAGCCTGAACTTACAGCTTCATAGCACATCTGGAGGAATTTTTCCCCTTTCAAGCTGGCTTCATAAACAGCATATCTATATGGCTACTGGAAACAACTTTTTTAAAGTACCTGGTTAGTTACACTTCCCAGTGAGTCCATCAAAGTTTAAAATGACAAAAAGAGTTTTCAGTAAATGCTTTATCACAGAAGACTAAGCATAAGTAAGCAACACTTGTAACATATTCATAAAAACGTCCAGAGATATTTACATCATAAAATTTGAATATATAGCAGCGACAGTGCAAAACCAAGACACAAAAGAAGTGTTAGCATCAAAGAATAAGGGGTAATTAACATGAAGAAAATTAAACCATCATAGCAAGACATAAAAGTCAGTGACTCAGGGGAAGTTGTTATCCATGAAAAGTGAGAGGTCATTTTTGTTTTACTTGACAGTGAGGCTCTAATCAATTTAACATTTATCTGATGAGGCAAAAAGCAGCTTGAGACCTCCTGCCCTGGCTGTAATCACTGTTTTTTACAACATGATACTGTATGAACTACAGTGAAAATTGATAACAGACGTTCAATCGGCTGGAATTCAAAAGCACAGAGAACATTATAATCCAAAATGCTGTAAATAAAGGTTTCCTAATTGATTGTACTTCAAAACGGGGTTACTTATGCCGTTTAAATTTTTCGTATACTAATTTGAAGGACACTAAACAACTGGGCAGACTTTTGATATTAAACTGGTGTTTCATGTCTACTTAAACAGACTTACTTGACGTTTAACACAAAACAAACGTGTAAAAAAATAATCTTGTTCCATTTTTAAAATGATATGTGAGTAATATAGTAAATTCCATCGTCTTATCATACCTATCCTATAAGATAAAACCAATTACATTATTCCCATCCTAGCCACTAATTATTCTATGCAATATATATCTGTTCACTTAACAAAAGTGATACTTAGAAAATATGCTAACAAAGCAGGACCTAATTATACCATCGGTAGAATTCATCAATTGACCACTCTTATAGGTAGTTCTCAAGACATCAGTCCCGAAATGTCTTCCGAGATCTCTATTTCGTCTAGCATTTCCCTGTTTTAAAAATCTGTGAACGTTAAGTGGTTCTATGGTTCCTGAAGGTCTCAGATAGGAGCTGTCACCATTATTGTTTTCAAGGTCTTTTATTGTGTTGCGAAGCAGTGTTTCAGGACATTATAAACTAAGATTATTACAGATAGTGGAAGCCATTTTGCCTGATCACATGCATCCCAAATAATGCGTACAGAAGGTGACAGACTTTAACAATCACCAATTCTGGGCAGCATGAACTATTAAAATACCATTGTTTATTGAGACGTACTTTTATTATATATATATTTGAAACATTTCCAAATATTATATTATTACCAGTCGTGGTATTTGCAGTGCGATTGAAGAGAAACTGCAAAATCTCACCGTGCGGTAACAGTTCCATTATGGGTAAAATTTCATTTGATAAAGTCTTTCAGTGTTATACAGTAATGTTTACTTTATCAAAACAAACTTTACCCATGATGGAATTTTAATCTACCACAGTGCACAAGTTTTATTCTTATATCCATGCGGTAATAGGTTTTATTAACATCTAATTTAAATTAGTTGAGTCGGTCAACTGTTTCCAACACAGACGCTAACTACGCACGCCTCCCCATGTTCAAGTACTTGTTTCTTCGTTTACTGATAACGCCATAATGCCCTTGTAGGTGATCAAAGTGGTTCGTTCACCTTCACCGGTCAATTTGTTTATCTTTGAAGACTGAAACAAATGTTTGACAATGGGTTTTAAACGGGTAAGTGCCCAGTGGCTGAGTTTTGGTGGGATTGTTTATCTGTATGGCCCCTTCACACGATCGCTAATCAGTGAACCCCTAAACAACATTTAGTGCCACAGCAGCCTGGCCACCAGTTTAAGTTGGCCGGGCTGAAAGGTCAGAAGGTAGTGTGGCCAAAGCTCAGGCCTAGCGTGATAGCCATACAACAATCGTCGGTGTTGTTTCTTGTTGAAGCCAATCAGAAGAGATCTCGAAGTCATTCAAGCAGCATGACTAACTGGCTTCCTATACCCGTAGCCCATTCATTTCATGGATGTTTCTTTCCTCTACTTCCTTCTTACCTTTCCGGTAGATGATGGATGCTGCAAGCAGACGGCCATAGTCCTGTGACATCCAGTTGCCAGTTCCACAATCAAATTAAGACATGCAAATGTAGTGTTGGTAATGAGGTCTTTTTTAGCTTATAGCAGTGAGGAAAGAGTGGTTTTGGAGAACCTCAGTCTTCCAGTGGAAAAGCTAAGTTCCATATATTTATCAAATCATCGACCACCTATTTGTTGCACAGAGCCCCTTCAACATTGCAAACTATCATTTACAGCCGTTCGTGAAGTTTCGAAGACAGTTGCAGTGCCTTCCAAGCTTTGTAGGCACTTCCTAATATTTCTCTTCTGAGATTTCTTTCAGGATGTTTATTTCATATTCCATCGCACTATCGGAATGTATAACAGGATCCTGTATTCACTATAGCATCATTGATTTATATCATATGCCCTGGTATGTGGTGTATGTTTGACTAAAATGTGGTGCAATAGGTATTGTGAGTTTTAAGCAGCGGAGAAAAAAACAGTGAGATTAATAGATTCATGTTGTTCTGATTCGGTGTAAGACCTTGTTACTACTTAAGTTTATACAGACGAAACTAGGGTAGGAGCCTGGTATATTCCTCTATTTAAAGGCAATATATATGTATATGTCTTTATGTGATCTTATCGGGTGAAGAACCAAGAAAATACGTACAGTTCTCTAATTAAAAACACGAGAATTTGATGTGGTCAAGTTGTCATAGTATCCAAATGTGTAACCACATAACAAATGCAGATAGAGAAAAATAAGGTCAGTTAAACAAATCTAGATGATAATATTACGAAAGGAGTTAAGATATCCACAAAACTTTTGGAATCAGAGTTATCAATTACCCATATCAAACAATATGAAGCTGGAATTTATTTTGTGGAAAATAAAGCCAAGTCATATCATACACGCAAAAACGTCATTTTTCTGATTTAAACCAAAATAACAAGGCCTGAAAACTCCAAAATAGGTACCACACATCAGTCACTATGATAAAAACCATTCAGATCATTCACAATTTAAAATGTATTTGTGTACAGGAACTAATTTCTAGGGTTTGGAGATATGCTTGGTTAGCTGAAGCTGATTTGGCTGTGGTATCTGTTCTTAATGGTTGCCGGATATGTTTATGTTAATTTTTCCATTATCCTTTTCTACTGGTCAAACTGTTCACCTATCAGAGACGTTTCCACCAACCGATGCTTACAAGTGTCTCTATAGAGATTTAGATGCTTATAAGCATCGCTGTCTGAATAGTTAGCGATTCAGTAATACATGTGAATATTATTATATACACTGTTTATTTAACGAAGCAAGTGGATATAAATTTAAAAGAATGGTGAGAGTGGTAGTATAATAGACAAATCCTGGTTATGTAACGATCGGGATGGTGGAACAATCAAACTGTCTTGGTTTTGTAATAAAATTGAGATTTGTCAATTTCTTAACTATTCCCCATGTCGACTATTCACACACTTTTGATATTTTTCGTCCAACCAGGTACATAGCACACACAATCATGCACATTAGTTCGCTTCGAACTATTTTCTGTGATGACCAGTATAACGTAACGCTCCCGTTCCCCTAATGCAAAGTAATTTTTCCAGGTAAACTACCAGTAAAACATTTAAGAAAATGAATAACGAGTTCGAATTACGCTACATCATACCCGAAAAATACGTCAGTTTGAAAAAGATAACTTTTTAACAATAGTAACGTGACGAGATTCATGTAGTAAAACAAAAATGTTTTCTGTGTGCTATACAAATGCAGAGCTGCATAATTTAAATGAAACGAGCATGAAACAGGTCTCAGTCATTTGTGATAAGAACATTTTTAAAATAAATTTAGGAATTTTTGTATTGGAACTCACATATATTCTTAATGAGTTCATATCCAACCCGCAATTTCTATTATTTTTTGACGAGATAGCGTAACTCACTTTCATTTTTTAGGCCGGCTTCTCGATTTTGAGGTAAGAGATCATGGTTTTGGGTGAACTTCTACTAGCTAAGCAAATTTAAATGGACCGAACAAAATGTTAACTAATGTAACGCAGACACGAAGTGTACAATCAGAAAGCTCTGAGTTTTGTTATTTAACTTTCCTTGAAAACCACATTCAAACGCATATCGCGAATCAGTGGAAATAGAAATTAATGTACTACTGGGTCGGGTCTCAGTAACTCGCCTTGTAACCGGGTGGTACCAGGTTCGGACCTCGAGATTGTGCACTGATGAAGAACCCAAAATAGAACGAAACGGTCATTAAGTACTTTAACGTTTTCTGATGGTTCTCTAACCAAAGTCAGCTCATGCTGAAAACATGTAGCCAGTTAAGTTATTGGAAACACTACTTGAATAGTAAATGAGCCCTAGACGAAACTAGATTTGTCGGACTGAAACCTCGAGCAGTCTAAAATGTCACAGAAAACTCATAAGATACTGGGCAAACAAAGTCTTAGATTGATGCTAATCGAAGAAATTTTCTGGTTTTAGACCCGGTAGCCTGCCCCTTACACAAACGATACTAAACTTTTACAGGAAACCCAGCCAAACCCAGTGAGTGCTTGGCCACTGAGGTAATGAGGCGTATAGCTTCATCTTGGTTGTCTGCGACTTTACGTACTAGGCCTAATGTCTTTCCGAACAACTGAAAACATGGTCTTTAATTCCTGTGGCATAGTTAACGTACCATATGAAGGCGAATAGTCAGGCCTGTAGACGTGCCCATAGTTCTAAGATTTAGTAATAATAGTAATAATTTATATTTCGTATAAACGGGTGAGTTTACAAAAACTGCATGCCATTTTTACAGGCACGATCAGTAGTGTTACAAAATACAATCCTGAATTGTCATAAATTAATACTTTCTCAAAAGTTTAAATTGTTCAATTATTGTACAAGCAATCAGAACAGGCTCTTACAAATATTAAATTGTAAACCGTTTACTTATGTCACCATCAAAATTGAGGGATAACCCAAACTTCGATCCGTTTCCTGATGATAGTTATGGTCAACCAGTGAACAGCGTATATCTGGGTGACTGCTATACAGCCACGTGATGAACGATATTTCAGGAAGGGGAGAAAACTCTGCACAGCTGCAAAATGGTATAAGATGCAATTATGAATAATACATTTGTCAATGAAGTTGAAGATTGAACGATCAATTCATGGTTGTTTTCTCAAAACCAACTTTCCAGATTTTCGCGGAGGCATCAATACGACAGTCATCATCGCATCGGTCGCTGTTCAGAAAGATGTCAGGACAAAACCGTCAGAAGTAATATTTTGATTCATTATTGTAATATTTGTTCATAGACCTTAGTTTTAAAGCTTAATTTTAAAGTTGGCTATATGTTGGTTTTACAATAAAGAATTCTCGAGTGGCCGATCGGTGTTTTGGTTTTGCGTCCGTTACTACTAAGCGTTTCTGAGAAACTTCAAGGAACAGGGAGTAGTGCACTGACGTATACATGAAACGTCTCAAATATCTAGGGGCAGCCACTGAGGCATCAGTGAGTTTTACAGGCACATTCAGCTAAAGTTTGCAGCAGCGAAATGCAAATCCATGCGCACTGGACACGCAAGCGTCAGCTCCTACGAACTAGAGGGAACAACGCTACCACCAGTTCAGACACATTCGGATTCAGGTGTCACGGTAGGTCACGACTCAAAAACTGCGGCACATCCCGTGGTGACAGCACGTAGTTTTGGATTCTTATAGGCAGCTAGAAGAGCCTTTACTAGAATCACCAGAGATATTTCCACTTCCTTACATAGACCTCTAGTGAGGTCAAGACTGGAAAACTGTATCCAGACGTCCAGTTCTTGTCTTAAAGGGGACTCAAATATTCTAGAAAAAGTTCAAGGAAAGCAATATTTATGAATCTGGGCATGACTATTTTGTCATACGAGAAGAATTATCAGTTTGAATTTCTTCTCCCTGTCGTTCTCCAGGAAGAGAGCAGATCTTATTACAGTGACTACGACAATGACCTATTCTCTCTTTTCCTTCCCATCAGGTCGGAACACCTTGGAGAACATAGCAGTGGGTGGGTCGAAAGCCAAGAAGAAATCATACTGCTGTGGATTTCTGGGTATATTCATCATGAAGTCAATCATACTTCTGAATCAGTAGACCCTATTAGTGTAACTCAAACAAATTCTGATGAAGGATTCTGAGTACACATAAAAAAGCGTATAATAAAAGAAAATGGTACCCGGTATGACATGATAAACAGTCACCTAGATTTTTGTGTCGATGTTGGTTCGACATGTCTGAAGACACCCATTGGAAACTGGGACCAAGTTTCACAACATATTTGAGATATGTGCCCTGTGTAATTCAGTTTTATTAGATGTACATATTATAAATGCACTTTAAGAAAACAAATGTAACCTTCCTTCCGGAATAGTATAACTGGTTGAGAGGGGGTCATCTGACTTTGGTGTCTATTCTTTACTGTTGGATAAGCGAAGAAAAGGAATAACATGGGGTTTGATCCCTCTGTTATGTACTCATCGCCAAATTATTGCTATGTACTGGTCGAGATTTTAATAGTCCTGACGCAAGAAAGACGGAAATCAGAAGACCACTAGGTTTGCGATGATACTTCTATTTTCCAGAACACCGGGAGAAGCAATAGGTGGTATCACACCAAAGTAGTCACACAAGATTGTGAGAGCGAAATATATATGAATGTCCAGACAAGTGTGTGAACAAATCAATAGACAGTCTTAACATGAATGGCTAATTATAATGGAGTATCGATCCATATATACATAGCAAAATATAGCAGACATGTCAACAACCACACACATAATATGGATATATGTCACCAAGCAACGGACTGTCAACAAACACTCATATTACCTTCTGTCTTCATTCAAGCAATCTGCAACTTTGATAGAGATTGAACAGTGAAACTGCATAATTGGCGTCTGGATATGAAAGACTACTGAGGTGTGAGATTCATACTTATACTTATTTGTTTGCACTAGTTAATATGAAATCATTCAAATTCATCAGTAAGAACAACTGCATGTAATTTGTACGAATATACTTAAATATATATCTGGAGTTATTGAGGTCGACTTTCAGGCTTTAATACTGATATGTATTAGGTAATACTTCGTCGCGGTCCATTAATTTTACCAGTGCAATTTGAAATTGAGCTATTTTTTCTGAGATTAAATATTGAAAGAATAGATAAAAGAATCTTGAAACTTTATAAGAAGCTTGGAGTGATTGCTTCTAACCGAATAAATTACAAGACATGGGTTTGAGTATAAATTTTGTTGTATAATATACGTATAGCCAGTCAACTTCACGCGGGATTACGAAACGTTGTGTTGATGGAAGGTAATGTAATGGAATAAAAACCACCGTAATGCCACTAAATAAGTTTCTTTTCTTTTTTTCAGAAAGAAACGCTGACGTGGCCTTACCGGAACAGGAGAAAAATCGCTTATCCATACTTGTTATAAATGATGATAATTAGCTCTGGACCCGGTTGCCTTCAAATAAACGTCTCTTCCTCGCCTTCTCTGTCTTCTTCCTCCGTTGGTTGTGGCTTTGGTCTGTGTGTGTTACAAATTGTTGTCGGAGGTGTTTGATCTACACAAAAACACGGCAAATCGATCCGAGGATGATCTTCCCAAGTTGTTTCCTGAGGAGATTGCCTCAACATTGCCAAGTGTACCGCCGCTTCCCCACCCACCACTGCTGCAACTATCATCAGACTACCCACGTTGGAAGAAACGGATGCAGGCATTTCTCGACGTCACTCCAGTGGCCCATCACTTCATCCACGTCCCCAAATCCTATCCGAGGACGCCTTTGCCCGTGCAGGCGCTGCTGGTTTCAGCAATACCAACTCTATGCTCACAAATTGGGAAATCCTAGATCAATGTTTTGACCTCAGGCAGAGCTCGCAACATACCCTGCTCAAACTGCTCTTCCGCCGACAACTACCGGGAGAAAGTTTCCAGGACTATCTTCGCGCCCTCCAGCTACTGGCAGTTGGGCTTGACTATCACGGGGACCTCGCCAGCAAAGACCATTTAGTGTGCACACGCTTTCTTGAGGGAATGATGCCCGGGGACCTGCGCACAAACCTTCGACGTCAGCTTCCAACCAGCCCATCCGAGTTACAGCGAGTTATTCTTCGTTTCATAGACACTGAGAACGACTACCGTCCACACCAAGCAGCCCTATATGCCCATTGCCAACAGCATCCACTACAGCCGCCGTGACCGTTCAAGAAGCCAACGGCGCCCAAATGTAGACGCTACCCATCGCTGTTACTATTGTCAAATTTTCGGGAAGAAGACCCGCAAATGTGGTCACAATCGCCAGTCGGGCCGCAGTAAGTCCACTGTTTTTAATTTGTCTACATGCTCTCGTACCCGGCAACCTTCGATGTTATAGGGACATATTAATGGAGTGCCCTCTAAAGTACTCTTAGATAATGGTGCACCGGGCTCTCTCATAAAGGCTTCCTTCCTTCGACGCTTGCCCCAGTAACCACCCCCAGTAACCAATCACAATGTCTTGAAGACGGCTAACGGTGATAAACTGGAGGCTCGATCTGCTACAGATCAACAGCTGCGCCTTGGAGACCTAAATGTGTGCCATCAGTTTCTTATCTGTGCCCAGATTACATGGGACCTCATCCAAGGGGTAGACTTCCTGACGTCACACCGCACTTGTAAATATCGCCCATTCTCGAGTCACAATTGATTCCGTCACCCCTCTTTCTGCTTTCTTCTCTTTTCGAAGGTATTGCGTTGAACCACTGCAAATGAACAATAATGCTGCGTTCTACGTTTGTATTAGTTGAGCGTTATTCAGAATATTGTTAGCACTTACGATGAACAACGGAACAAATTCCATTCTGAATTCTGTTTAACATCAAAGAGTTGGTCCCTTGTATCTGCTCATACCAAAATAATGCTGCGCTTACCATCTACTCTGGAGTTCTATAAATTTTCGAACCCTTATTGATTGATAAAATGATAATGATCACAAGATCTGCATCCTGTGTGCCTTACTCAAGCACCTGTGTCAATCACGTCTCAAAATCCGTTAATGCCCAACTCTTGCTACGCCGGGCCTCTCGCTGTCCCTCGAAGCCTTTCAGAAACGCTTAGTACTAACGGACGAAAAAACCAAAACACCGATTGGCCACTCGAGAATTATTTATTCTAACACCAACATATCAGCAGCACAATAACTAAGGTCTATGAACAAATATTACAATAATAAATCACAATATTACTCCTGACGGTTTTGGATCTTCTTTCTGAACAGCGACCTATGAGACGATGACTGGTGTGTTGATGGCTCCGCGAAAATATAGGGAGGTTGGTTTTGAGCAAACAACGATGAATTGATCGTTCAATCTTCAACTACATTGACAACCTGTATATCACCTCTCTTCTTACTTTCCATTAACGCGAAATTTCGCTATTCCCGCATGAATTTGATTCACTATAAGTATATTAAAGGTTATAATTAAGACTTAAGCCAAAGTCTTGGAATATATTCTTACAAAGTTTCTAAAGGTTTTTCCCAATTTTTAATGTCATAAAACAGCGTCCCATTTCAAACCGCACTTGTCAAGTATGATCATGCCTGTACAAACCGTATTTCAATTATGTAAATGCTTAATTTATGTGAAATACGCATTATTGTATCCCTCAGCAACCGACGCCTTCTGCGTCAAAGTTATCAGTGTCTACTATCCTAAATCGAATTTCAGTTGATCCATCCGCCCCTGCTCCCTCTGAGGGTGAATGCTTGAATTAATGGATGAATACGTTGTGTTTGATGATGGGGGTAATCCAGGACGCACCGGTGTTGTTCAGCACCGTATCGATAGAGGCAGCAATCCGCGTGTGCGTCAACCACCCCGACGGATCCCCGTGCATTACCAGTCTCAGCTGGACACCCTGATACAAGATATGTTGGACCAAATGATCATTTTACCTCCATTCTCCCCATGGGCGTCACCCATCGTCTTAGTCAAGAAGAAGGACGGCTCCCGTTAAATGTGTATTGACTATCGTAAACTCAATGCCGTAACCAGACGGGACTCTTTCCCGATTCCACGTATCGATGCAACTCTTGAAGCACTTGCTGGTTCACAGTGGTTCTCCACGCTACATCTGGCGTCAGGCTACTGGCAAGTAAAGATGCGCCCTGACGATTGTCCGAAGACTGCCTTTATCCCTCCGAGTGGTCTCTACGAATTTCGAACGATGCCCTTCGGACTATGTAATGTCCCCGCCCCATTTCAACGCTTGATTCAGATAGTCCTTGACAGGTTAGTTCCGCACAAGTGTCTCATCTACCTTGACGACATTGTTGTACATGGGAGGTCCCCAGAGGATCACATGGATAACCTGCGGGTTTTTATTACAAGGTTCAGAACGAATGGCTTAAATTTGAAACCATCTAAATGTTCATTCTTACAGAGGACAGTCACATTTTTGGGCCACCAAATTTCACCAGATGGTACCCAAACAGACCCGGAGAAAACGCGTCTCATCTAAGAATGGCCTACACCCCAGTCCTGTAAAGACGTTCGCAGCTTCTTAGGGTTGGCTACATACTACCGACGTTTCGTTCCCGGGTCTGCCATCCTAGCCTTACTTCCGCATTGCTTGACAGAAAAGGGCCGTAATTTCCTATGGACCAACGAATGCCAACATGCATTCGACGAGCTAAAGAGGAGCTTGACGTCAACTCCCATGCTTGCGTTTCAAGACACGCTTCCGTCGTATGGTTCTGGACACAGATGCAAACGCTAACGGTATAGGGGCTGTCCTTTCCCAAGTGGCTACCGATGGTCGAGAACGCGTTATTGCGTATGCCAGTCGCAAGCTAGATGAACGAGAAACACGGTATTCGACGGCACGAAGGGAGATGCTTGCCCTTGTGTATTTCCTCAAACACCTTAGAAATTATCTACTTGGGCGACCTTTTCGAGTACGCACTCGCCATCGTGCACTACAATGGCCCCAAACATTCCATGAACCAGAAGGTCAGGTGGCTCGCTGGCAAGAACGGTTACAGGAGTTCGAGTTTACCTGTGAATATCGTCCTGGGCCCCGATATGCTAACGCTGATGCCCTCTCCGGATTACCGACGTACGTCTCCCCGGCGAATGCCATACTTAATACGGGCACAGACGTGGATTGGGCCGCACTTCAGGCGGCTGATACAGATATTCAACCTGTTTACTCGTGACAGCTCTATGAGAACAATAAATCATCGAATAAGGAACTACGGAGTTTGTCAGATACAACACGATGCACCTGTGGTAAGTGGGGCGTGTTACAACGGATTGACGATGTTTTGTATATAGTGGAACCGTCCTCGTCACTCCGTCTTCTTGTTCCCCGGTTGAAAGTCTCGGAGGTTATTCGTTTTGTGCACCACCAGCTTGTTCACTTTGGGCAACCAAAAACCGAACACGCCGTCCGTCAACGCTTTTGGTAGCCACTTCTTCATCACGACGGGACTGAATTCTGTCGCAACTGTGCTATATGTGCACAGATTAAACAGCACAAAGCACCTTCCCGAGCATCGTTAGTACCTATGCCTACCGAAGTTCCTAATCACCGAGTTGAGGTAGATGTTATGGGGCCAATAACAACGTCGAGACGTGGTGATCGATACATACTCGTCATGGTCGATTACTTCACAAAGTGTTGCGAAGCTGTCCCCTCGCAACAACAAGATGCCTTGACGCTTAGTCGCGAGTTCATAGACAATTGGGTGTCCGCTTTGGTGCTCCTCTTTATCTACGCTCTGACCATGGCACTGCATTCGAGAGTCATCTTCTCGCTCACATTTGCAATACTTTTGGCTTCCGGAAGACCCATACTTCGTCATACCATTCACAAGGTAATGGACTCGTCGAACGCACCAACAGAACTATTAAGGATCTCATCCGTGCTTTTTTGTACAGCGCACTAGAGAACACCTGGGACGATGTCCTACCTCAGTGTTTGCTAGCGTATCGCTCTTCCGTGCATTCATCCACGGGATTTTCCCCAGCTTTGCCTTTGTTTAGGCCTGAACTCCGCCTCCCAGTTGAGATTCAAACACCGCTGCAACTATATGAAAAAATCGACTACATCCCTTATGTCCGACATCTTCGCCGCCACCTGGAGATAGCCTACAACCTGGCGCGTCGTCATCTGCAGTCCTAGTCAGAACACCAGAAGAGTATTTATGACCGGTTCGCCTGCAGCCCCACTTATTCGCCTAATGACTGTGTCTGGCTCCACCGACCATCGGTCCCTGCCGGTTCGTGTCCTAAATTCTACGCCCCGTGGCGAGGAACTTATGAGATCGTACAGCACCGACCTCCCGCGACGTATGTCCTAAGAAATTTGCGACGCCCTCAAGATAATCTTATCTCAGCGCGTTATAACCAGCTGAAACCGCGTCATCCAGCAGCCGTCAAGGAACCGTCGTCCGCACAACCGCCTCCCGATACCAGCTACGTCGAGGTGCCGACCGATGGAGGCAGTGGATATCCCATACCACCGCCAGGCACTGAGGACAGTGCCTCCAAAAGGGAGGGGGTGAAACAATGGAATAAAAACCACCGTAATGCCACTAAATAAGTTTCTTTTCTTTTTTTCAGAAAGAAACGCTGACGTGGCCTTACCGGAACAGGAGAAAAATCGCTTATCCATACTTGTTATAAATGATGATAATTAGCTCTGGACCCGGTTAATTCAGTCCTGGCTTGGTTCAAATAACGTCTTTTAATAATAATAATAACTGCTTTATTCCAAACAGTATTTGTGGTGCAGTTATGGAATTTTCAGCGTGCATTACAATATATTGCATCTAAATACCCATACATTTTATAAGATTTTTAAATCAAAGAGCAACACCCAAAAAGAGATAAATAATAAGAAAAAAACAGCGTTGCGTTTACATTTTAAACAATGGACCACAGGATATGAAGTATAAGATTGGTGTATAATAGAAGATAAGAACAACAATGTAATAGTAGCGAGGAAAGGAAAACAAAATCTAATGGGACTATTTGTTAGACTGCCGCAGTAAGTTGATCGTGTCATACCTAATGGATTTCTCATCACATAACAGCTGTGCCAGATATGGTATTGTGGAGTTTTTGTATTTGGTATTCCTAGCATATAGCCTCTTATAGCTGCTTCTAGTTCTACCAGATGAGATGCAGGGAGAGAGCTGCGTATAGAGAGGATCATCGGGGTCTGACAATATAGTATTCGCTAGTTTCTTACATGACATTATATGCCTATCCACAATAGTGTTAACCAGTTAGTTGGTTTAACGATATCCTACTTGCCCTCCCTACTAACGGCTCTTAGTGCCTGCCCTTCTCAGAAAAGCAAAGTCTTTCTTAAGTAGTCCAGGAAAGATTAATGGGGAGCAGTAAAGGGGGATGGGTAGAATACAAGAATTTACAAACTGAGAAAGCAAAGACTGCTTTATGCCAGATTGCCTAACTTTCCTAATGTAGTACGTCAAGCGAAATATCTTTCTAGTAACTAGCAAGATGTAGGAGGACCAGGAAAGATCGGTGGAAAAACTCAGACCATGGTACTTGACACTGGATGTATTTTCAACCTCTATGCCGTCAATGATAGTGGGGCCATGTGAGCTAACTAGTTGTTGTAGGTCACGTTTACGTCTGAAAGTGAAATTGACAACCTGACATTTGGACGGATTCAGCTTAAGACCGTTTGAAGAGGACCACTGACTAATTTCCGATAGAAAGTTATTTAAATTGGAACAATCTGACTGAGAGTTGACAGGCATAGAAACAGAGAGGTTATCATCATACTTAACAAAAGTGTCTACATAAGAATGAGGCAAGTCATGTAAGAAAAAAGAAAGCATAAAAGGAGAAAGAACAGCACCTTGAGGAACACCAGCTAAAGTAAGTGAAGTAGTGGAGGACTTTCCATTGTAGACGGTGTACTGCTTCCTATCAGAAAAATAGGAATGTAGCCACTTATTTGTCCAGCTCTCAGCCTGTGTTGCAGCAAGCTTACTTAGCAAGAGAGACCTAGGAACAGAGTCAAATGTAGATGTGCAATCAAGGAAGGCACAGCGAACGTATTTAGCTCCTTTATCAAAACTAGAGACTATGCTATGGTGTAGGACAACAGCGGCATCTAACGTACACCTACTATGTTTATAAGCAAACTGGTTGGGGTCATTGAAAGGCTTTAAAGAGGGCTCAAGATTAAGTAAAATAAGTTTTTCCATAACTTTCAAAAATGGTGAGGTAATAGCAATGGGTCCAAACTTAACATTGGGTCCACTTGATTTTGGCACTGGAACGATCTTGATATTTTTCCATGAGTTCGGTATAATACTTTTGGAAAACGATTGGTTGAAAATGTCAGTTAATGGGGAACACAAGATGTCGGTACACTTCTTAAGGATAACAGCTAGTACACCATAAGGACCAAGGGGCTGAGTAGGTTTGAGAGATTGAAGACACTTGAGGACATCATTCATATTAAAGCATGAGAAGCAGTCTTTAATTATGCTATTTGAGTTAGGAGTCATAACATCTGCAGGGATACATTTGAAGGATTTATTAAGCATGTCAACATCTACAGAAATATCATTCATTATTTGCTCACCACCTGTGATTTCCTTTAATAACTTCCACATATTAGATGGGGATTTATATGAAAGAAACTTCTGGTTATAGACAGCATTCAATCTTTGAAATTCAAGTTTATTCAAAGAGTTCATTCTGATGTGGTTTTGTTCTCCGAGCTGGATGGTTAGTTTGCGAAGCTTTCATCACCTTACTGGGTGACATCTTCAGCGCATACTTCAATTTGAAGTGAGCTTTTAGATTTCTCCACGAGTTTATTAATCATCTCTATTCACACTATTCAAGAGAGCAAGGACTCACTGCAGCACTCCCACCTTAAGAAAAATTGAAGAAAAGTATCTCATGGACGTCTTCCAAAAGAACGGATATCCACGGAATTTCATCAAGAGACATATACCCCCAAGCCAACCTACCAAAGCAAAAGCCACCAAGGAAATCACAAAGAAAATTGCCTTACCATTTATAAAAGATATTTCAGAAATCACTACAAGACTCTTCAAACCTTTAGGAATTGACATCGTACACAAACCAACAAAGTCGCTGCACTCAATTCTATGTCAACCGAAAGACTCAACAGCGAAAGAACACAAAACCAACATCATCTACAAAATAAACTGTAACAACTGCGAAAAACACTACATCGGCCAAAGTGGACATCCCCTTCGTCTTCGTATCCACGGACATAAGCTAGCCGTCAAAAGACATGATATCCACTCCCTCATTTCACTACACACAGACAACCACGGACATCAACTCGACTGGGACAACGTTCAAATATTAGACAAAGGAAATAACAAGAATGCTAGAGAATTTTTAGAAGCTTGGCATTCCAGTGAATCATTAATCAACAGACACATCGAGACAGACAAAATTTATCAACCGATAAGAAAGAAATCTCACACACAAAGGGTCAAAGTTCAAGTCAAAGAAACAACCGGTTCCAATACAAGTAACCTGGAAGGTGTGAAAACACACATAAACAACCAATCACGTCCAAGGTCACCAGGAGAGATGATTAATAAACTCGTGGAGAAATTTTCAAGCATTGGTTTTGTAGGGATTTTGTTTGATTGCATGGAGGATTTAATCATGAGCTGACATCAGTTAGAGAACCACTGGAAAACCTGGGAGTACTGGACAGCTGTTTCGTCCTAGTTTGGGACTCCTCATCAGTACGCACCCACCGGGATTCGAAGCCAGGACCTTCTGGTTACAAGGCGAGCTCGTAGACCACTGAGCCACTGGGACCCGATCCAATGGTCCTTGAATTCTAACTTCTGCCAGTTCACGACATAGCGCGACCACTTCGCAATGCCTTCTTCGATGAGTTACTGCCTCATCTTCAACCTCGTGGAGAAATCTAAAAGCTCACTTCAAATTGAAGTATGCGCTGAAGATGTCACCCAGTAAGGTGATGAAAGCTTCGCAAACTAACTATCCAGCTCGGAGAACAAAACCACATCAAAATCATCCACCTGAGCTACAAATCTTATCTATCATATCTGAAGAGTTCATTCCCTTAACACCAGATTTATTTTACATTTTGAACAAACTCTCTTTTTCACGACAGTTTGATGTCGTGTAATTGTGTTATAAAGGGCTTGATCAGTAAATAAGTCTCAGTTTGTGTCTTTTAACATTGTTCTTAGATTCAGTATGCTGTCATGAGAATAGCATCTGTGTTGTGTTTTCTTTCCAAGGTGTGAGAAGACCCTTTTGTGCTGCTTTCCATATACTTTGGGCAATATTCTTATGATACAGTGATCAGAATTGAGTAGTGGGGCTCTTTTCCGAGCTTCAAATATTCCTGTCATTTGTAAACACAAGATCAAGAGTGTTATCCATTCTAGTCGGGAAGTTGACAATGGTATCGTGTCTAAGTGAAATTAGGAAGCTGTTATGTACTCGTCACTAAATTATTGTTATGGACTGGTCGAGAAACTAATAGTCCTGACGCAAGAAGGCGGAAACCAGAAGACCACTAGGTTTGCGATGATACTTCTATTTTCCAAACACAAGGAGAATGCAAAAGTGGTATCACACCAAAGTGGTTAGGACTCTCGCCGACCATGCACATGGTCCGGGGTTCGAGCCCACGCCGGCGCACACCTGATATTTATGGTCGGCCTGCAAATTTGGGCTACCGATATCCATGCTGAAAATTCCAAGCTTGTACCAAAAGTAGTGTGGAATCAAGCTGTAATGAAAAAAAAAGTAAGTGTAAGTCACACAAATTGTGAGAACGAAATATATATATGACAAGGGTGTGAACAATCATTAGACAGTCTTAACATGAATGGCTAATTATAATGAAGTATCGATCCATATATACATAGCGGAATATAGCAGACATGTCAACAACCACCATATATGGATATATGTCACCAAGCAACGGACTGTCAACAAACTCATATTATATATAATATAAGGGGAATATACATTGCTAAAGGAGACAGGTTCATACAAGTGAAATGGTCACAGACTAAGCGAGCAACAGAAAGAGAGACCAACATACACACACACATAAATATATATATACATATATATATATGGATACATATCAGAAGCTGTGATTACTAGAATTAAAATCTCCGGTAACTATAGACAAGGAATTTCCGAAGAAGGTGGCAGCAAGGGAGGTAAATTCATCTGCAGATAAAGACAGTTCAGTGGAATTGCATCCAGGAGCAATATAAATGTTCGTCCTTGCCTTCTCCCTCCATTGGTTGTGGCTGTGGTCCGTATGTGTTACAGTAAGAAGGGATCTGATACACAGGTGCTAGAGTAAGACACACAGGAGGCAGAATTTACGATCATTATCACTTGATCAATTTATAAGGGGGCAATAGTAAAGAATAAACACCAACTCCAGACAACCTGGGAATAACAATAAAATTCTGCTAGGTGAAATGTGGTACTTTATTCACACAAAGTAGTGTATCCATGATATATATGTGATAAAAATGAATCATATTAAGTTTGTCTCTAAAATGCTGGAAAAGCTGGTTCCAGATTCTCGTAGAAGTGGTTATAGACATTTCAAACCGATGTGTTCTTTATTTCTCCATCTGTAGGAGATACTGGTTGCATATAAGCAATATATTAGCAAGGGAGACCTTTGATTTTGAGAAGAAAGTGTCCAAAAAGCCATAAGTTATGTATGACTTACCACTTCCTCATATAAAGTGGTTGCATCTGAATGTATAACCGTCAGCAGTTTTGCACAGTCGTTATCCCTCCACATATGCATGTTTGATTCCTCCCCATGAACACATTCTCCACAGAGAGGTCAAAAACCAATCCTAAGAGACATTTTCATAGAGGCTTATGACTGGCAACCATTTGGCAATGTATAATACTACCCATATAGTTCTTACTATCATGATGTCCACTTTTGGCTTTAATACAATTATTCTCAAGCCAGTTGTTTTTATTTCATACCTTCTCGTCTATTTGGTGCACAACCGTACCCTACAGATAATAGGAATAGAATGAATCGAATCAAATTCATATAGAGCTATAAAATGTTAGGTTTAATGGAATGTAATGAGAATCAAGTAAAGACGTTATTAGAAAATGAATGAGATGAGACATTGTGAATTGGTATTCAAAGATCCGACAATGGATAGCAAGTTAATTTATAAGATGCCCAATAAATCTGTGCCGAGCCCACGTGGTCGCATCTCAACAATAGGCTGAGCGAATGGTATATGTTTAAAGGCAGAAGCATGATCTGTCTAGGCGTTCATTATTATCTTTTTCAAGATAAAGATCTAAGCCCTCAGAAAAATCTCGAGCCTTCAATTGCATATTGCTGTTCCTGCAGAATGGGGCGATTCACCTTAGTGACCACCACCATATCTACTGATCAGCTAGCGCCACCCTCCCTCCTTTTCTGATGTTAGGCTCTGAGACTATGATTATTATGGCTACCACAAATATATTGCTTTGTACCAGACATGTTCGTACCTCATATTCCATCTCCCTAGCCTTCTTAATGAGTGCTTCCAATAGGTCTCCACGTACATCTTCATGAACATATTATATATGTGTGCATGCGTCCTAATGAACAGATTACTTTATAAGAAGTTAAAAACTTAAAGAGTAAAAAGAATAGGTTTTGTGAATAGTGGAGCAAGATTCAGCAGAACACTATAGTTAGGGTTCAATGTAGGTAATATGAACTGAAGGTAAGGTCGGTTGGCAGGACTTAGTATACTAAATTATCATGACAGTCTTATATATAGTAAACATTTGACATTGCAAAGTAACCTGTCTACACATATTATAAAAAGATATTATCACTGAACCAACAAAATTTTAGCATTTGGTTAACAATACTGCAGAAGGGTAGTTAGTCTTACAGGGAGCCGTAAAGTAAATCAAACTATATATGATAAGAGTATAATCAATGTTATAATTCGTATTATCAAAGAATACATTAGGCTCAATAACTGAGTGTTATAAGGGAAACAAGCGTGGTAAAGCAAGAAAACATTTGCTGCATAAATATTTTAATGATTTTAAGTATTTTAATGACAATCTAATTTCAAGAATTGAACATGCATAATTACTAAGTTTTATTACGTTAGTGTAGGAGCTAGTGTACTTTCTGTATTTAAATACTGAAATGTCATTGTTTCACCACTCTACCAGCAGTCGAGATCTTTGAGGCGGGCTAGGGTGGACATGTCAATACGGTTTTCTAGGCTCCTTTTGAAACTGTCAGGCTTTTCACAGGATCTAATCTCAGAGGGTAGTTGGTTCCAAAGTTTGCAATATTTAGTGGTGAAAAAGTCAGCTCTAGTGGTGAGTTTATGGGTGTTAACCTTGAGAAGGTAGTTGTGGTTGCGTAGTCCATACGATTTAGGATTAGCCCAGGTTATGGACGAGTTACTGTTACAGTGCTTTCTTATAACTTTGAATAAGAGAAATAAATTGCACTTCACTCTCCTTAACCATAAGGGTTCTAAGTCCAGTCGGATACATCTGTCAAGGTATTCTATTTGCTGATCAGAGCGTAATTTGCGTTTCGTGAGGAGTCTTTGGACACTTTCAACTTTTTTTCTGTCTGCTGATTTAAAGCTACTGTATAAGTGGGCACAGTATTCAAGTTTGGGGCGAATAAATCCTTATATATAGCTAATCTGGCTTCTAGAGTGTAAACGTTGTGTAGCACGAAGCCGGTTAGACGTTTACAATCAGATACCACCTTATTTGTATGTTCAGTAAGGGTAAGATCTGAGTATATTACCCCGAGATCTGTGACTGTGTTCGTGTTTGAGACAAGGTCACCATACGTGTATAGACAAATGCTAGGTTTCCAACGTCCAAAGTATGTTATCCCTGACTTAGCTGGATTGAACGTTAACTGCTACTTTTCACTCCAGTTGTTACATAGACTATTTAGGTCTTGTTGGATTTTACTAGCAATATTCATATCATTATAGTCGAAATCATAGACAACTTTGAGGTCATCTGCAAAGAGGTACGGCTTGCCATACTTGATTATAGAGACAATATCATTTATGAATACAATAAATAGGGTAGGACCAAGAACACTACCTACATAAAATCAGTATCTGTAAGAGTTTAATACAGGTAGAGTTAATAGAGGGGCACAACATCATCAAAATAACTAATAACACAATTGCCCACAGATCTGTGTATTACAGTTAGTTGAATAGGATCTAAGTGATTGTGGGATACTAGTGGCTGTTATCAGTGATCATATGACTAATTATACCCACTAATGACTACTTCATTTACTTGAAATAATAAAACTTATAAGTGTCCTAAAGAAGGCTACTTGTAATTCGAACAGGTCAACATCGACGTTACTGACATTGATCCTAGTTATTATAGGTTTAATTGTGTTACTAAACATGATTTACATTAGGACTGATGAGTATCAACATGTTGTTAATATATTTCAAGCCACTTCCTTTTTAATAATCGTTTGGAAATATTGAAAGTGTCATGCTAGCTGCACATTTCCTGGTACTGTCTTATTTTGATTTATTGAAGAGTTTACTGAGCGTACTTGCAATTTAGAATGATTCTATGCCTGGTTAACAAATATCTGTCTTGATGCACTAGTCGGGTCCTTCATATCATCTGCATTAATGGTGAGACAAATATTTTCACTTAGAAATCTCTATCAACGCAGACTAAACTCAGTTATTTTATAATTGAAGATAAAATATAAATATACTCAAACAAATGGTACTGAGCAGAAGTTTTGTTCAATAATAGTGAAGGTAAGACGGGGATACTGATATATATATATCACTCCATGTCAAAAAGATGGACATCAAAGTGGTGTTCTATCTAGTCTTGCAAATATTGGATCAATTAGGGATAAATTTTCGCGTGGGTGATGTTTTTCTGTAAGTTCATCAGTGAGAATTACGGTCTTGGAAGAAAGTTGGATACACACATGGCTTACTGGCTTAAACGCTCGACTTTCAGGCACTGAGTCCAGCTCCACCTAATTTAACCTGAGCAACTGGGTAGTACCAGCAACCTTCATAGTAAGCGTGACTCACAGCTTGGATCATGAGGAACCTGTTCCGGGAGCTGACTTCACCATAACTATTTGACCTATTTAGCTAATATTTATTTTACACGAAGACAGTCTGATTTCTTTCTCTGAGTAACAGTTTAAGTGGATTTCCATTCGCGTGGTGAATAATTCTACACTTACTTTAGTACAACCGTTGATTAGTTATTGTAAGAATATCTCAATAGTCACATGTTGCAGCCAAGCATTTTTAAATATGTTAGGACGCATACATATATTCAGGTCACTCAGGTGCATTTTTAATCTCTTAGAGGTCATATTTTAAGTCATGGTGATGTTATTTGGTCATACATTAGCGAAGGTCAAGGATAGAAGGATGGGTTGATTTTCTCAACGATATCATTTTCAAGCTGTACAATCGCATATATGTATATATATAGTTTTATGAGATAACATCGCGAAAATCCTGATTTCCGTAAGCTCTAGATTTTTGTTAAGTAATTTAGTATTGGTTCAATTCCATTTGTAAATAATAATCAAGAGATTCACAAATATGAACAAAAGGGGACAATATAGGTTTTGAAAACCCAAAGATGTCATCGAACAATATCGAAAGTGGTTCACAATCTACAAATACTATACTACGCTTATCGAAACACAAACAAAGGTGTACAGCTGTGTTGATATAAAAATCAAAATATTTGGTATAAATAAAGAGTGGTTTATTCATCATTTTGTTTAATGAAGGTGGAATTCCAACGGTAAATTACAAGAATATTTTGTAACAGAATTATTTATTGGCGAATCGATGTACAGTTTTATGCGAAATACACCTACTATTTATCAAAACCAAACTTTTTTACGTCTCCCGTATTGCGCTTCCTTTCATGTTTTCTAATTTTTTCACAAGAATCGTTCATGATAAATTGCCTCATTTCGCCGATTCTATGTGTATCTATTAATTTAAATGATCGTGTGGTTCTAGGTACATTGGGCGTACAATCAGACAGGTTCATCGTAGTATCTCCAAACATCATCCTGCATCGTTAGGCGAGGGACAAACTGGAGCTATTAGTAGCTCTATTTTAGCACATCTTGTAGACAGTGAGCATATAAAGTCGATGTTAATAAAGCAATTAAAGTTATTTCTTGCACTCTGACTAATATCAATTTTGCTTTACGAGGTTATCTTCTACATGCACTTGAAGTCATCAGAATCCACCTTAAGCAGCTAAAACTGTGTGTTCAGACGAAATTCGTGCAACCAATCCCCTCACCTTGACCGTTAGTACATGAATGTAAGAAAGTGACGATTTCGTCCCTTCCCCTCACTTCCAAGCCTTTTACAAGTTAGCATTTTCCAGATTACTTTTTCTGACTACATCTTTAACTGTTTATCATGTAATCAACTTGAACACTCATTTATGGCTCCTAATAATATTTCCGAAATTATTCAATCCACTTATTGTAATCATTTATCCTCTTTAATTTTTGTATTAATTTTCTTGGTTAATCATCACCCAACTTCCCTCCGCGACATGTTGATACTGCTCAATTATTTCTAACAAACGTATCGCCATTAGTTCGGTAAACTTTCTACGTTGTATTAAGAATGCTATATGTGTAAGAGTAGAGCCACAATGAGGATCTCGTTGAAAAGTAAATATTTCATCACCCAATCCTTTTGTCTTCTAAATGTCAGTTAACTGTCGCTACCTATCTATCACAATGCACAAAAATCGTGCAATTTAATTTCCAGTTATATTTCAGTTATATATCATCGTGCGCGCTTTTCGACTATTACGCTACATTTTGGTCATAAATAAAATCTCTTATTACTCTAAAATTTTATGCAAAGTGTTTGC
Organism: Trichobilharzia regenti; assembly: GCA_944472135.2. Classification (NCBI taxonomy): domain Eukaryota; kingdom Metazoa; phylum Platyhelminthes; class Trematoda; order Strigeidida; family Schistosomatidae; genus Trichobilharzia; species Trichobilharzia regenti. The sequence continues at coordinate 702,886 of OX235270.1, forward strand.
GGAAATTATCACAATTATTAACCTTTCGAACACTGAATCCAAAAAATACAATCTTATTGACAGATAATACACATAACTCACTGTTTGGATTTGTGGAATTTTTAAACATAAACACATCTATAATTGTATATATTGTTGGATTTATATGTTCAAGTTGCTCCAAGTCAGTGAGTTTATGGTTAAGATATCATTTTAGTTAACTGTACTGAACTATATTGCATGTTGTCTTATTGTATAGTTGTCGTCGCTTTTTGCCCTTTTTTCTGTGAACTGTTTCCTTTGTTGATGTTGTTCTCATTGTTTGTCCGTTATTTTCTGATTTTGAGGGGAGCAACCCAAAAAGTTGCTTCTCTCTAAACTTTTACTTAATGTAATCATTCTTTTCTCAGGCGTGAGGCTAGCAACCCCACCCTGTAAACAAAATTGCTACAGAACCTTCAGCAAAATGAACCTCTTTGCACCAAAAGAAAAAGTCTGTGTAGGAACATGGAACGTCCGAACTATGTACGAGACTGGAAAAGCTGCCCAGATCGCCAACGAGATGAAAAGATACGGAATACAAGTGCTGGGAATATGTGAGAGCAGATGGAATGGGAGTGGACTCACCAAATTGTCAACAGGTGAGTCAGTGATCTACTCCGGTCACCCAGAAGATAACCACACGCACACCGAGGGCGTGGCTATCATGATGTCACCAACGGCAACGAAAGCCCTGATACAATGGGAGGCGATTTCGTCCAGGATAATGACCGCCAGGTTCAACTCCAAAGGAAGGAAAGTGTCAATCATACAATGTTATGCACCCACAAACAACGCAGACCTCGAGAAGAAAGAAGAATTCTACAGGCAACTACAGGCAACAATGGACAATACTCCAGCTGGCGACATGAAAATACTAATGGGAGACATGAACGCCAAACTGGGACCAGACAATACGGGAAGGGAACTCATCATGGGTAGAGAAGCTCTAGGAGAAATGAATGAAAACGGAGAACTCTTCGCCGACTTCTGCGCCTTCAACGAACTGGTGATTGGTGGCAGTGTATACAAGCACAAAGATATCCACAAGGCTACATGGGTGTCACCAGACGGGCAAACCAAAAACCAAATCGACTTCATCTCAATCTCAAGGAAGTGGAGGCGCAGCCTACTGGACACAAAAGCAAGAAGAGGAGCAGACGTTGGCTCAGACCACTATCTCGTACAAGGGACAATCCAAATCAAATTAAAAGCTTTCAGGGAATCAGGAGCTGCAGATAGACCACAAGCCAAGTTCAACACTCAAAAGCTGAAGGACCAGGCTACAAAGGACATCTTCATTGCAAGCATAAAGGACAAAGCCGAGACACAAATCAACACTAGCGAAGAGGTCGGCGTTGAAAAGCACTGGAACAACTTGAAAACGGTGTGGAGCCAAACCTGCATAGAAATTCTAGGCAGAAAAAAGAGACAGGACAAACAGTGGCTCACTACGGACACTTGGAAACTAATAGAAGAGAGAAGGACAGTGAAGCAAAAGATTATCCAGTGCACTGACGAGCAACAAAAACAGGAGCTGAATGCAAGCTACAATACACTGAACAAAAGAGTGAAGAAAAGTGCCAGGGAAGACAAAAGAAAATATTATGAAACCATGGCAAACGAAGCAGAACAAGCTGCAGGCAAAGGAGACCTCGCCACACTCTACCAAACAACTAGGAACCTTTCGGGCAAACGTTCGACACAGATTAAGCCAATAAAGGACGACAATGGAAAGTCAATCACCAAAGAGGTGGAACAGAGAAAGCACTGGGTTGAACACTTCAAAAGACTTCTAAATCGTCCGCCACCTACAACACGTCCAGCAATACCAACAACGGAAGCAGAACTACCAGTGAACACTGACCCCCCGACGAAATCAGAAGTCCTGAATGCAATCAAGATGCTTAAAACTGGGAAAACACCGGGACCAGATGGAATCCCAGCAGAGGCTTTGAAAATAGACCCAGAGACAACAGCGGACTTGATGACACCACTACTGGAGAAGGTGTGGAAAGAGGGCAAAGTACCCGAGGATTGGAAGAACAGTTACTTATTCAAACTTCCAAAGAAAGGAGACTTAAGTCAATGTAAAAACTGGCGTGGAATTATGCTTCTGTCCATTCCAAGCAAGATACTAAGTCGCATCATCCTGGAGAGAATCAAACAAGCCCTAGATGAAAAACTTCGTCCGGAACAGGCTGGATTCAGGAGAAACAAATCATGTATTGATCAAATCGCCACTCTACGGATCATCATTGAACAAAGCTTGGAATGGCAGTCACCTCTCTATCTCAACTTCATCGACTTTGAAAAGGCCTTCGACAGCGTCGATCGAGAGGTCATTTGGAAACTACTTCGCTACTACGGGGTCCCATCGACAATTATACACCTCATCCAACAGTTATACGACAATGCTGCATGCCAAGTAATCCACAACGGGAAACTTACGGAAGCCTTCGAAGTGAGGACGGGAGTGAGGCAAGGCTGTCTACTATCACCAATGATCTTCCTGATTGCAATTGATTGGATAATGCGACAGACAACGGCAACCAACGAGGGAACAGGCATAAAATGGACTGACACAAAAGACTTGGAGGATCTGGATTTCGCCGATGATATATGTCTGATTTCCCATAAACTGGAAGATATGCAAATGAAAAGTAACAAGTTGGCAGAAGAAGCATCAAAGATAGGACTTCACGTGAACATAGATAAAACAGAGATGATGAAGATTCCTAGCCAACATCAACAGAACAACAACAGACCACAATAAGCATAAATGGGAAGAACCTGAAAGAAACAACCTCCTTCACCTACCTGGGAAGCATCGTCTCAACTACAGGCGGAACTGACGAGGACATCAAAGCCAGAATCGGAAAAGCAAGACAAGCTTTCATTACTCTCAAATCTGTGTGGAGGTCAACAGCATTCAGCATCAAAAATAAGATCCGGATTTTCAACTCCAATGTGAAGTCAGTGCTACTATACGGATCAGAGACTTGGCGAGTCATAAAGAGCATCTCAAACAAACTTCAAACCTTCATTAACAACTGTCTCCGCTCAATACTCAAGATCAGATGGCCAGAAAAGATCAGCAACAGGGATCTCTGGGAGCGAACCAATCAGGAACCGATTGTGAAACAAATAGGCAGAAAGAAATGGAGATGGATTGGCCATACGCTGAGGAAACCATCAAGTGACATCACTAGACAAGCCCTCGAGTGGAACCCGAAAGGGAGGCGGCGAGTTGGTCGTCCAAGGGTGACTTGGAGGAGGTCATGTGAAGAGGAGATGAAAGCATGTGGGCAGACCTGGAGCAGGGTGAAAAAGTTGTCAAAAAACCGAAGTCAATGGAGGTGCGCAGCTGAAGCCCTATGTTCCTCTAGGAACTAAAGGATACAATAATAATATAATATATATATATATATATATATATAAGGTGTATTTCGCATTAAAATGTACGTCGATTTGCCAATGATTGAACTGAATAGACACGTTTTGCTTCAGTGAGCCTAGCTGTAAACTTCAGTAGTTCATTGAGCTCTTTCAATGCCACGGGATACTCGCAGGTTTTCAATAATTTAAATATTCCCATAATTATAATTATAGAAAGTGATTTAAGCAAATACTTATTTTCGGTGAATTCTCATCAGGCTTTACATTTGCATTATGAAATACTAGTCATAGGCATTCGAATTAATGTGTTTTATAAGATAAAGGATAACAATCAATATGATACCACTACTACTAATAATAATAATAACTATAATATTAACGAGGATGCATTCATTTAAGGGTTTATACAATCTAGGCAACGGTGAGTGCATAAGTAAAATGAACATATTAATACCATCCATACTTCATAATGTGGGAGGAAGCTCACTTATTAGTCGGTACTGAGTCAGACAAAATGTTTGGTGCATTAAACATAGGGAAGACGTGGTTAGATTTCGGTGTGCAGATTGGAGTCAGATCCTAGTACGCAACAAATTTTTTGTAATTTCTAATGGACCAAAACTGTCCATTTGAAATTTCAAAAAACTGATTACTGAACAAAGAATATTCTTCTCGATAACTTCATCAGGTTCTACAGTTATCTATCCATATTAGTTTGTTTATTAGATGTATCACACAGTGAAACAGTATTATGTACTGGACTCTTCAGAAGTACGCGCCCGCCGGGGTTCGAACCCAGGAACTTCTGGATACAAGGCCAGCTCGTAGACTATTGAGCCACTGGTTTGTAATTTACTTCGTTTTGACAACGATTTGAATGCTCGTTGTCCTTTGAATCCAGATGAAATAATGAAGTCATTGGAAATGTGTCTATGACCCACCTTATTTACATTCAGAGGGATTCTTTACCACCAAACGGAAGGCATTGCTTTGGGTTCACCGGTGTCTCAGTTAGCAGCCAACCCATTAATAATGGACTCATTAGAAACTAATGCAATTGTGAGATGCCCTACTCTTCCAAAATGTGGCTTAGATATGTAGATGATACCTTTGTCATAACCAAACTCCGTAAGATGAATGAACTTTTCCATTTAATAAACAATATGTCATAAAACTTCAAGTTTCCGGAAGAGGTTGAATCCAACGAGAATGATTTAGCGGTTCATGACTGTTGAGTAAAAAGAAAACCAGATGGTGAACTTAAAGTAAAAATTTTCAGAAATCTGACAGATACCTAGACTGCTTTACAGCACATCTCTTTACCACCAACGTAACTGTGGCAAAGAATCTGACTAACAGAACCAAACGTTTAGTTACTGAGGAGGAAGAGATCAGGAGGTAGCTGAAATTTGTTCATTCCACTCTTGAATCAAATAACTATCCCAAAGCCTTCATGAGAATATATGCAAAATGTGAAGATAAAGATGGATGGAAACCTGTTGCTAAGACTTGTTATATTTTGATGTGTTTCATGATTTATATGATTGGACGAAATTTTAAAGACACGATTTGTCCTTTTTACATACAAACCTCTGTTATGTTAATTTCGATTGATTTCCCTGAAGAAGTTCTGATCAGTTTGCCGAATGAAACGTTGGAATTACCCACTTCAATTTCACTGAGATCATACAAATATAATTTATACAAATGTCCACTTCTCACTCGATGCTCAGTTATTTTGAAACTGTTCGGTCAAATTTTGATCACAGTTCATATGAGCCTGAACAGACAGTTGGAATTTTCAATGGCTGGAATCAATTCCAATGTTAAAAGTATTCCTACATAATTCCCACTCTATTCGCAGTGTTATGATAGTTTATTTACTTTACTAGTGTGTTTTCATCCCACGGTGTCATCTACTGAACTAGTTCGTTCGATTTCCGGATGCTATGTGTCGCTATGTATGTTGTTATGTAGTAACACCAGGTGTTATTCGGATAGCGCACACAGAAAAGCTGGAGCTGTGCATACAAATGAGAACTACTCAACCGCTTCCACTATCATGGTAACAACTTTGCTGATTTTTGATGGCTTAAGTTTGTCTGTTTGCCTGTTTCTTTTATTCCTCATAATTCTTGAATTCATTTGGAACTCTTACGTAATTCCGTATTCTCCACTTTTTTTCCACGTGCATCCTGAGTACAACTCAGTCATCAAACTATCCATATTATTACCTAACTCTTTTCTAACAACTGTTTGTGACAACTCATCACCTTTGTTACTACCCTGATTTCACTAACATCCAATTTTCTTGACCGTTTTTGTATTACGCACCTCCACCCGAAACCTACTAACTCCCACCTGTTTAGTTAAAATAGCCATAACCAGTTGTATTTTTGTTTGACAACCCTAATGTATGCACACACGGGCACAAAATAACCCATATGTAGATGCAACTGTACAGCTAAGAAAATGAATTCGCCGTAAAGAGACCCTTAGCGGAACCTTTCCCTATCACAATTCTAATAAGCAGCTGAAAGTGTGTGGAGACCTCAAAAATAAACTTATCCAACTTTTACTACTATGTGAGAAATGAACATATTGTACATTACTTTGTTTTAACTAGGATCTCTGTACTTTGAACTTAACCTCGTTGTTTGAATGGAAATATAGTTCTGCCTACAACTCTCCGTCTTCTCCACCAGCTCAACTCCCATCGGCCAATTCTAATCATCTACCTTCTATTTCAAAATTTCGCAGGGACGCCGTATTTTCTCCCATTACCTTGGTCGACCTCTGAAAATATTGATATTGGAGAATTCAGATTGGAGCAGTCTTATCACAATACTCCTGGAGTCTACTACGTTAATTGTGGATTTGGGACCTTGCAATAACCCAAGTAACAAATTTTAATATATTCCTCCACTAACTTTACTGACTTGGTATTTTTAATTCTATTCAAATTTGGTATATTAAGTTAGCAGAGTCTAAGGTTCACCACAAGTGTTTACCTTCTAAATGGGAAGAGAAACTGCAAATAATCTGAATAGCACTTCGGTGTACAGTAGCATGTAGACGCCAGTATCCACAGTCAACATTAGATATTTTACATAGTTACTGGTGTGCATCAACAGACTTAAAGTAGTTTCCTGTTACTTCACCTGTGAACATTTCGTGCAGTCGTCCTCTCTCAGCTGGATGGATTAGTTGCGAAACTCTCACTGTATTTCGAGACAGCACCTCCACGGCGTACTACAATTTTTAAAAGTAGTGAAATCTTCGCAACTAAATCAACATAACTCACCTGAGCCATAAATCTCCATCATACTTGCAACATCCTACACAACTACTTGTACTCCTCAAAGAAGTAGTCTCAACACTTCATGCAGCCTTACCAACACTTTAATCCTAAGAATATTGATCTTACATCACACGTATAAGCAATGCCTAGGGACTACATTGGATATTTCCCCAGGTTATTTGAACACGACCTAGCAAAGTCATTATCACAAACAGAAGATGCACCTTTGCATCAGTCTTTATCGCGCACTGACTAGCCTACAAATGTGTAGAGCCAAACACAATCACAATGAATCGTGTACCTTAAGTCACTTCAGAACGAATTCCCAGGTGATGTCAAAGACTAAAACATTCTCAGTAAACCTTCCATCTTTTTTATCAATGCCTCATTCTGTTGTGCATAAAAGCAATAAACATCTGGATCCATGTCATAGCCTGTTGTCTGACTTTTCCAACCTATTCGTTAACAAAACGCATACAACAGGAAATCTTAGTGTATACAATTCGTATTCATAACCGTATTTATAACTTATTTCACGTGATACCGTCAACTTCGGTTGGACAAGGTGCATGATAAAATACATTATTAGTGACAAAACATACCATCGAATCCGTCTTCTCGCAAAACTGTTATGCAATTCCGGTATAGAAATTCATCAAACCTCGTTTGTAGATGTTTTCACTAATAATTTACCACAAAAGTAGTAAGCCAATGATATCTAGCGATACAAATTATTTTCATTCACACTAGCCCTGTGATAATTCTTCACAAACCTAGTCACGTCAAATTAGCTGTGTCAAGTGATTCCATTTTATTTCACAGGTCCTGAGAAACCTCAGTGTTTGAAACTACAATGATTATAAAAGCATCAAAGTTACAACTTAAATGTCTACACGACAGCACGAATTGTACTGCAAATTATACTAACACAATATCAAGTGATCATTCCATCACTTGGAGTCAAACTCTAAATCCATGAGACAGTGATAGTGACAAGAAAGAAGCGGTTGACCACTTAATTTAGTTGTCTAACAGATCAGTAAATATTACACTCACTTGAGAAGAAAATTAATTACACTTACAACAAACTTAAACTCAAATATCTCATGTATTTCGCTCCCAACGCCTAGAACGCATCACAATCATAGGTGAAGCAATAACACTCCACCTTTAGCTCACAAAACATAAACATCTGGGAATTTTTATCGGTATTTGTAAAATTTTACAGCTCAAAAATAATCATGACTCTTTTAAAATATGTAAGAAAATCAAAATAAGTTGAATTGCTATTAACATAATTGAAGGTTTATTTTTTTCAGTTGACTACCAGATTACGTATTAACGTTTCTAGACTAGTGAGAAGCATGCTGTAAAACTTCTGATAGAATGTCACGTAGCTTCTCACAACCGATAATTCTCAACATTTCGATTAAATTTCGTTCATTATTGTTGCACGTCAGCACTGTTTCAGATGAATCACTTCTTGAAGTAATATGTGAGTCAATCATAAACGACTTAGGAGACGGATGATTTCCTCCTCACTATTACGTACTGTAGGTTGGGGCTGGGTATCAACAGTTCTCTGGGCAGTTGAATTCTGGAAGTCAGAAACACCGTGAATATGAGAGCTATTAACTGGTGCACATACCAATCTGTTTCATCGTTTGAATGCTGGCTTCTGGACAACATATTCTTAGCCGCAGTGACACTTTTTGAATCATCACAATCCAGACTTAGATTGTGACGCCAAAACTCATCGTCAGTGCAAAAAGACACGCGACACTTAGGGCATATCCGGGATTTTGTGACATCCATCATTTCTTGAAACACTAGAGTCAAAAATGAAATGACATGAAATGATGCAGGAAAAGCAAACATATTGCATAGTGAAAGACATATAAAAATGTTGAAATCGTTATTGAGACCATAACTAGAAGAGAAAGGTAAGTTAACCTGACCCTTTGTATGGACATAAGCGAAACAATTTAGAAAGGACATACAGTGATAGCAAATTTCACAGAAAAGTTGTCACTGTTATTAAAACCACACGTTGTGACGCTCTTTATAACCGAAAACACTGGATTTCTCTGTAATACGGGACTGCATTGAACATGGAATAGCGTAAAAGAATCTCAAATTTTATTGTGGCTGTGGTTCGATGCCATCATTAGGCAAAGTCAGTGTTCGTCAGTGGATTAAAACACAAGATTCTCAACGGCCACCCAGCTATAATCCTACTGGTCAAGCAATGATCTGAAACAGAGCAAAGCGCACGTTAGCAGTGTGATCACAAGTGTCGCGTGCTATTAGGAACGAAGACTCAAGGTCATATTTATAACCGATTGCAATACAATTAGATGAGAGAGACGGGGCACTCCTATTGGTCATCTGTTGCCTCATCTTGGGTAACCAATCCCTGCACACTTCGTAGCCGACTAGAAAGTAGACAAGCTTAGTTCGAACATTAGAAAGCCGCCGAACTTACCATGCCTCGAATTCACCTCACCTCAAATTCAAATAGAGCGCGAATGCCTAGCACATGACAATGGGATACGAATTAACAATAGTCCAATATCCAATAACCAATACTGTTTTCACGAACTAGTTTGAGCGGATTTGATTTTTTTGTACTCGCTCATTCATTGTGAGGCGAAGGGTCTCGGTCTTTGGTTCGTAGTTCGTTCCGTCACTCGACTGTCGTGGCTTTGGTCGACTCCAAAAGAACTAGTGTTGGGAGCAATTATGTGTTGTTTGTAGTATATGGTGTGTTAAGACTTTGTTACTACTGTGAGTGGGGTTGATCCTTACGACCATCCGGTATCGTCCTTAAGAGCAAAGAGGTGATAATAAAGAGGTATAATAAGTGTAGGTTATTCAGACCAAAAGACAGAAAAAGTAGTAAAGAAAACGTAAAAACAAACAAACAATTAAACGTGAAGTTGAAATATATATGTATACATACATAAATGTATATGTGTATAATGTCAGTAATAGTAATAAGTGTCAGTGTAATAGTTGCAGCTGTCAGGAGAGTGAGACGGGAGGGAATCTGAAGAAGTGAAACGATGAATTTAGTTGTCAACCCCTGAGTTTAAGAGGATAGGCTATTTCGACGGAGTCCATGTGTCGCCGCATGATTGCTCAGCCTTCGCCTAAAAAGTGTTCACAGATGGTTCCATAGCTACATCTGAAGCTAAGGGTTCCAGGGACGGCAAACCTGCAGTGAAAACAAGTGGGAACGCACCCGGGTCCTTGCCTTCTAGTGAGCTATACTTCTGGGGTTTCCATGAGAGAGCCTGTACCTACTCAATGGCAGAACACTTTCGTTTGGGTGATTCTGGTCATTTGTTACTTTGTAGGCAGTAATCAAATCCCCCTAAGACAACGGTAGCTAAGCGCGAATAGGCGTATTTTCTTCAGCCTTTCATCCTTTGGTTTATTTCGGAGAACAACCACAGCTTTTGTTGATATAAGAATAAAACTTGTGCATTGTGGTAGAGTGTAATTCCATTATGGGTAAATTTTGTTTTGATAAAGTCTCACAGTGTTATACAGTAATGTTTACTGATGACATTTCGAGCACAATTTATTGCTCATAAGCATATCAAGGTACTCACACGACTTCCTAACTTCATTTATATAGTTCCATTATTTTTCACCCGATTTTCACTTGATTTGATTGGTAGTAGTATTTTCCATATTTCAGGTATGAGTGATGACTCATTCCTATTGCATGTGTTTGGTGCAGACTCGATGAACAAGGATTCAGTAATCAACCTCTCTCTCCACCTATCTGTCTGTCTGTCTGGATTCAACATAGAACTTGGCACCGAAGTGCACCAGTTCGAGTTGCCACGTTCCAAATAGCCCACAGAGGTAGACAAGAAGATGAGTGAAGAGAATTAATAGAGTTTGACAAGTATAAGAGTGAAACAGAATGGGTAATGGTAGAAAGGAATATGAAAGATTACAGAGACTGAATACATCTGCGCTGGCCATTGACAACGATTTTGAGCCATGTCACCTATTGTCTCCAGCCATTGATTCCTAGAGTCCCGAGGGCCCCAACCCGGAAGTCTGCATCTCCCTACCTGACTCAGTTTAACTGTCAAGGATTTCATGGATTGATGCCATGTTTTTGTTTGGCCACCTCTGGCTCTTTTCCAACCTGAACCTATATCAGCTAGCAAAGCCCGTCGGGGGAGGCGGTGGTTAGGCATGCGCAGCACGTGACCTAGCCATCTTAGTCTATGTAACTTTATAGCCTCGTCGATTGATTTTCCCTGTTTGCCCAACACTCTACGCCTAACGTCAACATTACTTATCTTGTGAAACCACCTAACGTGAGACAGAGATCGCAGACATCTATGATCGAAAGCAGTCAACCTTTTCATGTCTTCAACGCGTATTGGCCATGTTTCAGAGCCATAGAGAAGGACGGAGCGAACTGCTGAGCAGTACACACGTCCCTTGGTTGATAACCGGATGTCACGCCTACGCCAGAGATGGTGTAAGTCAGCGAAAGCAGCTCGAGCTTTTCGGATCCGTGCTGAGATTTCATCGCCAATCAGTCCGTTGGTGCTAATACAACTTCCCAAGTAGGTGAAGTGGTCAACATGTTCTATCACTTCCCTCCCTATCACTAAGTTAGGGGTTGACGTGGTCCAGTCCTGTAGCAGCATCTTACATTTTGCAGGGGCGAATCGCATGCCAAACATACGAAGATTGCTGCTCAAGGTGTTCAGAAGACTCTGCATTTTTTCAGCATCCTCCCCTAACAGGACTATGTCATCTGCATATTCTAAGTCCATAAGATTATTCCCTGGTAACAAGTCGATTCCTAAGTCACTACGTTCAGTTAAGGATACTTCCATTAGCATATCTATGATGAAGTTAAACAGAAATGGGGAAAGTGGACATCCCTGTCGGACACCACTGGTTGTTACCAATTCAGATGACAATTCCCCATAAGCCCTTACACGACTACGTGAGTTTGAATAGAATGCCTTGATTAGTGCAACGTACTTTCTTGGCACTCCCTTCACAGTCAGACATTGCCATAGTACCTTTCGATCCACTGAGTCGAAGGCCGCCTTCAAGTCAAGAAATATGGCAATTGTTGGATGCCGAAAAGTGTGTCTATGTTCTAGAATCTGTCGAAGAGTGAAGATATGATCTATGCACCCTCTACCTGGTCTAAAGCCTCCTTGATTTTCCCTTGTCTGTTCCTCCCGAGTTCTGCTTAGTCTATGCATGATTACTGAGCCTAGGATTTTAGAGACTATGTTCGTTAGGCTGATCCCCCTATGATTATCACACGAGGACTTGTTTCCCTTCTTGAATATCGGTATAATAAGTGACTTACCCCAGTCTGATGGAACTGTCTCTGATTCCCAGACTTTGCCTAGTACCTCAGTTAATCTACAAACTAGTATGTCACCCCCATATTTAAACACCTCCGGAATAATTCCGTCGGGTCCTGCCGCTTTGCCTCGTTTCAAATTACTGATAGCTTTTGTAACCTCACCTACAGACGGCGGACCAGTGTCTATATCCCATTCGGGTACGTGGTGGATGGCGGGGAGGTTCAGTGTGGCTGTAGGCAAGTTAAATTGTTCCTCAAAGTGTTCTTTCCAGCGGTCTAACCTTAAACCCCTCCAAACGCCAAACAGTTAATTTCACCCTTAGGCATAAATCTGACCTAAACAAACTGGTTAGCACTCACGAGGTGTGCAACATAGATGGCAGTGAAATAGAAACCAAGTCGGAAATTAAATACCTAGGCGTCACTCTATCTTCTGATCTTTCTTGGTCGTCTCATATCTTGACGATTTCCAAGAAAATATACCGTCTTACCTTCTACATCAAGAAGTTAAGACATTCTGGTGTAACCCAACCCTTACTCCTACAATTTGTTAACTCCCGTATTCTGCCTATTATTCTCTATTGCTCCGCCTTAGTCTTTCCTGGCCTATTGAAGAAAGACTATACCTTATTACGTAGGATGTTAAAGGTTGTCAGCAGGGTAAGCAACGTGCCACTTAGCCAGCTAGTTAATATTCTGGTGGACAGGCATATGGACTCATGTGAAAAATGGGCGAAATCCATTTTATCTGACTCACAACACCCTCTACATTCACAACTCTCCCCTTGTATCTCTTCAGGGAAAACAAGAAGCCTATATAGGAAACTATATGCCCGCACTAGTAAGTACAAAAACTCATCCATACCCTACCTAGCTCGAGTTCTGTGCGACAAAGAAAGCGTTAGGCGGGAAACCTTTAACTTATTAAATAGTCAGTAGAACAAGGGGATCTCGTCTTTCCAACTCACATCATTTACAGATACAACGTTTTCTCCCTATTTTTTTCCCTTCTCTATTCATTTTTGTTATGTGCTGTTTTGTTTCTCTCTTCCTTGCAAACTCTACTTAAAACATTCTTGTTCGTTCTTTCACGCTCTGTACATCTCGAACATTTTGCTATCGCTTACGCCAGTAAATATGCTAGTAGTATCTACTTTTCTAACACCTTCAAACACTTTAATTTTGGCTTTGCTACCGACATACTAATATGTTGTTGAGATAACTTTAAACTATGTAGAATTTGTTTATTGTTAATGTAAAAAACTGGATGCAATATTGTAGTAAAATGCTGAGAATTCCATTCTGTATCACAAGTACTGATTTGGAATAAAGCTTATCTTATGTTATGTTATGTTCAAGGCGTCTATCCTGAGAGCTAATTAAGGAGCCACTTTTCTCAGAAATAGTCTCACTTATGAATTGCCTTCTCCCACCCGAATCTGTGATGAGTCTAAAGAGTTGCCTAGTGTTGCCTATCGCCAATGCTTTTTCCATCTCTTTCGCCTTTGTCACCCACCACTGTTCACGGTCCTTGCGGAGACTTTTAGTAAGTTTCCTTTTGTGCAGCTTTCGCTCCTCATTGAATTCGGAGCTCGCCGGAATAAGTCTTCTAGCATCTATCAGTTCGGATGAGGCAGTCGAAATCCAGTGGTTTTTACTCACCTTTGGATTTGCCTTATTCACAGCTTTTACAGCTGTATCTATAGCTGACTGAATATTCTTCCAGGCTTCTCCAGGGTGAGCACAGCTGTCGAACTCAGATATGCGTTTAGCTAGTTCCTCCTCAAATAGGGATTTAGTTTCCTGATCGAGCTGGGAACGTGATGGTTTTACCGCCAGCTGTTTCCTACGTCTCCTATCTAGATTACTTTTTAGAATTTTAGCCCTCTCCCACCATGCTATTGTGTGGTTGTGTGTTAGCGCATGCATTGCAATCGCTGAGCTTTTTCCTAAATTACTTATCTTTTCAGGGTCAACCATTCTTACCCAAGCTACATTCGTATGTTCTGACAATCTGACTATCCCTGACCTACTAGTTTGACCTATGTAGTTGACTTAACTCACAGTCATTGCAGGGTCTTTCGTAAACTATATTATTTTGTCTAATTGGGTCAACTGGGTCTTTTAACCTACAGAGCTTGTCCCTGAGTGAGTTTGTAGGTTTAAATGCTACCTTAATTCCTGCTTTATTTGGAATCCTAAGTAGGGTCTCAGATGTCCCCTCTTTATATGGTGTCAATGGAGTTGAAGACTAAACGATCAATTCTTGGTTGTTTGCTTAAAATCAACTTCCCCAATTTTCGCGGAGGCATCAATACGACAGTCATCGTCTCATCGGTCGCTGTTCAGAAAGAAGAGTGAAACATCGTCAGAAGTAATACAATGATTTATTATTGTAATATTTGTTTTCAGACCTTAGTTCACTTATTCTTTTTATATGTTGGTGTAACAATAAAGAAATCTCAAGCGGCAGATCGGTGTTTTGGTTTTTTCGTCCGTTATAACTAAGCGTTTCTGAAATCTTCAAGGAACAGCGTGGGCCCGAGCGTAGCGAGAGCTGGGCATTAACGGTTTATGAGACGTGATTGACAGTTTCTGACGATAGAAACAGATCTGGCGGATTCAAACAGTTGGTGAAAGTTTGGATAGTCGCCGTTCATTCTTCCTGGTGCCGGTCAAGTCCTCTTTGAACAAGCAATATCTGGAACTTTTTGGAATTGGGTCAAGTTCAACAATGCCTGGGTCAAAGAAGGGACAGAGTGTCTTGGATGCAAACAGGAAAGTAAGTCATGGTGACTTGTCTGTTAATTGTAACGATGTGTCTGATGTTAAGCATGACATGGTTGATGTTACTGTTTCGCCGTTCAGGGATAATAGGAACATCAAACTCCCTAAATTTGAACCACGGTGTTTTGATGGAAACCCGGCTGATTATTTACAATTTGTAAAGGAGTTTGAGATCATGTTGAGTGGATTTTTATTAAATGATGAATTGAAGTTAATGTATTTGATGAGATATTGCACTGGAGATGCTGCAAGAGCTATACAGTGCTGTAAGTTTATGAAGCCAAAAGAGGGCTACGATGAGGCTATGAGCATATTACGTCAAAGGTTTGGAAGACCTTCGATGATTGCAGGGAAATTATTCGAGGCTGTTAAGGGTAATGGTGGTCAATTACAGGATGACTCCCAGGCACTCACTGAGTTTTTAGATAATTTGCTAATTTACAAGAATGGAATGATTTCGATGAATCGCATGAGTGACCTCAACTCGAGTTTTATACTAGAAGTAATAGCAAGACGTCTACCTACTCGACTGCAAAGGAAGTGGGTGAAGATGAGCTCCCGTATGGAGGATGAGGGTATCGAGCCAAAGTTTGATGATATCCTGAAACTGGTAAATACTAGTGTCAATCAATCTATGAGCAAGTTCGCCAGTCTATTGCATCTCACCCCTAGAATAGAGCAGTCTGAGATCAAAATGCAATCATTGATGACGAGTAGGCCTCAGAGAGGTGGATATCGAGAAGGCTCCATGATGTCTAGTAATGCATATAGACCTAGTGAGTGTAACAGGTTTCGTAGTACATCCTCAACAGATAAGTTACAAGATGCAAGACAAACACGGTTGTGTTTTACACGTTTGCAAGAGGTGCATACAAAAGTGAACTGTGAACCAGTGAGCAAGTTCAGTGATAAGCTAAATGTAAACTCCAGGTCTGACTCCGAATTGTGTGACGATAACGGTGCGGTGAAGAAGTCTGTAGTTGCAACTGGTAAGCCATTGTTGAATAGAGTGTCACAGAATAGAGTTACTGCTTCAGAGTGCAGTTCTGACTCCAAAAGTTTACAAAGTATAACTAGTCAGAGTGAAGATATAAAACCTTTAATGATTTGTGAGGAGGAACCAAAATTGTCTACTTCTGTTATTAAAGAGTTTGAAAATGATGAAGTTGACGGTAAATTGAATATTCGTGATAATGATCATGATAGTGCAGATTTCTCTTTGGTTGATCATGATGAGATGAGGGATATGCCTACTACTGCTAAGTTAAATAAAGGTTCTGTACAACTACAACGTGAAGTAGAATTGAACGCAGATGCAGTTGCAGAAGGCATGCATACTTGTGAGACCGTCAGTGTGATTGATCAGCATGTAGCCCACCTATCATCAGATGCTAGTGCTAAACCTGAGCTGATAGTAAAAGACAGCAGTGGTGGTGGTCTTGTAGGTAGACAAACTTCTGAAAGCCGAGCAACAACAGCTTTTGATCCACCGCTAACTTCATCAACTGATATCAATCAGTCGTCGTTGGTGCTGTCATCCACAATGAGAAAGACGCCCATCAACTCAAGTATCTTGTGCAATGACTATGCTAGTATCAGTTCGTTTGAAAGGACGAATATCAATGGTCAGTTTAGTGAGGATAAGCCAAGTGTAAACGAGAGAGTAATTGTTAAATTGACTTGCACGAATAAAGGCATTTCTAGTTTCAAGTTACTATTTGAATGTTATTATCTTTGGTGTAAATTACTCTGTTTCTACACTTGGTTGATGAGATATGTCGTGTGTTTGTTGGTCATCTATATTCTACGATACAATGACATGGGCGTGTTGCCGTTCAGATTTGAGGATATAGCTGATAGAAGGAAGTCAGCAAATGAACTCTGCGACGATTTTCCAACCTAGGGCGTCAACCTGAGAAGGGTTGTAGGCGTACTGCTGTAAGTCCTACAGTTCTTCAAAGGGTAGCGCATCAATGAGCAGTCCAATGTGCTTGGTGTGTGATTTTGTACATATGTTCATATTGTATATACTGAATTGATATCATCTGTCATCTAGCTGTTGGTAATTCTGTTTGTGTCCGGACGACTTCCACTTGGATCATCAACCTGAGAAGGAATGTAGGCGTACTGCTGTAAGTCCTACAGTTCTTCAAGGGTAGTTTGTCATGCCGGAATCCACAACATTTGATGTAGTGATTGTACATATGTTTGTGTTAAATAGTTGTGTGAGTTCCAATTATCGTAATTGTTGGTTAATCTTGTTTGTGTCCGGACATTCCACAAATTACAATCGTCAACCTGAGAAGGGTTGTAGGCGTACTGGTGTAAGTCCTGCAATTCTTCAAAGGAATTCCACCAAGACATGATCGGCGAGGTTGTTTGTACTATTTGTATATACGTGTGGTGTGTCATATCAATTGGTGTATTTTGGATTCATTGTGTTTACTTGTTGTTTTCGTATCTTGTTGTTATTGCGTAATTTTGTTAAAATTTTCGTCGTGATTACTTCTGAAGTTGTTTCGAGTCTTCTACATCCATGAATGAATTGATTGATGTTAAGGGAGTATACGCCGGGGAGGCTAGGCTATTGCTGAGAATGAAATGCACACGGAGATAATTGTTAGCTGCGGTCCGACACGCCGGGGAGAAAGAGTGTAAACGACTGAGGCTCGCATGCGTCACCGCTACTAGAACTGAGGCAGAATGAGTGACAAGCGATTTCAGTGGTAATTGGTAATGAGTAGATAAGAGGATGTGCGTAGAGTATCGTGAGGTGCTGCCATGGTCACTTTGCATTCTGCAAGAGTCATTCTAGCAAGTGGCGATTGTGTTGCAAGATGTCAAGAGGAGGTCTCTGTCTGGAGGCGCAGGTCGTCATTGATGTGTGAGATTGTGCTGTGGGTATGCTTGTGGTGTGTTGGCTTTTCTGTTTGTTTTCCATTTCAGCTCTGTCCGTGTGACCCAGGTTCTCGCAATGGCATCCAAGTCAACGTGCATTGGTCGTGAAGGAAAAAAGGGTTGGATCCCTTTTTTGCCGGGGAGTGTCAATGGAGTTGAAGATTGAACGATCAATTCTTGGTTGTTTGCTCAAAATCAACTTCCCCAATTTTCGCGGAGGCATCAATACGACAGTCATCGTCTCATCGGTCGCTGTTCAGAAAGAAGAGTGAAACATCGTCAGAAGTAATACAATGATTTATTATTGTAATATTTGTTTTCAGACCTTAGTTCACTTATTCTTTTTATATGTTGGTGTAACAATAAAGAAATATCAAGCGGCAGATCGGTGTTTTGGTTTTTTCGTCCGTTATAACTAAGCGTTTCTGAAATCTTCAAGGAACAGCGTGGGCCCGAGCGTAGCGAGAGCTGGGCATTAACGGTTTATGAGACGTGATTGACATATGGTATAACTGTAGATGACTCATATTCTCTCTTATTTATGTTATTATTACTAGTTTCACAATTATTTTTATTTTTCGTTTGGCCTTTTCTGATCTTCCAAATGAATTTTAAAGGATAGTTATTTAACACCAAAGCCTCTTCTATTTGTTTTGGTTCATCATCTAGGTCTTTTTTGTGCTACTTGGTGCTAGTGCTCTGTTTGTGAGACACTTAACTAAGCCTGCCTTAACAGTCAACGGATGAGATGAATTAAAGTCTAAGTATCTATTAGAATGAGTTGGTTTTCTGTACACACTAGTGAGTAGTTTGCCTTCCTCTATTCTTTTTATCTTACAATCTGACATAACTGATTCCCACTGTTCATTTTCCGATTCAAATGTGAGTTTTATTCCTTCCACTGGTGAGTTTATGTGTGTTAAGAAGCTAGAGATATGTTATGTTTTTAACACTGTGAAAGTGTCATCCGCATTTCTCCACCATGTTTTTGAAGTAGGAGTGAACGCATTAGGAGCATTACTTTCCCAGATGTCCATAAATATGTCTGCTACGATAGGGGATATTTGTGATTTGTAATGGTGCGCAGTTAGGGGACAACTCCGAGGAACTCGCAGAGTTCTTGGATAATTTAATGGTGTATAGAAATACTCTCGTTTGTCTTAACAATATGGATGAGTTGCACTCAAGTTCGGTGCTTGAGACAGTTGTCAGGAAATTACCGGTTCGTTTACATAGGAAGTTCATACAGGTTAGTTCCCGGCTAGAGGAAGATGGTTCGGAGCCTGGATTCGATGATATTGGGAGGCTGGTGAAAGAAAGTGTCAACCAAGCAACGGGCAAATTCGCCTGCATTTTGCGTTCTAAGGTAGAACCTAATAAACTGGTGAATATAAAGAAAGCATTTGTAGTGAAGGCTTAAGGCACAACGAGAAAGGATGAGTGTATTGTTTGCCATAACACGCATCAATTGAGTGATTGCAGTCGCTTCTTTGCTATGTCTCCCGTAGAAAAGTTTAAAATGGCGAGACGGAAGCGACTGTGTTTCAGTTATTTAAAGATGGGGCTCCCAAGGTCGACAGACAAGGGGAGTAATGGTTCAACCGATGTGTGCCCATTTCTGAGGACAGTAAACGAACCGGGAATTCGGTTAATTGTAATAGTACCTTTAGACCCCTTGACAACCCATTAGTGTATTTAGGGGTATTACCAGTTAAGGTGAAAGGACCGAAATCTTCGGTGGAGACTTATGCACTGTTGGATAATGGTTCAGACGTTACATTGATAGATGCCAAGCTGACTGGCTGCTTGGGTATTAAAGGCCCAAAGCAACCCTTGGTTGTAAATACTTTCAATTCTTCAAAAACGGTAGTATGTGAACGAGTGTCATTTCAGTTGGAATCCTTGGCTACTGGGGAAACCGTTGAATTAGGTACTGCTTACTCTACTTCCAGTATGAAACTTGGCGAAGCTGTAGCACCTAGTCGTGAAACGGTTGTCGGTAAGCCATACCTGTGTGACATACCGTTTCCAACACTGCAAGATGGTAGAGTGAGAATGCTCATTGGATGTAGTGTCCCAGAAGCTCATAAGGTATTAGAAGAGAGATTCGGAGGTAGAGATGATCTGTTCGCGACGAAAACACCGCTGGGGTTGACAGTGAGAGGATCTATATTCATGGTCCACATATCATCATTGGCTACAGACAATGGGGAAAAACCGGAGACTATGATTAGAAATATGTATGACAAGGAGTTTTGCGACTGCGGTGTCCCAGAGAAGAATCGTTCTGTGGAAGACTTAAAGGCAGCTAAAATAGTTGAGGAGTCTCGTAAATACGAAAATGGGCGTTTCAGCGTTGGCCTACCATGGAGATTTAAAGATAGACACTTGGTTTGTAACAGAAAAGTTGCTCTTAAGAGACTAATGGGTTTAAAGAAAAGGTTTCTGACGGATGCAGACCTCTGGACCAAATACAAGGATGTCGTCGGCAAACATGTAATGAAGGGTTACGTTGAAAGACTAGTTGATTAGAGCGAGCCAGGGAAGTGGTATTTGCCCCATCATCCCGTCTTGAACCCGAGGTGGCCAGGTAAACTCCGTGTGGTGTTCGATTGTTCTGTGAAACATGGAGTTTCTTAGAATGATGATCTATATAGTGGCCCAGATTGCGTGAGCTCATTAGTGGGACTGCTGTTAAGATTCAGAAAGATTACAGTTGCTGTCGTTGCGGATGGAGAGGAAATGTTCCTACAGGTGAAGGTGCCAGAGAGCGACAGAGATCACTCAAGGTTCTTGTGGTTTGATGATGGTCCTTGTGGTAAGGTGTCAGAATATAGGATGACAGTGCATCCATTTGGTGCCGCGTCCCCACCGTTTTGTGCTCTACGTAAGGATGTGTCCACGTTTGATTCTGATGATCTGCTGGACGTCATCGATTGTTGCTTCTATGTGGGTGATTGTTTAGCTTCTTTCGATGATGATGAGTCTGCAGTTAGATTTGCAACAAGTATTACCTAGGTGTTAGCTAAGGCTGGCTTTCGTTTAACTAAGTGGGTCTCGAACAGCCCAGACGTTTTGAAGCATATATATACTGTACGAGATTTACTTGTTGACACTCTACCAGTTGAACGCACATTAGGTATGCGATGGAATGTGAACTCTGATACCTTTGGATTTAGTGTTGGTGATATTGATAAGCCAGTTACTCGGAGAGGTGTGCTCTCTGTGTTGTCGTCCGTGTTTGACCCACTTGTATTAGTAGCAACATATCTACTTCCGGTGAGGAGATTATTTCAAGAGACATGCAGGAAAGGGTTACAATGGGATGACCCATGAACTGAGAGACACAGTGAAGAGTGGGAAAGGTGGGTTAACAGTTTAATAACGCTGAATCTACATTCCGTCTCACGTCCACTTAAGCCATCGATAAATCATGGTATAGTTGACTTCCATGTTTTTTCTGATGCCTCTGAGGTTGGATTTGGAGCAGCCGCCTACATCAGAACCACCTTAAGGGATGATGTGGATGTTCGCCTACTGATGGGTAAATCTAGAGTTACACCTCTAAAGATGATTTCGATTCAGAGATTAGAACTTACTGCAGCCTTGCTAGCTGCGCAGTTATTCACAACGGTGTGTAAACAGTTGGATTATCCCATGTACCCTGTAACATTTTGGACTGATTCGATGTCTGTGATATATTATATTGATATATATCCACATAATATGTGTGTTTTGTTTGACAGTCTGTCCTTGGTGATATACATCCATATAATATGTGTGTTTGTTTGACAGTCTGTTATATTTGCTAGGTATATATGGATCGATATTCATTTATAATTAGCCAATCATGTTAAGACTGTCTGTTGATTTGCTCATTTTGAATATTCGCTCACACACTTGTGTTCACACACTTGTTCGGACATTTATATATTTTGTTCTCACACTCTTGTGTGACATTGATTCTCCTTGTGTTTTGGAAAATAGAAGTATCATCACAAACCTAGTGGTCTTCTGATTTCCGTCTTCTTGCATCAGGACTATTAAATTCTCGACCAGTACATAACATATATACGCAGCGAGTCAGCAAGATATGCATGTTTTGTAGCTAACGGAGTATCTCAAACTCGTGAGCTAACAACCGTCGAGCAGTGGAGGTAAGTACCGTCTGGAAGAAATCCAGCTGATCTAGCATCGTGAGGAGTTATTTATATGAGTGTGGTTAAAAATAAGTGGTGGAAAGGTCCAGAGTTCTTGCTACGAGCTGGTATTATGTGGCCTCGTAGAGAAGATGAACAACCAATAGGCCAGTGTGTCTTGGAGTTTAAGACAAGTGTGACTTTAACATCTACTCAAGAAAGACATTCGGGTTTACATCCACTTTTTAAATATTCTTCTTCTTGGCACAAACTACTGAAGGCGATTGCGTGGTTGACACGATGTGTTACGTATTTGAATGTGATGCATCTTGCGGGATACGAAAATATGAATGTGGGACCTTTGAGAGTCGACGGTATTGGAAATGCGGAGTTAGCGACTTTGAGGACTGCTCAGTGGGAAGCGTGGGGTGAAATTGCCAAGGAGGATAGTCATGATTTCGCAGATTTCAAAGCGCGGCTAGATCGACTATCTCCGATAGATTTCAAAGGGGTCGCTTGAGTTGGCGGACGTTTACAAATGTTAGAATCGTCATATGGGACCCGTCACCTCTGGGCTTATTACCTTGCTACCATCCAGTCACTGTTCTCATTATAATAGACTATCATATTTTAGAAGGTCATTTGGGTTCTTCACAAGTACTATCAAGTATTCGATGTAATTTTTGGGTAGTGAAGGGAAGTACTGTTGTTCGTAAAACAATTGATAAGTGCATGGAGTGTAAACTACGGAATGTTCGCTCAGCACAGCAGACGATGGCACCACTCCCAGAGACAAGTGGAAAAATTTGTGCAGAAACTTAAAGATTGGTGATATAGTCTTAGTAGCAGATAAATGTGTCACGAGTAGGTGGTCTTTGGGAGTGGTAGAAAGGCTACTCTGTAGTGGTGATGGGTTGGTGAGAACGGTTGAGGTGAGAACAAGTTGTGGTATGTTGGTGCGAGATATTAGGAAACTGTGTCTGCTGGGAGGTGCTGAGAGTCGAGAGTCAGAGGATGAACCACTTGACGATTTTCCAAACTAGGGCGTGAACCTGAGAAGAGTTGTAGGCGTACTATTGTAAGTCCTACAATTCTTCAAGGGGTAGTGCATCGGTGAGCATCCCGACGTGCTTAGAGTGTTGTTTTATACATATGTTCATGTTGTATATGTCGATTTGTTATAATCTGTCATCTATCTGTTGGTTAATTATATTTGTGCTCGGACATTTCTCCTCTTGGATCGTCAACCTGAGAAGGAATGTAGGCGTACTACTGTAAGTCCTACAGTTCTGCAAAGGTAGCTCGTCGAGGCGGAATCCACAACATTTGATGTATTGATTGTACGCAAATTTGTGCTCAAAAATTGTTGGTTTATTTATAGTTGTCGCATTGTGTGAATCATCTTGTAATGTTATTGTAAGTACTTCTGAAGTCGTTTCTAGTCTTCTAAACTTGTGAACGAAACGAGTAGTGTTAGAGTCAGTGTATGCTATTTGATACGCCGAGGAGAGGATTGTGCTAGAGTGATATGAAGCAACCAACACTTCGTGAACCAGATCAGTCGTGGTACTGTATACAGAGAGCGTAGATTCCACGCGCCGGGGAGAGCGTGTCGGTGTGCTTGTTGTGTGTTGGGCTTTTTTGTCTTGCTTTTCCATTTTAGCCTAGTCCTGTTTGGCCCAGGTTCTTGCATTGGCAGTTCAGTTCGAGGTTATCATAGCTATAGAAAAGAGGGATGGACCCATTTTTGCCAGGGAGTCTCAATGGGGATGAACAAAGAACGCTTGTTTCTGGAACTGGTAGCCATTGGTGGGCAATTCAAAGGCGCGAATGGTTCGATCGTGTACAAGTTTGATGAAGACGACCAAAAACGAATAAAGGTACTTCATAATTTTGCATGAAATATTTGTTTATAGACTTTTACTGTTCTCCGCTTTAATGGCCAAACAATATAACTTCCTTCTTACAATACTGGTGTTATGGAGTTAAAGTCGAAGAAAGTATATGGTTTTTATCGGTGCGGAGCGTCTTTGTAACAATAGGAAACTAGGGTTAGTTCCTTGACATGGCCCTTGGCGCTTTTGGAGCCATCTCCGTTTTCCGACTACCTTGCCCCGCTCATCTCACACTGATCAGTTCTCCAAGTGTCACATTCGACTCCCAGGAGCACTTAGCCATAGTACTTCAACGGTGGTATGAGACCAAGGGGATAATGGGAGGACACATCCGATGCTTCGAAAGCAGACCTCAAACCATAAACAGACTGCAAACTGAGGCCCCAATACGTCCCCAAGACTCAGTGACACTAGAGCAATGCGGTACTGAGAATAACAGCCTGTGTCACCCAAATGTTCAACCTGAACCCATGGTAGAAACTGCAACGGGCCAGTTCCATCGGAATCAGCCAACTAGTCCCAGCATTAAGTTGCCCACTAGCAGACAACATAACGTCAACTACCCCACAACACGCTGAGTTTGTGAGACTCACTGCTAGCTGCCTATATAGCAATGTGAGAGGACTGAGAGGAAAAGTAGGCGAACTCGAAAATCTCAAGTCACACATACACCTTAAAATAATCATTCCCACAAAAACCAGATAACACCCACTATCGCCGACAACGAAATCAGTATAGGTGATGTGGTTCTGGTCAGGAGAGACAGGGATAATAAGGTAGGGGGTTGCTATATACTTTGGCAATCAACTTAAATGTGTACGCGCAAAGGACCCACCACTTATTGAATTCCCACGCTCCATAAGGTGTCGTTTCACCGTAGGCCACACCAAGCATTTACTGGGTGGTATCTATCGATCACCCACCCGTGGGCCATATCACAGCCAGCTTCTGCCCAGCACCACCACAGGGATACGGGATTTGGGGTGTGACCAAATCACCATAGCTGGAGAGTTCAATGCCCCATCTCTGAACATTGGATTGGGGTATGCTCAGGGAAAATTCGGTCGAAATCCGCTGCAAACCATTCGAAATACAGGACTGACTGAGAATGTTGGAGGCGACGCTATTGGAAAGTCGTCGAAACTAGATTACATTCTAACTAGTGAACAAATACTCGTCGAAAAGGTCCGGATCATGATTCCTCTAGGAAGTAGTGATATGCAGTCATAGGTTTCGATCTTGTTCTCCGTGAGCACTTGCAGTGGGGCGTTACGCGACCATGTCTTTGCCATAGCAAGGCGGACTGTGTTGAAATGCGGAGGCTTTTGTGTGACTCAGATTGCCCCTTAGCATAGGATGACTTATCTGTGGATGAACACTGGGAAGTGGCAAGTAAGATTATTCATATAGCAATCTCGGATACCGTCCCTTTAGTCACAACACAGCCCAAAAGAAAGTCATCATGGCTGAAGAGAGATGCGCAAAGTATTCTGCAAGCAAAGCGGAAGGTTTGGTTTACGTGGCGAGTGTCCAAGGGTCAGACTGACCACGACGCATACGTGGAACTCAGGAACCGGTGCGACGCGAGAGTCAGGAGGGACAAGAGGTCATTCCAGGCTAAATTTGACAAAACATCCCAGCAAACGTCAAAAACTTGCGTCAATTCATGTCAGAAAGAAAACTGACAAACCATGGGGTACGAGCATTAGTGGGTCCAAACGTACAATACCTCACTAGTTTGGAGATGGCTAAAACATTAATTTCAGACTTCACCAAACAGTTAAACAACAATGTGGGTATTAACGGCACGGTCCAAAATGGTGACACTGCCATTTCACCGGAGGAAGACATAGTGGCTGCTCCTCAAATAAATAGTACTAGGGGAGCTACAAGAACTCGCACCTGGGAAGTCCCCAGGTTGTGACGACATCAGGCCATCTGTTCTGGAACAGTGAGACGTAGCTATTTGTAGGCCCTTATGTGACTTGTTCCAACACTCAATGGATTTGGGGAAACTGCTAAGGGAGTGAGAAAGAGCCATCCTTTCTCCGATTTTCAAGGGTGGCGACAGGCGAAGTGCCACTAGTTATAGACCAGTAGCTCTATTCCCATTGGTATCAAAAGTACTGGAAAGTATTATTAACGACCACATCAGGGATTACCCCGATTGGCCTAATATACACCATGAAGCCCAACACAGTTTCAGGAAAGGCAGATCGTGTGTAACAAGCCTGCTATCAGCTTGGAACGATTGGACATCATGCTGGGATATGAATCTTATAGTCCATGTGGCCTTCCTATTCTTTGAGAAGGCATTTGACACAGTTCCCCATGACTTTCTTCTACACAGAATAGGTCAGGTAGGTATAGGCAAGCCACTTCTGTCATGGTTAAGGGACTACCTAGCTGAAAGGTAACTTTGTACTAAGGTCAATCGAGTCCGATCATCTTGGCACAGCTCGTCATCAGGAGTGTCGCGGGGTTCTATCCAGGATCACTGATGTTTTTGATTTTTATC
Source organism: Trichobilharzia regenti (assembly GCA_944472135.2). Classification (NCBI taxonomy): domain Eukaryota; kingdom Metazoa; phylum Platyhelminthes; class Trematoda; order Strigeidida; family Schistosomatidae; genus Trichobilharzia; species Trichobilharzia regenti. The sequence goes on from OX235270.1 coordinate 729,206, forward strand.
AATGACTTACCATGCCGTCCAAGCTTCCCGACTCTTCTATACGCCGACAAAATGAAGATATGGAGGGCGATAAAGTGTCCGGAGGGATCTGATAGGCAGCAGGCAGAGCTAAATATTCTGGAAGACTATGAGGTGGTCAATGGCATGACCTTAAACTTGAAAATGTTTAAAGTATTGAAATTACTCACATGCAGACTGTGGAATGCAAGTTACAACCTGTGCAACGAAAGCTTGTCCTGCACAACAACGGAGCGTGAGTTAAGTCCAGTTCTGACGGAAAAAACGGACACAAGCGTAAATCACACGGGGGATGTAGCGAGGGCATATGCGGTCATACACTTTACACATAGACAGTTAAGTGAACTCACTCCTGATTTCTTTTTAAGGCTGTACAAAGCATATGTCAGACCACACCTTAAAGTGCGTAATTTATTGAACCCTCACTGCTTAGAAGAGACGCCAACCTCTTGGAAAGAGTCCAAAGACGGGCAACAAAAGGAGTGGTTGGTCGCCGAAATAAACCATATGATGAAAGGCTGAAGAAATTAGACCTGTTCACACTTACCTACCGTCGGCTTAGGGTGGATTTGATTACTGCCTACAAAATAACAAATGACCAGAATCACCCAAACAAAGGTGTTCTGCCATTGAGTAGGTATAGGTTTCCTCGTGGAAATCCCAGAATTATACCTCTCCACAGGGCAAGGACCCGGGTGCGCCATCACTTTTTTCACTGCAGGTTTGCCGTCCCTGGAATTCCTTACCGGCAGATGTAGCTATGCAACCGTCTGTGAACGCCTTTAAGTCACACAAGGAATGCGTCCAAATGGCCTCTCCCCTTGAAGTCCCATACATCATTCAGGGGTATACAACTAAGTTCGTCGTTTTACTTCCTTACATTCTCTCCAGTCTTACTCCCCTGACAACTCTAACTACACTTACTATTATTATTACTGATATATATATATACATATATATATACATATATATATATATATATATATCAACTTCAAATTTAGTCAGCTGTCTGTTATACGTTTTGTTTATTTCTTTTTCTGTCTGTTAGTCTGAATAAATTCACTAATTATATCTATTATTACAATTATTATTGTCTCCCTTTTTTGATGTCGATACCGCAGGATTAACTGGTGAAAGGATCATCTCCGTCCACACACCTTACACTACGAACCATATATGATTAATCCCAGCACTACTCTTTTCGGAGCCAACCAAAGCTACGACGGTCGGGCGGCGGATGAGCTACGCAGGATTTTACTGAAGATGAAAGAACATATACCTCACAATCAAGAGGCGAGCATAAAGAAATCAAATTGGTTTATACTAGCTCGTAGAAACGATATTGGATCATCTGCACCTTGAGACTTATTCTCCACATAGCATTGTAAACTAGTAAAATTCCCTTCTAAATCACACAGTTTTAGGAATAATACAGATGGAAATTACACCAGTTCTGAAAACACGAATGTCATTGGAGTTTGTTAGTTCGCACCAGGGTCCATAAATGATTTGAAAAAGCACTAATTCAACACACTGCTACCAGCAACCGATCGAACACCGTAAGTTGACTTATTTATCGGCAAACTATGATGAATTTGGTAAACCATGCTTAAGTTGGCAAAAAATTGTAGTGAAGTTACAATATGTCAACCACTCCAGTACACGGACTGGGATAGTCAGGTAGATTCTCATGCGTTGATAAAACTCAGTGGGATGGAAATAAATCGTCGCATATTATTATAGAGACGGGGCTGGTCTCTAGTATAATTTTGATTCTGATTTTCTGCTTTGTGTAAAGAGTGAGATGTTGAAGTGGTCAAATGTGTCGTTTCGTATAAGTATTACAGCTGTAACAAACAATTGTCTTCTTCAGTATATCATAATTTTCGGTACTCACGTAACACAAATATACATTTTTGTGGTATTTAGAGTAAACATGGGATAAGATAACGTTTGAATCCACGACCTTTTGAAGGGGTATGCCGCTTTGGATAAATAGTGGTATTCCGATGCATTTGCGCGAAATCGTCCTAAACTTGAGTATCTTTTATTTATGTGAGGTATGTATCGCTAACCTAACTTGTGAATTATCAATAACGTTTGGACGGATATTAGAAGTAAGAATCGCTTCGCCCTCATACTAAACACAGTCATTCTGACATGGTTTGAATATCATTCATGTAAGTAATATTTCTTTTCCATAAGGAATAATCATGAGGTAACATATTCTGTCACAAAGGTGTCGTTACGCTCAACTTGAAGAATGATTCTTCCCACAGATAGACTGGAAGATTTCCTTTAATTTTACCATTCAGTTAGCCTAAGCAGCCTCCCACTAACTAGTTCATCTTCAAGTGTGAATCTGCCGGTGGTTCTCCACTTAACATAATCTGAGAGTCTATTCCTCACTTGTAAAACGGTGGTCTTTTTCTTAAAGCTATTTAAGTCTGATCTCAACACAACTAGCTTACAGTTTGAAACCTGTAAGTTTGTGGCAATCGACAGAGGAGGGAATACAATCTGGAAACATGGGCACATGCGCGCCGATGGAGCCTGTCTAAACAGCTGACAAATTTGTGGTGCATTCTGGAAAGGCGCTGGTATGATTTGTTGAGTAATATGTGTTACATTCGTCAGAAGAATTCTGATAGGGGAATGCGGGCCCATATTAAAGACATTATGTCAGCATTATACTTGTCTCTGTAACGTCATCTTAAATTTGAGTTGTTGGACACACTTGAGTGTGTAGACATCCTGAAATAAGCTTCGTAATCCAGTTTTGAAAGGCGGGTTTTCACACAGTTAATCTGAGTACAAACATTCTTAAATATTCTTTTTCCTACTGAAATTCATTAGTCTATAATGATAGCTGTAGTAGTAACAGTTGTTGTCTCCAGTTTTTCTCTTAAGTTCATCTTCTGATTATTTTTAGCTTCATCTCGACTTTTACTCCCCAGTTCTTTGTTGACTGACTTTCATGAGTTAACTGTGTAACTACTGATCAGTTCAAGTTATTTATTCCCTTCTTAATTATCTGTATCTGTATGACATGCCTAAACTTTTTACCATTATGTTACTATTCCCCTTTTTGTCTGAATATTATTTGCTGTGAACCTGGATAGTCAGCTCTAGGCAGTAAAGTTTTTCACTCCAGTGCTTTTCTTAATATGCCAGTTGTGTATACCTTCTGATTACTGAGGACTAATTTTTCTGTAGAAGGGGGCTGAGACCGTCTAAGTCTTTACATGATGATTAGGATAACGCAAAGCATCTTTTCAGTCAATCGAGTTATCTTAGTTTTTATTTCAGAGACTAGTTTCTTGTCCTGGATGTTAGTGAATTCCCAGACTTTATAGATTGCATTTGTGCACTAAGGCTCCATAGGTATGTTTTCATGTAAGATTTAGGTCTCATATGTGCACTTTATGTGAAACAGACTTATTTTCTACTAGAAGGAGGTTTGAAATTAGATTGTTTACTGGACACACCGAACGGTGACATTACATTATTTACTGCTTTTCTCGCCTGAAGTCCACGTGTAAGCCTGTCTGATTCACCGGACACCAAGCATTGGCTTTAATATTGCTTTCAAATTTAATTTATCAAAGGACGTGCGATAATGCATATATTTAGTCGGTATTTCCGTAAATTCTACTTCAGCAGAACTGTTGTTTAGAAAATTTGCATGATATTTTGTATGTTTATCCTATGATAATGTGTTAAAAATCCTATCCCAATTCATTAGGCCCCATACTACATAGTGTTACGTTTAGTGATAGACGGGTCTCCGTGGTCTTTACTTCACTTTCCTTTAACCCATATTGACCGCCATGCATTTATTTTGGTTTAATTTTTCAGTTAAAAAGTACGGTTTATTCTTCGTAATCAACTGTATTAGACGACAATTTCAAAGTAATGATCATTTTGGATGAACATATTTATTCTGTTAATAGTATTTTGTAGCATCTATCAAGATTCCCCTGGTGCTTTCATAAGAAACAAAGTAAAGTTTGAAATATTTTTGATCTACTCACATTTGTGGAGATAGATGTGACAGTATCATAAAATTCTGAGGTGTGCGCAGATCCCAGGCCAAAATCAGACTGAAATTGCTCCACACTTGAAAATACTGCCTTATTTTCCAGTACCAGTGTTCAGCGGTTCGAAAGGAATTCAACTATCTAGCACATCTAAATAGTAAAAAATAAATTCTGATTTTGAGAATTTAAGAGGGAGTAATACAAGTTTAATATATCTTAAGATGAATACACATAATACACAAGATATGTTGGCTACCGATGACCAGGCCACTGTATTTCATATTAATCAGTGCTTTGGTAATTTTTTAAATACTAATGCAACAGAATGCACACCAATTTTGGAAATTTGTGACTGCCAGCACCAGAATACGAATTCTTATGCACATAGCACTTTAAACTCAATAGACGGACAATATTTGGTGGACAAATCGGAGAAACTCAGGCCAAAGAAGAGTAGTCAAAGAAACACACACATTTGTCGTCAAAATGTAAGCTGTGTCAATCGACGTACGAAACGTGGTCATGGAATACTTAAAGAAGTTAGCGAATTCGAATCAACTTTATCTTCAGAGCAGCTTCGATCAAATAATTTCATAGATCTTTCGTTTACTAACCTAGACTACTTTATCACACAGAAGGAATGGGCAAAGATTTTGATAGACCATTTAAAACCTAATATTAAAAATATCCTTTCAATCACAATGCAGACCAGAGCAAATGGTAACACTTTGGCTTTTATTAGAGTTGGTAGTGTTAAAGATGCTCGTTTCGCGATCTCTCGCTTTCATCAGAAAAGGATTGGATTTAGGCGAATTCGGGTTAGTATTTTGGATCCAAATCGAGTATATAACAACAATAGTTTAAGGCTTGATGTGATTTCACTCTTACGTACAGCTTTCGGATATTCTTTACCTCTTTGTAAATTTATTGAGCGATTCGAGAAACGATTTCATCGAGAGATAAGTGCATCAGACTTACAGAGGATGCGAGATATTGTTGAATTCAAGGAAAGTCCAGGAAGTATTGGTGACCATTCAGTGACTTTAAATAAACGAGCTATGGAAATTAATGGACTCCAGGTAAGATAATATCTTACTTCTTCAGCATAAAATTATTTTTCTCATCAGTAATCGTAAGCATCAGACATCTTAGGAGTACTAGGACTTATTTGGATACTAGGCAGTAACTAGTGTAATGCATCTTGCCATTCGTTTGGTTCAGACTGAATTTTGTCAGTCAATTTCGCACTGTGATTCACCATCACGGTACACCAAGATATATATGTATAATTGATTTTCGTCCACTGTATCATCACTCACATATGCGAATGATTTTAAAAAGCAGCGTTTCAAGTTCGCCTGGCAGTTATTAGTCCAAAATTTACCACAACAGATGGTTCTCGTAGTCTTCAGCCATTGAACATCTACGTATTTTTATCTTTTGTTAGCAGTATTCACGTGTACTAAAGTTGCCACTTATTTAGTATGGCTAGTTATGAATCAGTCCAGCTCCATACTGTCATGCCAGACACATGCGTCGGTAGCACAGCGGCTAGGACGCTTGCCGACCATGAGCATGGTATGATCAAGCTGTAATCAAAAAAAGAAAAGGGTTGGATCCTCGGCCGACACACATGATATCCACGGTCAGCCTGCTAAATTTGGGCTAGCGATATCACATGCTGAAAATTCCATACTTGTATCAAAAATACTGTGTGGAGTCAAGCTATAATAATAATAATAAATATAAGTCATGTAAAGAAGTTTGTCATATTATGTAGCCAGCGTTCAATTTCACAGCTGTGAAAGCTGATACCTGAATTGCCAGTTGCTATCCTTAGGTTTGTATCTGCTGACAAAAGCAATTTATCCGACACTGAAATTCTTTTCACAATCATTAAGTCTCAATGTGGTTTTGACATTTGAAGTTGATTACCCCTTCTAATCGGATGAATGCGATTTTGTGTTCGCTTGCGTTTATTGTTTAGATGCCTAATGAGCCTGTAGTGTGTAGACAGCACTGTTTCGAAGGAAGTGAAGATTATATTCGTGCAACGGCCCGTTGTTTGTTGCCCTCCATCAATATTCACCTAAACTCATTTCGAGAACAAATAGTGAAACTTCTACACAATCATGGCGATTGCATGCCACTGATGAGCTTCCCTGCCTGTTATAAATCAGAATTCGGTGACTCAGCCATTATATATTCTGACGACACACGTGACAAACCAGAAGTTGACAGTGGCCCAGCTGGTCCCAGTAATTCGGGAGGGATTATGGACAATGACGATTCCAGCAGTTTCCTAAAAATTTCTGAAAGTGAAAAGTTGGTAACTTCTACTCATTCAGATGAAGTTGTCCTTCTGAACAAATATTCTGTCAAGATGACTGGTGATCAGCAGTATAGGTCATCATCAAAACAATATTATAACAGACAAGGTGTGCCTCTTGAACATCTTATCACCTGTGTGTCTTCAGTCATTATTCGCACCGAATCAAATGGAGAGAGATACATTGTCTATGATCCGAACTATGAAATAGGTAGGTAAAGTTAGTAGTTTGTGCTTTAATTTATACACTGTTTCTGTTTCAGCAGAAAACTTTCCGGTATGGATTCTGGTTGGAAAATACGGGGTACAAACCATATTTGAACCATACCGATCAAATTTTTCACTTTTTCTCTTTGTTTACGAACAAATTACTGTATATTTTGTCCATCTTAAGAATTGTTAGTCTGCTTTGGAAACTGAATTACGCCTCATTTCACAAGATTTATGTTTCAGCTAAGAATGGGTTACCTGGACTTGGTAGTCAAGTTCACATATCTCGTCTATCCGACACGTCCACAGGTTAATATCCACACCAGGTCTACCCTGTGTCTGCTCACACTAGCTGGTAAGATATTCTAGCAAAAGACTATCTGTAATCCTTGCTTTTGTTGACAAGTTGATACATACTGGAAAACGTACTTTATGGTGTGTAATTTGGCGAGACTAATTCCGTCTACATTTTGGGAAATCCAAGAAGAAGTCAAATTCCTCGGTGTGTGTGTGCGTGTATGTCTACACACTTTCATCTACCTACAAAACTTGAACAACAAGCATGTTTGACCAAAACTCTTAAATGTCGCTATGTGGATTTATTACTCATCTTTGAGATGCATACGAGGTTCAAATGTAGTCGATCTCTTTAATTTACCTAATCCATTCGGTGAATCTTCAAAATGACCTCTGTGCTTTATAAAAAATTCTCCAGCTAGTTCCGACGAACTTGCAGGTTTAGAGCTAACACTAGACCACAAATCTTTTCGGTTTTTAGTGCAGTGACGTGTGTCTTTTGTCGTATGGAGTCCAGTCTCAAGTAGGAAGAAACTGAAGTGTTGAACTCCTTTACTGGTGACTAAGAAGCATATTAATTGAGATCTTATAATATACAATGCTCAAGTATCTGTGGGACGTTGCATGCTCACAGAGTGGTAATTCACTTCTGTATACGAAAAGCAGGAACGATGTAAAGAATTCAGTCAATTTGCTTGCTTAACCGTTAGTTTATCGGTCATCAGTTGTCCTTGTTGAAAATAGCAACATTTTGATCACTTAGAACTAATAACTATGAATCTCATAATTTATTTTTTAGGAGTTATGAATTTTGGTCACTCTGTCAGCTTACCGAGTTCGCTGCCGCAGAGTCGTGAGAGTCTGCAGTCAGGTACCGTTTTTGACAATCTCAAACAACTCAGCCGGGAATTGGTTGAACTAATAAGGCATCAGCCAAGATGTCGAATGCTGTTGAGTAAATTTATACCAAGTTATCACCACCACTTTGGCAAACAATGCCGTATAGCTGATTATGGCTTTTCGAAATTGCGCGAGCTGATGAACGCTTTGCCTAATGTTGTTCACATTATGGGTTCGGGTAATATGAGGATGTTGACATTATCTCACCGTGTGCAAATTAGACGGTTCACCAACGAACTGATCAAGGTGCTTAAATCTCAGTCAACAAAGTCTTGTCGTTTATCTGACTATCCGATAATGTATAAACGCACTTACCGCAAAGTAAGTTACTTAATTATAAAATGTTTCTCCTTGGTTGTTAATAATCTGCTGAAGACGCACTTCATAATTGACACCAGAAGACTTGAAGTATGGCGATAACCAAGTTCCCTGTCAGACATCGTCAAAGGGGAAATTTACAATGTTCTTGCGCATTCACCCTAGCATAGAGTCGGTCCCCATTTACAGATGGTTCATACAGGACAAGGCCGAAATAAGTGGTGGTGAGCATCAACACTGAGTTGCGCTCACCCATACACTACAAGTGGATTTCTATAGATTTATCTTCGAGACACTTTTGTACTGTTTCTTCAACAACTTCATGCAATTTTCTCTATTGAAAGAAATCTGTAATCGAGTACACTGGAGACCTACACCTTATTTCTCAACTGAAGAAAGAAACTTGTGGCTTTGGCCATACTGTGAATAAAAAGAATTTGATCTGTATAATCAGGTCTGTCAGTTACGCCTGAGAGGTTCGCGCCGAAACAAGGAGAAAATCTGAGAAAACTCTGTTGGACTCCGTTAAGGGAAAATCATGTGCAGGTATTCCGGGGAATCCCGAAAACTTCGTATTCAACTTGTCAACTGAAGTCATAAGCTGAGGCAGATAGAAAGATAAGTGCTTTCACTAGGATTCAGGTTCTACATTCCAACGAAATTTACCAGAAAAATTGACGTTGAAACCCAACTCGAAAGTGTGCATCATCAACCGTCTGCATTGAAAGCAGTGGATGGCGAGAGACAAGGTTGGTTTAAGTCTCGACTTACCGATATTGTTAGTCAATATCGTAGATCACCAAATCTACATTATGCAGTTTTATCGAAAGATCACCCTGGTGCATTTATCGTTCTAGCTTTGTTCACGAATTCATACTGTGTCCTGCAGGAGACAAATTAAAGCATAGGATAGTTGACTGTGACTTCTTTACTAAAGTGGATCCACAAAGCTCACTGACAGTTAGTGAATCTTGCACTCTACAAATTACACAGTCCGAGCTGGAGTTTCACCAGAGTTTCCTTTGGAAACCGAAATTACTGAGGTCAAGTTAGGCAACCTGCTTGATATCACAAATTGCAATCTAGAAAGGAAGTATAGGTGTGTAACGGTGCACACTACTGGTTTATATGGGTGCCTACCAATCAGACTGAAGTGATCTAGATAGTGGACGGCCATGTCGCTGTCGTGGGTCAAAGCTCATCAGCGATGTGAGCTGAAACAGCCAAATCAGTTCAAACCACCGGGGTACCATAATGACTTTACTTTCGCTTTCTCAACTGCTACTATTGATATCAAGGAGATAACATATCGTGAACTGCATAATTTCGGTTTCCATAGGGGACTGCAGCGAAATTTCACCTTGGAGTTTGAAATTTGCAAACCGTAAATTTGACCAACAGCTACTGATCCTCCTGTATTCAGTTAAGTGAAGGAGTCACCAGTTCTCACAAGAAGCCAGACATAACTGTGGATGTGGTTGAATTGATATGGCTCTCTGAACTACTAAACACTGCTGGCTGATGTGAATGGCATCAAAATAAGTGTATGCAGTCATCCTTGTCACAGTTGAAAAATGTCTCGTCGACGCGTTTTACCAAAACAGTGGAGCGTCTGGTGAAGTTTTGAATAATCTATTTGCTTAGCAGTTCAGATATTGAATAGCCCTATGATAGTCGTTTCTAAAGGGTTCCCACAAGGATAGGACAGTTTACAAAATTGAGTGTGTCATAATTACCGACGATGAGCATCCATGTGAACTTTAAGAAAGCAGTCAATTATAGCTCATTTGCTCCAGATTACTTTTCGCCTATTAATGTTTCTCTGTTTAACAATTCACCTCTCTATTATTGCACAATCATCACTGGTATTTCATTCTATATTTGTTAACAATTTCAATTGTTCACCATCTTCATAACTAGATATACTTACTACCTTTTAGGAAAAATACTCACACTGTATTCATTCCATCTTGTCTCAGTAATGTCGCATTATTATTTATTTATTATCATTTTTAGTCTTTATTATGTATTTCACAACTACTTTTCTTATATTGTGGTTATTCCAACTGATTTCAGTTAACTTGAAGAACACATCAGCCTCTGTTAATCTCACTTAAAATGTTATCATCATTCTCATTATAGTATTATTATTATTATTATTACTGTTTTGATTATCTCTCACTTTGCATATTTCATTATACTCTCTGATTGACTTCATGCATTGGTTTGGTTTCTTCTCTTTAGTGTGATCAGTCATGCACGGTTTGCGTACATTGTAGTTATGATAATAACTAACGTTTATATCGACGCCTTTTCTCCAAATGACTTCAGCATCTTTTCTCATACTAAATGCTTTCACAATTTCAAAGCTGTATTCTAATCAGGTAGTGAATATGTTTGATGAAATGTTACCGACATATACTAGCTATTATTTACCAATCACATCTGTTGAATCTTATTTTTCTAAAATAGGAATTCTGTATAACAGATTATGGTGTCTGTTATCTTACTGATATGCTGTCGGAACTGTCTGATAATGTTGTGAAAGTAACTGGTTCGGGTTCGGACACAGTTGTGTCATTACCAAAAATCGTACAAACCAGTGAGGAAAGGTATCGCACCTTAATGTTTGCGGATGAAGTGGTCGATCTTCTCAGTGAAAGACCTCGTTGCCGACTGCCTATTAGTAAATTTATTCCATCGTATCACCATCATTTTAGTCGACAGTGTCGAGTATCTGACTATGGCTTCACAAAACTAGCAGACCTTCTGGAGGCGATTTCCAACGTAATCCAGGTAGAAAGTTTATTTAGTTTACTAAATTTTTGAATTTTTATATGCATCCTCATTCATACGACTCGAATGCATGTTAAAAATGTTTTTTCTTCTTCGTTTTTGTTCTCAGTGGGACATAGGACTTCAAGCTGAAGCTTTGGAGTTTCACTAGCAGTGGTGTTTACGGTGTTTACAGAGTGGAGTTGCTAGCCTGCTTCATGCCCAACCTTTCCTCTGTACCGGTCCTGTTACCGGCTTGTCGACGTGAATGAGTGAGTTAGCTGGGGATCGAACCCTGAACGCATGAGTAGGCGTGGTTGGGGAGATTTCTACCGCTAAGCTATCAAAGTATACGACTCGAATGTAGATGTGTTTATTATTTCAGCTTAGTATTCACAACACGATCTCAGAGATAGGAATTTGATTTTTTAAAAGACTCACTTTTATTAGGATGATGGTGGATAAATAATGGCTTTTCTGTAAACTCTTTCTCATATATGTGTTATAGTAAAACAGGGGCTGACATTCACCTAAGTGACTTTTAATGAGATCCAACTATACGTTAAGTATGAATTGTACGACCCAGATTGTAACTCTTCACACAGTCACATAACATTCTAGGTGGTTATGAAAGTCGTATGATTTTTAAATTACGGAAAATTCCCATCCAAACATGAATATGCGAACAAAACAGTTCAGCGAAGAGTCTCTTTTCGGCCGCAAATTCATTCACTTAGCTGTATATACGTATATAATTATTTGTGTGTGTGTGTGTGTGTGCGTACATTAGGTTTGTCGGAAAAGAAAAGAAATTAGTTAGGGTTATTGTTTACTTCATCAAACTATAAATGGTGGACGAGGGCGGAGATAAGTAAGCACTGACAAGTGTCAGGTAGTATGAAAGACACACAGAAAAAAGGATGTTAGTGAAAGAACTTGGAGATGAGTGTCCAAAATAAATTATGTAATTGGTAGATGGAGTAAATACAGAGTTAGTTAAGAAAACGAAGTTCCTAAAATGCTATACAAAAATCCACAAATAGTACTGGTAACACAGTAGTCGAACCTGGAACTATACCGAGGGTAGAAGGAGAGGATGGAGAATTTTACTCTGTGTGCACAAATCAGGGTTTTCCATCCGACTTGCTAAGGTCTCGAGTATTCAAAGTGTACGGAAGCTTTCCGTTTTCACGAGGCTTCTTTTGACTTTTTGGACGACTTTGAATGAATTCTGTTTACATATTGAGTGACCAGTGTTGAATATGTGTTCACTTAGAGCGCTCCTTATTGATCCACTGTTACCTTTACGTAGCCAAGCGGGATAGTGTTTTCTGATTCTTATAGATGAAACACGCATCGAATGACCCTGTATATCTTGCTCCACATGAGCAAGTGAATTCATAGACACACAATGAAGTGGAAAAAAGAAACTCTTCGCTGAATTATTCGTTTTGTAGTCGTGTGGTTATCGATTTTCAAACATTGCAGTCGAAATTATTGTCATCTCTAAAAGACAGTGTTTCAACCAACTTGACCAGTTGGTTGTTAAACACTGTTGACAGGAAGCTTACACGGTTAGTGTCCACTTCTTCTAGCTGAGCACTTTTACCAATCATCCATCTAGGTGAATGGAGTCCGAAGTTATTTAGAGCAATCAGAGACGATCAGAGATGATTATGAAATCGAATTTCTCTGGGTTGACGTCATAAAGAATAGACGTCAGAAATTCTGACGGATGTAAAAAGTTTCACATCTGGCATCCTTACTCTCTCATAGGCTTTCAAATGAAACGGAATGTTAGCCAGATTCTTTGCACTTAGCCTTATCTAGAGATGACTAAGATTCAGAGTCAAGTTAGCAGTTTAAGTAACAGTGAACATAGTGTATAATACGTTTATTATCGGAGTGCATGGTGATGGTAATGTCTTATTGTACATTGAGATTTTATTGTTCTCCGTTCTACTGTTCAACTATAAGCCACGAAGTTCAAAGGTACAAAAGCCAGGGAGACCTCATGGATTGCATTATCACTAGAAAAGTAGTATTCCTCAGTTTCCGTGTGAACGCAGCATTGGCAAAAGTGAAATGTTATCTCATGGTGAAATGCTCGTCAAGTATGGGGTAGGTCTAGCTGACGCCCTCTTAGACCTCTCCAGGCTGGTAGTAAGCCTGTAATAGGTGAATGGCTAGGCTTCCGACTAGCTCCTCCACCAACAGAAACAACACTGTCGTTACTGAGACGTTAATTGTCGAAGTATTGAGCTCTGTTTTGTGCTCGGAAGGCAAGAAATGGAAGAGATCTTGTCATTTAGTGTTACCTCGATTTAGAAGGCTTGTTCTAATTCACTCACTCGCTATTTGTTAGCGTCATAAGACATGTATGATGGTGATAATGATAATAATAATAACAATGTGATTATTGCAAACAGTAATATCTGATATTATGTGGAATTGTCTGTGTGTAGTACAGTATCGCTTGTAATTTTCTTTTATGTTATATAGTAAGGGGAGAGTTATTCCGTGGGCTAGTGTATTTTTCCCACGTACTGCATATACATACATACATGCCTTCAAATTGAAACGAAGTATCGTCTCTTAATACTTTCAAGATATTTAAAGTGTATGCTTACTTTGACAGATTAAAGAAGAAAATAAAGAAAAATATATCAGCCTTCTGCCTGAAAAACACTTGCAAATTTTCGCGGAAAAACTTCTGGTCCTTCTGGAAGCGTCACCAGACAGAAGAATACCTATCAATGATCTGACAGATGTGTATGCAAGACATCACGGTTATGCTTTGTGTTTGGAGGATTTCAACGTGTTCTCATTGAAAGAGTTATTATCCAAGTTTCCACATCTATTCTATACTGAGGTAACCATTCACAAGAAATACAGAATACATCGAAACTGTCATCAGAAGATACACTAACTGAAAATATTGGAGGTGTCGAGCAACAGACCGGACGGAATCAAGGTAGTGGTCAAGTAGCAGATACGAAAGTGGGAAATACTGCAGCCATTGATTACCCCACTTCGAATTACAATGCTATTGAATATGTGTGCTTAGTTGATCGAACAGTGATCAAACATCTAGCACACAGGGTTATTTTTATATTGCAACAATATCAGCTAGGAGCTACGTCTCTTCTGTCGTTTTACGTACTGTTCCAATATCAGTTTAGAAATGAACCTATGTTGGATGTAATATTTGAAGAATTGGAAAGTATTGTGGAGGTAAGGCAAATTTTAACTCCACTAGACTGATTGGTTTATGTGGTTATGTCAGTTGATTTCTCACTGTCTTGTGAAGTTAGTATTAGAATTCTTGTAGAAGAAGTACGTATCTAATTTGACCTGGTTAACCACATCTAAGTGTGGAAGCGATGTCACGAAATAACTGAATTTGGATACACCGACTGTCAGTCTCCTGAGGAAAGTTAGCTGCGATAGAGGGGTGGGAAATCGGGGTAGAAGCAGTTTTCCTTTATTTTCCATTATGCAAAGGTGATCATAAATGCATTAAGGAGATACGTGAAACAGTCCGTTTATGTGGTTGCTCCTTTGAAGATAACTGCGTTAAAAACTATTCTATAGATGTATAGCTTGATGATGGTAATTAGTGAACAGTGAACCGTACACGTAACATCTTCCTCAGGTTCCACGGTTAGGATTAGAGTATGTAAAAATGTATGCGTGAGATATGCACTACTTATTCCCATCTGAGCATTAGTTACACTGAGATTGATTTACATGTGTTTTGTAATCTGAGAGAGGTGAAATTACTTTACTATAGAGTACACGATAGCATTGAAAGACGTGCAAACACAGTGATAATACTGTTGTTTTTAGACCAGAATATGTAAACAGTCAACTATTGGCGTATGAAATGAGGCGTTTGTCTGAAATATTCAGTTAACCTAGTTCTTGTAAAATTTGGGAAGAATCCCTAAAAGCATGAACTGCTGACATTTTTCGAACTGGCTCTAACCGTTGTTGTGACCATCTCTCCAGCACAGGCTAGCACTGCGAAACATGCGAAACAATGACAAAAGTTACTTTAGAACAGGAGTTGAATTGATTTGAAAAGAGTTTTCAGTGAATAGATTTCAAACCAAACTTTGTATACAGAAAGATAGTGTGTGTGTGTGTTCTTTCTTACATTCTGAATTCTGTTGGGTAACATTTCACTTAATTTTGATTTTCACTCAGTGAGTTCAACTCACTACTAATTTATCAAATTTGCTTATATTTGCCTGCGTGTGTGTGTGTCTGTCATAATTTTGCCTTTAGCTTCCTTCATATTATTTATAACATCAACTCTGCTCTTCGACCTTGTTCACTGGGTCGAATCGATTCTGTTTCTTGACAAAATCTGAACTCTGCTCCCACTCTTGTCTAACAATACAATACAATAAACAGTTGACCTTTTAACACTGAATAATTTGTCTACTTGCATCATTTCAGAATTATATTACACAAAATTTCTATGCATAACCTGAAGTCGTTATGAAAAAGATGGATTCAGTAATTTTGTAACTTATACTTTGATACTGTTTAGAATGTAGGCATTCGAAAATAACCGATGAGATGAAATGTGCTTGTATCATCTTGCAAATGTGTTCATGCTTTCCTTCTTTGAAACCCGTGATCTTTAAGCATTTTAAATTTGATTGTGGATATTCTGTTAGAGATGCATATTTTATCCGCTTCGGTTTTAGTTCGAACTCTTTGTTTCGTAAGCGATTTCTAACTTCTACTTTCACTTTATGGTATTATTCGTTTTCCGGTTTTTGTTGAACAGCTTCGAAAGGATTTGCCCAATCCACGTGGCGCAATGTCATTTGGCTCATCGAATGAAGCAATTCCACATGACGTCATAAATCCTCCCCATTATAGACATACTCAACTTCAAAGCTATTCGTTTCAGAATGTGTGTAATGGTGACCACAGTACGGAAATTCCATCGGTAATACTATTGAATCACTTTATATCTCTTCGTCCACTGATCAGACTAGCCGGCGACTTGAAAGAGCTATTAAGTCACAGTAATGGGAAGATCTTACTTGTACATTTGTGTACCATGTACCGAAAACATTTTGGTGTTCCGTTGAAACCAGAGAATTATAATTACCGATCGTTGGTAACCTTGTTAAAAGCGATGGATTTTGTGGTTTCAATAAGAGGTCGTGGTCTTCAGTGCACAGTGTGTCTATGCGAGGACTTTATAGGTGAGTCTGTATGTTTGCAGTAATTTTTGTAGACATTATTCATAGTCCCAGTTGTTTACATTTATTTCAGTGTAATGACTGACTGGCTTCGACATCCTTATCCATGTCACCTGTATTTGAAACGATGCAGCTCAGGCGATTAGGAGGACAATTCGCTTCAGTCACCCTCTCTCGCTAGTGATTTGTGTCTGTTAATCTTGAATCGATATCTCTATAATATCCATCGTTTCTGTGTTCATCCGATGTCCTGTATTCACTGCCTCTTCTGACGGCTTGTTGGTCTTTGTTTGTATATCTCTTAGTTCTGACCTGAATTCTCTACAATATTTACTTACATCTTCCATTGTCATTACTAGGGTCCACCGTATACCTGTTTTCTCGCTTCCTTGAGGTGTACTATGTGATCCAGTTCATTGTAATGAAGAAGACCACTGGTGACCCTAGACAGACATGTTGTATCACTGAGAAAGCTGTGATGAGCTTCATTTGTGGATCACTTGGCATTTGGCATCAATATGTAGTTGCTGGACGAGGTTGATGGAAGTTTGTGGCACTTCACTCCTGAGTGTTGAGTTAGTGGCTAAATTACTTCGTGGTTGATGCTGGTGTCGAGGGCCCCTTTACTGCACTGTTCCATTTTTTGCCTCACCATCTTTCTCTTCTCTTCCACCTTCTAGATATCCAGGATAAGCCATTTGGTGTCTTACTTATTCTTCTTCTTGTTCAAGATATCTATGTTGGTTTTCTTTCACTTCGCTTTCAGAAAGTCCCACTGTTGTTCCACTCAGGTATCCTCGTGACATTGCTAAGTATCTGTGATGTTCCCTGAAGTGAAGGTATTCTGCATGACTTCACTCTTCAGTTTGTGTGTGTTGGACTTGGACTCTGGCTTGTCGATAGCTTCTATGAAGGCATCAAAAGTGATCTGAAAGGTTTCTTGTACAAGACAGTGAGGGATCTGAGCCTGCACCTGCTCCCCTTCTCTATCTTGTGTCCAGTAGATGGAGATGATATTCATCTGAGCTTTAGTACGTCCACGTAGGTAAACTCAGTTTGTATTGTGGATATCCTTGTGCTTGTACACACTCCCTCTGATGAGCGATTTGTTGAAGTCACAGGTGTTTGCAAACAGCTCCTCGTTCTCATTCATTTCATCAGGTACCTGTAGACTCATGATGTGTCGTTCTCTTGTGTTGTCTGCTCCCAGTTTGGCGTTCAAATCACCCACTAGGATTTTGATGTCGCCATTTCTGATAGTGGCTTTGTGCATTCGTGCTTGCAGCTGTTTGTGTGTAGATTCTTTCTACTGCTTTTTCTTCTCCTTCACTGGGTCTGCGTTGTTTGTAGGCGAGTATCATTGTAGAATTGTGATTATCCTGACATTTAGAGCGGCATCTTGCTGTCATGATCCTGAAGGAGATCGATTTCCACTGCATGGTAGTGTGGTGTGCTGTTGGTGACGTGGTGATAGTCATGCCGTCAGTATGACAGTGGTTGTCGTCTGGATGACCGGAGTAGATTACTATCTTTCCAGTCAACGATTTGGACAGTCCACATACACGCATTCCATCTGCTGTCATAGACCACTAACACGTCTGTAAGGCACCTTTTCTCTTCCTTGTACGATCTGAGCAGCTTTGCCAACCACGAACGTGAAATGGGCATCCCATGTGACTATGTATACTTTCGCCTTCGTCTAAAGAAGAGGCACCGGTCGAGTTGCTTATCAATGGCCTTCAACTGCCAGTAGCGAGAATGGTGTTGTTTCATGGGATAGGGTTGCCAGTGCGTCATTCGACTGTCTCTGAGTTCCACTTGGATGGCGAGGCGTAGGCTGACTCACTTAATGAAGCTATACCTGTCACAGAAGCAGCATATAGAATGGTGGACAATACGATAGTTATTATCATTGGCAGTGTTATTGTTAGCGAGAAACGAGGATGAATAAACCATTGGTGGTACATTTTATTCTTCTTATTTGGAGAGAAGTGTAGCACTGAACCTGACAAACAAAGCCAAGCGAAGTTTGAATTCAACAGTATCTGCTTCTTTTGATCTGGTTCACGTGTACCCTAACAAAGCACACATGGTTCGAAGTCATAGAAAGAGTCTGGTTGAATAGTTTGTCAAGCTTAAACGCACTTCATTTGCTTTGTGGAGCCAATCGATGGCTTAGTTACTGTTGTTCTGACGAGAACAAACGAAGTTTAAGACCATTTTTGGAATTTAGGGTAAATGTGAATGCAGAGACTTTCAATGAATTACATATTTTTATGCAGAAATATGAGGGCTTTCGACGACAGTAACTCGTGGAGTTTTCTCTTTCATCTTTCAGGAAGATTATCATACCGAGTCGCATACAATACAAAGCCGAAATTTAAGGATCCCAGAAACCCGCTTTCTTCACACGAAAACGAGCTGGAAACTCTCAAACTTTTGTTCAACCCTGAATCCGTTTTTAGTGGAAAACTGCCGATGTCATCACCACACATGTTGTGTTTACCCCTTCGGCCCTCTCGTTCTTCAACGCCTAAATCCGAAATGTTGTACACGCCGACTCAATGTTATAACGAGCCAGCGAAACCAAGTTCAGAAGAATTATTGCATGAGAACAATTCCGTTGGTGCTGTTTGCTGCAATGAAATGGCCGATTCCAAAGAATTATTTTATAGCGGAATTATTCACCCTTCATCATCCCGATCGTTTGCGTATCGACTTCCTTATGCTCATTATTCTTTGAGCACTTCCGGTCAAACTGGTTCTTTCACAATGGCGTCAGGTTTGAGTTCATCACAATATGGTCACTACCACTTCTCACCAGCCCCTCCGAATAGAATACGACACTTTCTAGTTGCGCGCACAAACTTCGTTGGCCATGTGGATCCGAGTTCTCAAAGTGCAATCCCTTTTCCACCTAATCGAACAAGGTATGCATATAATGGAAAGCAGCACCTGCCAGATTGTCATCCACCTCCCTTTAGTGCATTCAATTCTACCACCAATGGCTCTCAAACACACTATCCTACTTTCACAATCTTACCACCTAATCAAACATCAAGTAGAAATTTTGTGGTACCTACTAGTGCACCAACGATCTCAAACATTCCATATGCAGTACTTCCATCACCTCAGTTTTATCCTCTTGGTGTAGATATGACTTATCCGGCTCCACTCAGTCAAGCGAATCATCACCAAACCAACCCTCAATATACCGGGCTAGAATTCACTAATCAACAGGTGGCTGGTACGGATCTGAATGTCAATTCGATTTATCCAGCCAAACAATTTATCCAAAGTTGTTTATGTCCGGAGAAATCTTCGAACATCCTAACTCCTTTTACTGCACCAGTCAAGTCGATTTCGTTGTCTACTTCCCAACAGCGGTTGGATGAGCTCGTTGAAAGACTGGCCTACGGTAATTTACACAGTGGAGTGAATTTAGTTAACAGCAGATCTGACCGCTTACATGATGAATTGAAAATTACTAACATGGTGGTGGCTGCACAGAACGCTGAAACTGCCCATCCTTCAAATGTTTATCATACAACGAATATGGTAGATTGTACACAGCTTTTGTCAAACTGCTTCACTCTATCAACATCTAACAACTCTTATTCACGGATAGATCCTTTTGCAAATAATGCATTACAGTATTCTTCAATTCACAACCGAAATATACCCACTAGTCAACCTGGAGTGGTTAAGCTTCCAACGAATAACTCCTGTATGTTTTATAATACCGAGTGCGCGAATATACCTGTTACCGGTTGGAACCAAACGGCCAGTTCTTCTTGCAGATATTTCACTGGAGAGTGTTCAAAAGGACAGATAACCGGTGTTGTGAATTCTAATGGTGGCGTCAAATGGCCAATTCCAATGGGACCAAGTTCTCAGGCTAATCAGTTACTATCTCACGATGAACATAAGAATATGCAGAACTTATTGCCTAATAAATTCACTGAAGAAAAAATTCTGACATCAAGTAATTCTTCAGCTGGATTCCTAGACGGAAAGCAGTCTGCGATTACGGAAGATCCCTTTTTATCTGAAAGTGACCAACTTCATAGAGCAAGTTCTACTGTTCATTGTTTCAATCAACCTGTGGACTATATACAAAATCACACAAATACCCTTGCTCAAAGGAATTACTTTCAGAATAATAACGACACACAGCGAATGAAGTTATCACAACAGCTGTCATCACATACCACTGGTTTAGCAAGTGCGTTTTCACTTCAATGACGTTTATATGATGAGTAAGAAAGCTACACTCCTACAGAATGTCCTGAACAAAGAAAGACGAATCAAAACAACAAGGTGCGACGACTTTTATCGTAAAACTACTTAATTGGTATCTTTCTTCAATATATGTACATATATACGTATATAAACAAAGAATTACATGCGAAGTTTAATTCAGATACTGAATACAGACACTTCTCGGTGTCAGTAGTATGCATATGACACAGATAATTATCTACAGTCATTTGAAGTTATATAGTATTTGCCTGCGCATAACATCATTGAGGAAGTGAAATGGACAGTAAACAGTCATCTACACGTTTGCTGAAATATTTCTTCTCACAAAGTTGTTTAATTCTACTGCTGTTTGTTATGCAGAACATGCGCACCACTTGTTATCTGCTCTTAATAGAACGTATTGTTTCTATCGCTGATTTAAAAAAGTACGTTTGCTTTTCTATTGTGCAGTAATCCTACCATGATATTACTCATGATCCATAGTAGGATGTGTTACAGCAGTGATAATGGAAGTCAGTTACCCTCAGGATTACTTGTACTGCTTGGATCAAAGAGGACATGCCATTTTCTCAATTCATTATAATTATTAATGGCGAATTGATGACTATTTTTCCTTCTAACTGTGTACAGGAGTTTTGGCTAAAAAACTAAAGTGACAATAATAATAATAACAGTGTCAATTGTGCTAGATTGTGCTGTTTTGCGTTAAAGTCTCATGGTTGGTAATGATAATCTCTGTATGCAGTGTTGTGATTGACTGAAGTGTGATTGAAGTCTGAACTCCTCTTCTCTGCAGAAGTTCACTAGAACAGTAAGAGGATGCGTTTTCACGGAACATGTGCATAGATTTCACCAATGAATGGATCAGTAGATCATTATGCTGTGTTATTTAATATCTTGAACTGTCTACCGAGACGTTTAATCGCAATGGGTTCGATTATGACTACAGTGTTGACGAATTTTCTAATTGAAGTGAGCAGGAGACTTTGTAGAAGGAGAGGGTGTCGTTGGTATTTTTGTGATTGGGATTTCGACTAATTTCGATTGAGTGGGAGCACATCATCTGTGTCGTGGGCCTTTCTGATGAGACATCAGTTATTATCTAACAAGCAGTGCTACTCCAATGTCTGGTATTTCCAGCTACTGGTATTTATACGAAGTTATTATATATGCGAACGAGTATAATGTAGTCATATAGTTATAACTGTCTTACACGTATCAGTATTAGTCTTTTCTGGTCAGTGCTTTGGGGTTTCATAAAGCATGGCAATTGCCACCGAATTATGAAGTAGCATACTGATATAACCATAGTAACTTTATTGTTGGAGTGATACAATGAGAGCAAATTCTAAGGAATAGTGTGGATTCGTATTATTTTTTAGGATTTTCATCAGATCTACTGAACTTCATACCAATCTCAGTACTAACTAGTGGGGATGAAGCGGGAATTACAAATGTATCAGGACAGTATGAGCTGATATTTTATTATTCCACAATTTGAACGCATTTATTTCTGATAAGAAGTAATAATTAATGGGGACTGTGAGTACCTCTATTCCGAAGTGATGTATGTTGTCAGACTATTTATGGCTAAGGGGACAATTCCACGAACACTTCAGAATAAGACAGAGTCTAGAAGAAGAAGAGCGTTTAAATAGGAAGAGAATATCCATACAGTAGGGTACGCAACTGCGGAAAATGAGCTTTTATAAAATGGCACGAATGGAGTAAGTTGAGTGACTTTCAGATGAAACAGTACAATTGTCTAAACAGAATGGGAGACGTAGAAGAATACATGATGTAGTAAAAATGTTATAGCTTTGTTCTGTAAGCCTAATCACCAAAGAAGTTTAAGATTCACCCTGTTTCTCTAGGCCTATGTTAGTGGTTGTCTGAGTGAAATGTAGCAAGCTATATTTCTTCTGCCTGTTGATTATTTTGAACGCTTTCAGACTGTCTGCAGTGTGGGTCTCAGTAGCAATTGCTCCTCGTGATAACATATCTGTCCAGAATCTTATGCACTTGTTCCAGAAGGAGCGGTAATCTTCCACCAACCTTTTTTATCCATGGCTTATGGCTATATGTTCTGTTTGAGTCAGTTGTTGATTTGGTGGTTCTGCAGGTTGTCATGTTAGTCAGTGTATCTCCCTGTTTGAAATTAGAGCTGATCAGGTAGAGGTGGTTATCTGAACTCGATTGTAGAAAACTATTTCTGTCATCGGTTCATCGGCTTGGGACTCCATATGTGTCAACAATGTACTTTACTGAACGTTTTACTTTTAGCAGCAATACAGACAGCCTTTGACAAAACTCACCCTCTACTCCCTCAAATCGTAGTCTGTTGTGTCACAAGCGGACATTATGGAATGGCATAAATGGGTGTCACAATTTTCGCTCCTTATAAGGCGTACGTTGAGCAGAACACTACACTTATGACTACCCATCGGAATCGAGTCAAGTAGGAAGTTTTCTGCTGTAGTACTTAATGCTATCCCTACAACAGCAACTCACATAACGTGAGTTTTGTGAATTCAACGTGTTGACCAGGTGTGGTTAATCTAATAACCACACTTAGGTCTTGCATGTGCGTCTCCAAAACTTAACATACATTCATTGCTGGAGATGCTGAAGTTCTGTCTAATGAAGCCGGTTGTCTGATTTGAGGAAGGGTCTCGATGTTAAATGCTTCCATAAGAATTTGGCGGTGTGGTTTTAACAGACCGTCACTAGTGTTTCTCTGGCTTTAGCCAGCATTAACAGTCGACGACTTTAGAGGAGGTGGTAGGTCCACCTAGTCAGTAGTAATAACAGTAGACGGGGGTCAGGAAGATGAAAGCACTTGATGTTTAGGAAATTACTGCGTGCTTATCGAAGTGTGTGGACTTTTATTGTTTCCCGGATGCTGAGACTGGAAGTTGACTTATTATTGAAATGACTGAAGTAGAAGCAGCATTAGTGTTGTGTGACTGTAGGGCCTATGGAGCAAACAGTCTGAGAACTGGTTTCCGGAGTTGTATATGTATTAAGGTCTTACGGCCTACTGCGGGTTACCACAAGGTGATTTGGTATGTTCAATTTTCTGGACCGATCTTTCCTGACCACAGCTTTCCAGAGTGGAGCGGCGGCATAATCAGCTTGCTGGTAGTTCGAGAGAAACGCCCAACCGTTGTTACATCTCTATTCGACCGAAATAGGACTTCGCCCGTAGACACCCCAACACAGCGTAAACGATAAACACTACGATGTTAACTGCTTTCAGTGTGATCACTATTCAAACGACCTTCTTGACGTCATCTGACCTTCGGCTCCAATATTATTAGCTCCAACCGATGTAGCTTATTGGATAATTAGAATGTGTCCGACTGCTACAGCAGTGCAGTAGCCTTGTAAGCTACCATACAGTTCCTCAGAACAGGCGGACTTACATGGCCCAATTATCCGCTGATAGAGGAGGGAATTCCGCCCTGACCGCATTTAACATGTTCTTCACTACTAGTCGAAAACATCTAACTTAGGAGATTGAATAAAGGTTTAGTCTTTGGAATGTTTGAATAGGCTGATCCACTTAAGTTTGTCTTACAAAAGGGAAACGGGTGTTCTTTTGTATCTACTATATCCAATTCTAACATAATAGTATCGTATTCAAGCCAAATCTGTACAAACAAACAGCAGATGGTTTTCATGCTGCAGACGACTTTTAGTGATTGGAATCCTGACAGTATTTTGAAGTCTGTTCCGATAAAAATATCTTAGTAACTTTTCATCCGTCTTGGCAGCCTTCGTAGCCGTCCATGAAGTTTGCATAGTGTCAGTCAGTGCATAAAAGAAAGCGATGTAACGCCTTCGAATATGTTCCTGAATTTCTCTCGGTCCCTCCAGTAGTCCAAACTGTATTAAGGGGACAGTCGACTTAGGCATCTGTATGCTTAAACGAACTGCCAACATTACTCTGTTAGTCATAACCAACCAAATTATTCCGAGTGATAATGCAGGAATATGTAGAATGCGTTTTCTACTTTTCAAACGCGAAATGTTGCTTCAGCATTACTCCACTTCGTGAAACTACAATATGAAAAGGAGTGAAGTGGTTAACCACGTTGATGTGTTTCGTTTTTATGTGGAGTTAGATTGCATGTTTTCACGTAATATCTAGTGAAATCGTGGCATGAGTACAAAAGCCTCCTCTGACTTTTCCAAATTGAAGTACTTGTGGAATGGTTGAGATAGAAGATATCGTCCATGAAAAGTGGGTGGGATGTGTGGTTCATCAGTGTGTCGTGTTTTACTGTATGACTGCAAATTGGATTTCAGGCATATCATCATTTTGGCACAAGTCGAAAGAGTGTTTGAACAAACAAGCTTCAGTAAGCGACGGTGTTGCAGAGTCACTACCTGTTGGTCTACGATGTGCACAGAAATGCTTGTTTCTGTTGTGGGTTTGAGAGTTAATGCTCAGACTCACTTTTATTTTCTGAACTTATCGTGTATTTTTAATTCTACCAGCTGTTTCTGTTTACCACCTTCCAAGTGTTAGTGTCTCCATAGTTTTGCTGAACAAAAGTAAAGGAATAGCAGAATCTGAACACCGAAGTGTGAATTAGAAATTTATTAAGAACAAAAAGTAACATTACTACTCCAATAAGAAACATTCAGAATGTTTGTGTACACAGTTCTGTGTTGAGAATTCAGTTGAGTTTGTGGCGGTCTAATTATTCTTCATCACACGTTTTGTACTTTACTTGTAAACTAGAAATCGTAGTATTATATAATACTTTGATAAAGCTATTGGCATTAAATAGAGAAACGTCAGTAAAAACAATATCGTTTTGTTTTTCATTCATTGGTAAATACAAAAACCTTTATGATAATAGAAATCGTAGTATATTACGCAATTAGAAGTTGAGAGGTAATTACATGGTATTGGTTTTATAATGCTCGTGATGAATTTATGTTAACCAGTTTAATTACAGTCAGGAAACTCTCGTCACTTAGTTGACGCGTCAATTTCATGAAGTTTTTTCATTAGCCTTTCGTTTCTAGCTTCTTTTGCGAGAATTTCTAATCTGGCCAATTTTTTTGCTCTCACCCATAGATATAATCCGTATGATATACTACTTAGAATTCCAACAGTCAGTAGTATAATCAAACTGACTTTATGTTGTATACACCACTCCTTCAGCTGGAAATAAAAAAAGTAGAGGAGAGTCGTTATACTCTTAAAACCAACTGAAATAATTTATGTCACAACGCATAGGTGTCGCTGTTTGTGTTCAACTAACGCCTTATATTTAGACTGAAATCATTTGTATGATGAATGCTGATTCATCGATTTCCTGAAGTCCAACTCGCAACTCAAGTGATACAGGGATAATCAGAAAGTTTCGACTAAATGAGAAAAACGCCGAAATGTTGTGTTTTGATAAAAGCAACGTTTAGATAAAAGAAGGTATTATTGACGGGAGGAAGTCATGGATTCAGTTTTCGTGCTGGTTGGCACTGCAAGGATATCACAGACGTTGCCATCAAGCTGTTAATGTCAGTAACATACACTCCACATATGATGTGTTCAATAATTCAGTTAAATGGACACCTGACTTTCAATTCAACACGGTCACGTGATCTTAGTAAATTATCTTCTCCATCCTGTAGACCTCTATCCATAGGTGTCAATTCACCTCAAGCATATGTCTAAACCGTACTAGTTAGGACGCTCGTCTTTAACTGCATTTAGATGTCACAATTGTCATCTGAAATTTGTCAAGATGAAGTTGAATTGTTAACCATCAGATTATGATGAGCTTCATAGGATGAGGCGAGCGTGCTGATGAAGCTACTTCGATGACATACTTGTGTACTAGTCAGTCTATCATATGTATTGTGATATCCTTAAATTCAATCTAAAACATTCATTCAGAGCTGTTCAGTGTTTGCATATTCTTGACTTTCTTCACGTACAATTCAGAATGGACAACTAGAAGACTGCTCACATCCAGTAGACTGAAAAATCATTGCTAGTGGTGATGTTGTGTTGGAATTTGAGGTAGTTATAAATGTTTCATATTTGAGTAATAATGAGTCCCTCTGAGATATGTACTACTTATCCGGTACTTGGTGTCCAATCGCTTTTGTGTTCGGAAATTTTTCGTAATAACAATTCCTGTCAGTTTTAAGCAACATTTCGACAAACAATCAATGTGTCATGTATTCTTCTCCTCCTGTAGAAAAGCTGTTTGATTTATTGGAGTGGATGGGGTGAAACATGACTAATGTTCAACCTGTATGTTGGTGTTCTAATATTGCTTACATGTATTCCTTACAATTTTAGTGAAAGGATATAACCTTGCAGTGAGGGCTGGGTCATTGAAAACAGTTTGTTTCCTGGCCATCCAACTGCTGAAATAACTGAGTACATTAAATACAAAGATCTACTGAAGTTCTAGGTTACTCCGAATGGATTTCTCATCGATGCAGCTGAGTTGGACACCTGTTATATGGAAAGTGGTGATACATACAGTTGTCCCAGCTCAAGTTGGTGGGACAAGATTCAAACCTTGCTCCCAAAAGTCGACAAACGAGTGGTAAAATTTGCGCGGAACCTAGAGCTTTAACAAACTGAAACTGTATCCAAACTCATCTGCGTAAGTCGATCACGTAGTTGTGAGAGATTGGACGTCTATACCTCCTAAGTGAAAATATCTCTATTAAATATGTAAGCATACTGAAATTTCTAATGAAAATTTTCAAGTATCATTGGAAACGTATCTTTAAAGCCGTGGTAGTTTTCAGCGGTTAACTGGTTTGCATGCAAACAGTCAACCATATTGAAATTCCCAAGTTTACAAAGTGTACTGTGACATATATTCCAGGACTTACTAGTATCCAGATACCCGGAGGTGGTTTTATCACAATATAAAGTGATTGTGTTGTGAATGTTCTGCCGTATGTAGCATTGATTTCGTTGTATATTTGACACTCATAATATCCTGTCATTGTTTCCACAGCATCATAAATTCTTCTGTACTCCGTATCCCACAAAGTCAGCCCTGTTCCATGTCGTGATGTACTATTCGTTTCATTCACAACTGGAGTAGTTTCACTTTGTTCGATAATATCGGGTTTTCGTAGTTCTGTATACCACCATAGTTTTTCGTTTTCTATATCCTGCGCATCTCTTAATAATTTCACATTCCAATAAGTGAACCATCTGCCCGTTTTAGGTTTGCTTATTACTGGCCACATTCCTAATGAGTTACAAGCTAAGTCAAAAGTTATTCCATGTGTTAATACCTGCGCATAAAAAGAGATATTCACACAACAACTGCATTATACTTATTTCGATTAAAGTAGTATATAATAAGTAGTGTAAATTTTAGAACGTGACTTGCATCAGCTGTCAGCAATGTAAGCCAGCAGAAAATTCATGTGTTATATGTCAGTGATAGTGACAAGTTACCTGTTTTCCTGGTGTGAACCAGCATTGTTTGTTCGTATAGTAGGATTCCCAAAAATGACCATTCAATAAAGCTTAACTCACACCCAAGTGAATGATAAGATTCATCATTATCATTCACTTGGGTTTCGAGTGAAACATAGAAATTCAACAGCGCATCTTCGTCCTATTCGGTTCCCCACAGTTCTCTGTATCTGGCTTGACGACTGACCATAAGCCATCATCTCCTCTTCACACGATCTCCTGAATATCCACCTCAGACGCACAACCTGTTGTTTCCCATTCGAATCCCACTCCAGAGTCTGTCACTTGATGTCACCCAGCAGTATTCTCTGCGTGTATCTGATCCATCTCCTTTTCTTTCGGGACATTTGTAATAGGACTATTCATGGGTAATGTTAGTTAAATGAACTTGTGTTCCAGTGTCAAATACTGCGAAAGGACTTCACTTGTGATGACAAATTTACACTTTGTTTATCTGACTAAATAATGCAAATTAGATTTAGCAATGTCGAACTTTTAAGACTAAATGACCTGTCAGATGACCAGCTAACTTGTATTCAAATAGCTCCGTTTTAATTGGCGATGTTTTGAGTTAACTACTGCGGTTGAAATGTCGTGTCTTATTCTTTATTTGCATCTACTAATGATGATGCGCTGTTGTATTCGTTTCACATTATTTATCTAATTTATTCCCTATGTCATTGATACAACTGAATGAAAGTTTTTAGAAATTATGTAAATATGTTGCCTCTCAAGCAACATTGTCACTTGCTTTCGTCTGTCTTGCAGAACACGAATGCACTATCACTTTGTAAAACACTACCATTCAGTTTATTCACTACTTGATTACTTACTTGTTCCCACTTCTGAATGTATACTGGGAAGAAACATACTGTCTCAAAATAACCAGGTTCATATTCATAACCGAATCTGTAAATGCCAACAGTTGATGGTTCTAATCTGCGAATGGTCAGACGATCACCTTCCACAAGAATTAGTTTTGTATTCTCTACTGGTTCACCTGGATTGTCGTTAGGTTGCTTAGAGGAGGCGGGTACTGAGCGAGTCCAGTATGACTTGGATTTCGGAAAACGTTCTGGTTTATCAAATATTTCTTTCCGAGATCGGCGAGACGGTGGACAGAACAGTTGCACAGGACCGTTCAGTCTCTGTGGTGATCCACCTGACCACATCCAGGTATCCTCAGGCTTTTGAAGAATAAGGTCTTGAGAGACTATTGGTTCTTCTTGAATATCTAGAGTTCTTAGATATGGACAGTGATGACGATTACATGGTTCCCATAATCCTTCACCTTTAGCTATTGCCTCTATTGCAAATCCTTTAGCAGCATCAGTGCTGTTGGTAGTGGATGCCTTTACTCTTTCATAATCCGCCATATCTGCTGCTTCTGGTGGGACTTTGCAGTCGGATCCTCCATGAGACGGTTTTGGACAGGCACAGTGACGTAATCTTAACCCCATCCCATGTGGACCGCAGCTACGTGTACACTGTTGAACAACTGGTGACCAAGGACACCACTGCCCCATTTGAGGACATGGAAGAAACCCTTCACAAGTTATCTGTGTAAATTTGAAAAAAGAAGCATTTCGTATATTGTATGTTGGTGTTCTGAAATTAGAATAAACATATTATTAAGTTAGTCTCAAAATTATCTGATGAAGCAGACTTTAATCCTGTGTTTTATGTTGACTGACAGGCTTACTTGTCACACAGTTTCTGCGGATATAGGCAACTGCGGTTCGACATTTCAATAGTCACTTAGAAGCAAATCATAAAGAATCTACGAAAGCATGTATGTACAGTGGTCATTCTTCTATCACCTCATAGTCTCTTTATGTTGTGGAATGTTCCGAGTGATAGAATCGTAGTTTAATCCGCTTGAAATTTACATCCAGTCTGTGGTTATGCATTATAGACGATACATCTGTTTAGAGTATGATTTTTTCATGAAAATCACGAAAGCACCATTGTCTTACTTAAAATCTGCTTCATTGTCTTAACAATTTCTTAAAATTATTGTTATCATTATTGTCATCGCCACATTTATTAAAACGAGATGGCATCATACATGACCTGGAACATTTCACATCACTGTGAATAATGTGAATTGCTTAGAAACACTACTATAAGTGCAACAGACGTTGTGCTATTGAAAAAGGTTGAATTTACATCCTGTTTTCAGTCGAACTACTGAAGAAAAGAAGACCATTAACCATTTTAACTTTACAAAAGTGTTTGAAGACACCTGATATTCTCACTGGTCATGTATAAGCAATTTAAATCTTCAATCATTAATAAATCAATTAGCTAGTTAACTGACTAGTTGTTTTTAGGTAGATAGCTGGTTGGTGGAGTGGAAGTTGTACACGATAACTACTGCCTGAAAGGAGAGTGCTTACTCCGACGAAGCACATCATCAATGCACTAGCATTATTTACCTGTAGTGTTGTTCGCATACTCTGCGATTATGGGGCTGTGTAAACAGAAGATGCTGTTCATTTGACAGATTATCTTCCCATCATTTTCAAAGTCAATACGGTAGGTAATATTGTGCGCTACACAGAAATACAGAATACATTTGAAGTAAGGGATATTTGTACCGCGCCAATGAGATGTTCAACGTAGTCTGTTAAAGCCACAGTACCCGTTTACACACTAAGTATCGGGTTCAGTTTAGCTTCAAAGAGACTGTTCGTTGTTTGTTTACCATGAGAATTCCTACTACATAATACTAAGAAGTTTATAAATGACTGGTTATCCAATCCTCTTTCCTTCATTTTCTTGTGGTCAGCTTTTCTTGTGGCGGATGACTGTTTTTTGATTGACTGTTACACATAACTCCCGATGTGTATTAGAATCGTGTAATATAAATTCTTATGTGAAACGAAATATCCTGACTTCCAGTAGAAACATTCGGGAAAATAATAAGTAGTGTATCACTGATGGCTTTATTATAAAGAAATTCAGCTCAGTATACGCTACAATCTAGAGTTGATGAAAATTTATTTAATTAATTAGGTAGGGACGTATGCATATTTACCTCTTGATAGTCAGTACCCTGACAGTATAAACCTCCACCTTGTGGCCTTGGTCGATCACACTGACGATGACGTGTTCGTTTGCCTACACCACAAGTAACTGAACATGGACTGAATTCACCCCATTCGCCCCATCCACCTGTAACTATTGGACACAAACGACTCATTGGACATGGGGCTGTTTCAACACCTTCGCGTGCTCTTTTAATAGATGCACATGATTTTGAAAGTGATTCTTGTACTTCTTGCCTATGGGTTTTACGAATGAATGCTCCAACACAAGGGCGAAAGCGATGTCTTTCAGTAAATCCACAGGTCGCTGAGCACTTGGACCAAGGTGACCAGTTAGCCCACCATGGCTCACATTCACCACGTTCAAGAATGTTTTTGCACGAATCCGTCTGCTGTACAAACGAAACATTTGAATGCTTCATTAAAACGTATGTGGCAAATTTCACAAAGCAAGAATATATATATATATATATATATATATATATATATATGTATATACATAGGTATATGAACAGTAGATCTCAGCCCATTGGCTGAGTGGTCAACTGGCAGGTCTGGTAAGTTGAAGGTTCTGGGTTTGGCCTCTGAGGGGATTTATGGGCATGCAGAGTTGAAAAGTACGTAACTTGAACGAAGTGGCTGTCCTGGGCTACTTTGTTTTCAACGAGTCTTTACCTCATGTCAGTGAATGACTAAACATACACTGAAATTAACAAAAATTCCTACAGAACCCAAAATCTAAATAATGCGGTTTCATTTTGTGTAATGAACACGTTTGTGCCTGCAATTTGTCCAATATCGTTGGCATTATCAGAATGAAAGTTGAGTTGGCTGGGGCTTGCACTAAATTAAATTCTGCCTAGATATTTTCAAATCATTTCGCGCTTGGCGTTTAAGTGGCTAATTTTTCCCTGTCATTCTAAACAAAGTTAGCAAAGTCAACTTGAAAAGGATGAAACTCCTTGGAATTTCTTAAGGATGAAATAATATTGCTCTGTGATAATTCTGACTGTAATTGATTTTTCTTAGATGTTCACTCTAATGGTATTTCTTACCTTTATCATCTGGTTTTCAACCGGGTATTTATTATTTGTTAGCTGATAAATCCCATTCAGTAAATTCAGACCTAATCAGGGCTTGTAAGAATGTACTAGAAGTTATCACTTTTGAAGTCTCTCCATTCCTTGATACAGCAGATTTTGAATACCCTTAGTGACCTTCATTTGGATATTTTATTCTTCAGACCTACGTTTTTCCATTGGGGTATAGTTATATGTCCACTTCACTCTTTTATGTTTGTTGTTTTGAAGCGCAGGAAGACAAGGCGATGACACAGTTAAACAGTGAGAAAGAGAAAGCGGTGCACTGGTCTTCGGGTGGAATTCTTATTTATTCTTCACACCTACGTTTTTCTCAGCACGGATACGAAGGGCTAGTTTCGCATATGCCAGTTTACGCCGTCTCCGGCGTAGACGTGATATCCGGTGGGCTGTCGATCAAAGGGCGGGTGAACTGCCTGGCAGTCCGCCCCGTCCTCCTTTATGGCTGTGAGACCTGGCCATTGAGAGTGGAAGACATGAAAAGATTAGCTGTCTTTGATCATAGGTGCCTGTGCTCTATCTTCCGCATGAAGTGGTATAATAAGATGAGCAATATTGAGGTAAGGCATCGGTCGAGTGCTAGGTAGGTGGGAGGGGAAATCAATCGACGAGGCTGTGAAATTACATCGACTGAGATGGTTAGGACACGTGTTACGTATGCCTAGTCATCACCTTCCTCGAAGGGCAATGTTAGCGGACATAGGGTCAAGCTGGAAAAGAGTTACCACGTGGTAGTCAAACCAAAACATGGCTGCATCAGTCAACAAAATCCACAACAGTTAGTTTAAGCCACGTAGGAAGGTGTAGACTTCTTGGTCGGGGTCCTCAGGACGGCAAACACTAATGGCTGGAAACAGTTGGTGACATGGCTCGAAATCGTTCTCAATGGCTGGCTGGCGGAGATGCATCCACTCCATGTGACTTATGATTTCCAATGAAACTGTTTTGTTCTTCGTTACTACTATTCTTTTGTCTCTCACCTCTGTTTACTGTCTCCATAATGTATTTCTTCCACTTTTTTCTCTTGCTTTATGTGCAACATGGAGTGTGGCGACTCGAACAGCTGTACACCTGTGCAAAGTTCTACGTCGAAAATAGACAGACAGACAGACGTTTTTCCATTGTGGTATTGTTATATTTCCACTTCACTCTTTTATGTTTGTTGTTTTGAGGCGCAGGAAGACGAGGCGATGATAGAAAGTAAAACAGAGAGAGAGAGAGAGTGAAAGCGATGCACTGGTCTGAGAGTGGGATAAGCCTGTAATTCAGGCAATGCATCAATCTAACTGAGCTAATCAAAGATTGATTCACATTGAAGGTTACATGTGAATTTTATCGTCTTGTTAATAAAATAAGATAAAATCATACAACATCACTTCTGTCTTAAAATACATTACTGATAGTTGACAAAATGACAGAATTACATCTATTCAGATGGTTACACTACGAAGCAGCAAGAGAAAATTTCCAGAATTTAATCTCAACCACCCCAAAAAGAGAATAATGTGGTGATGAGTGAATATATTCTGAAACTGGAAGTGGTAATGACCAAACTTATACGTCTTTGTTTCTAAGCTACGTCATTGGAATTCTTGAGGTGCTCATTCCTGACCACTTCAACCAGATAGAGTATACAAAAACACATGTTTTAGACCAGAAGCTTGGGAGTTAAGACTGCTAACTGAATAACTAATATAGGCTCATACACTGTGGACACCTATTGCATTTTTAAATGTTTCTATTTCTTCTTTTATTCATTGTTAAAGTAATGGGAAATACTCATTTTGCAACTAGGAAACCAAAATGGTCGTTCTTCAGAAATATTATGTTATGAACAGATATAACTGATATTATTGTAATAACATGCTCACAATTATACAGAACTTACACTGTAATTCGCAAGTTTAGCGCATGGGCTGTCAATAGTACAATCACCACCGATGCATTTATAACGGGTAGCGGATTCAGTACTGCATTCTCTTCCGACTCCAGGACAACGCCATACACCCCATTCTGCCTTCGCACTGCATTCTTTTATTATAAGATCTGTTGCATATCCTTCTTCGTACATAAACATAATTATTGAATATAATAAATTGATAATTTTGATGGACATAATTTATAAGGTTAATTTATGCTTCACAAAATGACACAAAGTAGCTTAAATAGTATAAATCGCTTTTTATCATACTGTGATTATCAGTAACTAATTTCTGTACGCCTCAGAGATGGAATGATTTCTTTAATTTAAAAAATAATCACTAATCAATAAATAACATAATGTAGTGGAGAAATACAAATCACATATTAGATACGTTTATTTGATATAAGACGCAGTGATACACAGTATTAATGACATTGCGAACATAATTTAATGCTGATAATTATATCAATCTATTCTCAGGACTTTATAACTTTCTGTATACACACAGACTCCCCCTGTTGTTTGTTGCAATCTTCCTCATATCTGAGATTGCATTGTTTCTATTGCACGTGTACTTCTCAAGAAAAGTTTCATTTTAATGAGATCTCTTGGACTATCTCTATCATTCTAATCGCCAATATAATTATAACTGTTATGATTTCTGGATGGAACATAGGCGGTTCAGCAGGATATCTCCACTAAACTCTTCCCTCTCTCATCACTTCTAACTGGCTGCAAGCCTGTTAACATATTTCCATTCCCTCATCATTTGATCTGCCCAATGTCACTCTCGGACCCACGCCCAACACGTCTCTTACCATTCACTTTCCAATCGACGACTTGTCAGATGTGTGACATTAAGTGACAACACACTTCCTTCTGCTTACTTATTGTCTCGGTACTAGATGTTCGGTTGACTTGTCGCGTTGCTAGAGTTCTTCGTTACTGATTCTTTCCAACTAAACGTCTTATCCTCAGGTTTGATAGAAGGCATCTGTTTAGAACCAGCTGGAAATGCTATTGATGATGTGCTCGACAACCGTCTGAAGCATTTAGGAACACTGACTTGATACCAGTGTTAAAAATTCGGATCTTGTTTCTTGTGCCGATTGCTGCATATCTTCATACTGATTTCGGAGTAACAAACTTCTGTTTGTAGCTCTCCCGTTTCGCGGTGTAAGTAGTCTAAAACGCCATCGTGGTTTATACTCAGTTCTGAGAATAACATTCACAAGTTGACGTTTCAAATTCATTTTATTCTTCTGATTATCACGTTACCTTAGTTGGATTATAAATAAATTATGTTGGAAATATTACTTAGTAGCTTGTCATCGCATCTGTGTGTCTTATCAAACAAAAACACGTTAATTAAAATCTGATGTGAAACTGGGTTGTGTTTCTCCTCTCACCAATGAAACAGCTGTTGACCAACTACTTGATGTTCAGTGAGTATCTAATTCGGTGCATGAGATCTCACCCGACATCTTGAGAAATTTTATCTTCATCATTATTGTGTTACTTTAAAATTGTAGCTCACTGTTATAGCTTTGCATAACACTCTGAGTAACACTGTGCACTATGAATTCTCTTTCCTGAGGAAAAGATAAAATATGAATGACTAATTTTGATTGGAAACTGGTTAGTAATTAGTGTGGTGTGTCTAGTCCTTTATTTGGAGTAGACTGAATTCTATCAGTCAAGATTGCAGATACGCCTTTCTGACGAGTGTCTAGTGGGACGAAACCTAGGTGTGAGGCTTCCTGCCGACTGCCTCTAACTGTCGAATATGCATGACTAATTTAAATTATTGCACTTCAGATACTTAATACTTACTGATAGAGAAGTGAATAATAATTCAACAATTGTGATATTTTTGGCGTTCACTGATTTCTAGCAAACGTTTTTCAAACCTGTCTTTTACTTGCTCTTGTGGAGCTGTTTATATTGGACGTTGTAATCGTAATCTCCGAAAACGTGTAGCTGAACACTATCCGGTTTGGTTAATGAAAGGCGAACGTATAACTGCAAAGTCGTCTATTTGTGATCACCTGTTAGAGTCTGGTCATTTAGCCCCACGTGATTCATCTTTCAAAGTTATATACATGGCAAAATCCAATCGATCCAAAAGTTTACGTTTTCTTCACTTATGCATAGCCGAAGCTTTAGCTATACATGAACAGAAATCTAAATTATGTGTTCAAAAGCGTTTTGTCAAACCCCTTTCTTTACCTTGGTCATAGTAACCGATGTTCTTTCTAGTTTTTATTTTATTTTACCACTTGAATTCTTTCCACTTCACTTCACATCTTCATTCTTATCGTAATCGTACTCCTAATTTTCATAATTTTTAGACAACACTTGACATTTTTATTATAGAACAATCTTTAATATTTTTGTAATTTATCCACTTCAACTCTACCCCTTATAACTTTTATCACATATACGTACATTGACTGAGCAATTATTTAGTGCCACCTAATAACCTTTTTCTGTAATATAAATACGACTGTACAGCTTGAAAATGAAGTCGTTGAAAAGAAATTTCTTCGCTGAACAAAAACTGTGTTAATTCAAAACTCTATCTACTATCAGCGTTGTGATTATTGTTATTATAAACCTTCATGTCTCTTCAATGATTTATCTAACACTATTTGAACAATGTCCACGTCACACGCATTCAATGACCTTAGCGTGTGATTCGATATCCCTGTTGCAGGGAGACTTACAGAGGAAGAAACTTTTCACTATCATTGTTTGCGTTATTTAGAGATTTTCTACCGTTTATTAGTTCACTTTTGCTCGTTGTGTTCCCCTATAATAATGTGATAAAGCAGACAGAAATAATAATAGTAATAATAAATGTATTAATTGTCGGATTAAAATGTCTCACTGTCAGAATGAATCCCTACTGTTCTGTCCAAAGACACAATAACAACAAAGTGCGTTTCATGAAGAGAAGGGAAGCTGAACAAAACAAGCGAGTTCATGAGACTAAAGTTATGCGAAATTTCGTAACAATTTAACTTTTCTGAAGTAAAATGGGTGATTGTCCATGTAGGAAAAAGTGCAGCGTGACTCTTTTCAGATACCTACACTTCCTCATATGTGTGTACTGCATTCGGATAGCCTTCATGGATGGATGATTTATGACAATTCTAGCACAAAATCAAATATCTACAGGCGAAAATCAGTAAGTTTGCAGAAGAGTAGGTCATGAAATGACTTCAGGTGAACATAGAGAAGAAAGAGAAGGTGTAGATATCCAAGTAACAACAAAAGATGGTGCTAGTCATCGTTTTTCCGGTACAAACTTCTTTAGCTCGGAGTTCAGTTTTATAGTAATAATAAGGTTATTTCAACACCACTCAAAGGTAAACTGAAAGTTTCAATTTTGAAGCGCTCAGGAGATATTATTTCCAAAAAATACGCAAAACGTCTTTATTATAAAAATATACCTAGTTAGTTCTTATCTTCATCATACTGGGTTGTGCAAAAGTGGATTCTGTGTAATAATGGAACTCTGTCAGTTTCGATGACGTTGTGGATGCACATTAACGAACACACCGTTTTTATTGATCAGTCTGGCTAATTCAGCAATTTTTCGACATTTGATAATCAATCATAACTGTAAGCCCATAACTGCTCTCACACTTATCTCACTTCACTAAGATGGAAAGTCACTTTTCTGTTGGATTAGAACAGCGAACAATGACGATGTGGTAGGAAAACTATAACGTTTTGTTGGACTTTGAGAAAAATGAAAATTCCGTCCCTTCTATTTAGACATGCGACAGTAGGAATATGCCATTAAAACAATGAGTAATTTATGCCATCTGGTGATCTCTCAGAAAACCCATCACAAATAAGGCGGTTGATATAAGTATAAAACTTGGGCACTGTGGTAGAGTATAATTCCATTATAGATAAGATTTTTATTTTGATAAATCGCACAGTGTTTACAGTTATATGAACTGATGACGTTTCGAGCACAATTTATTGCTCATAATCATATCAAGGTAATCACACGACTTCCTAAATTCATTTATATAGTTCCATTGTTTTTCTCTTGATTTTCACTTGATTTGATTGGTAATAGTATTTTCCATATTTCAGGTATGAGTGACGAGTCATTCCTATTGCATGTGTTGGGTGTAGACTCGATGAACAAGGATTCAGTAATCAACCTCTCTCTCCACCTACCTAGATTACTTTTTAGAATTTTAACCCTCTCCCACCCTATTGTGTGGTTGTGTGTTAGCGCATGCATTGCAATTGCTGAGCTTTTTTCTAAATTATTTATCTTCTCGGGGTCAACCATTCTTACCTTAGCTAAATTTTTATGCTCTGACAATCTGACTACCCCTGACCTACTAGTTTGACCTATGTAGTTGACCTCACAGTCATTGCATGGTATTTTGTAAATAATATTATTTTGTCTAATTGGGTCAACTGGGTCCTTTAACCTACAGAGCTTGTCCCTGAGTGAGTTTGTAGGTTTAAATGCCACCCTAATTCCTATTTTATTCAGAATCCTACGTAGTGTCTCAGATGTCCCCTCTTTATATGGTATAACTGTGGATGACTTATATTCTTTCTTATTTATGTTATTATTACTAGTTTCACAATTATTTTTATTTTGTTTTTGGCCTTTAATGATCTTCCTAATGAATTTTATAGGATAGTTATTCAACACCAACGCTTCTTCTATCTGTTTTAATTCATCATTTAGATCTTTTTTTGTGCTACTTAGTGCCACTGCTCGGTTTGTTAAACATTTAACTAAGCCTGCCTTAACAGTTAAAGGATGAGACGAATTAAAGTCTAAATATCTATTAGAATGCGTTGGTTTTCTATAAACACTAGTGTGTAGTTTGCCTTCTTCTATTCTTTTTATCTTACAATCTAACATAGCTAATTCTCCTTGTTCATTTTCTGATTCAAATGTGAATT
Source organism: Trichobilharzia regenti (assembly GCA_944472135.2). Classification (NCBI taxonomy): domain Eukaryota; kingdom Metazoa; phylum Platyhelminthes; class Trematoda; order Strigeidida; family Schistosomatidae; genus Trichobilharzia; species Trichobilharzia regenti. The sequence goes on from OX235270.1 coordinate 768,079, forward strand.
TTATTCCCTCAACTTGTGAGTTTATATGTGTCAAGAAGCTAGAGATGTGTTCTGTTTTTAACACTGTGAAAGTGTCATCCACATATCTCCACCATATTTTCGGAGTAGGGTTAAATGTATTAATAGATATTTAGACTTTAATTCGTCTCATCCTTTAACTGTTAAGGCAGGCTTAGTTAAATGTTTAACAAACCGAGCAGTGGCACTAAGTAGCACAAAAAAAGATCTAAATGATGAATTAAAACAGATAGAAGAAGCGTTGGTGTTGAATAACTATCCTATAAAATTCATTAGGAAGATCATTAAAGGCCAAAAACAAAATAAAAATAATTGTGAAACTAGTAATAATAACATAAATAAGAAAGAATATAAGTCATCCACAGTTATACCATATAAAGAGGGGACATCTGAGACACTACGTAGGATTCTGAATAAAATAGGAATTAGGGTGGCATTTAAACCTACAAACTCACTCAGGGACAAGCTCTGTAGGTTAAAGGACCCAGTTGACCCAATTAGACAAAATAATATTATTTACAAAATACCATGCAATGACTGTGAGGTCAACTACATAGGTCAAACTAGTAGGTCAGGGGTAGTCAGATTGTCAGAGCATAAAAATTTAGCTAAGGTAAGAATGGTTGACCCCGAGAAGATAAATAATTTAGAAAAAAGCTCAGCAATTGCAATGCATGCGCTAACACACAACCACACAATAGGGTGGGAGAGGGTTAAAATTCTAAAAAGTAATCTAGGTAGGTGGAGAGAGAGGTTGATTACTGAATCCTTGTTCATCGAGTCTACACCCAACACATGCAATAGGAATGACTCGTCACTCATACCTGAAATATGGAAAATACTATTACCAATCAAATCAAGTGAAAATCAAGAGAAAAACAATGGAACTATATAAATGAATTTAGGAAGTCGTGTGATTACCTTGATATGATTATGAGCAATAAATTGTGCTCGAAACGTCATCAGTTCATATAACTGTAAACACTGTGCGATTTATCAAAATAAAAATCTTATCTATAATGGAAGGCGGTTGATAATTGTAAAATGTTTGACAATTGATGGGAGGTGAAATGAAGATATGGGTCGAGACAAGAGTTTCCATCATTCGACACATACTTATACAACATAATAGTAGAGAACCTCTGATTTGCCGATTTCTGTTTTTTCTCCGATTCAGAAAGCAGATTGTGTTTCTCACTATGTGTCCTATACTTTGACTGACACATATAGGAGTAACTAACTATTTCCAGGTTCCAGGCACGATTAATATCAGTTAGAGAGTCACTGGAAACCAGTGAGGACTGGAAAGCTGTTTCGTCCTGGTTCAGAACTCATCACCAATACTCACTCACCGGCTTTTGAACCCAGTACCTTCCAGTTACGAAGCAAGCTCGTAGACCATCCAGCCACTCGGACCCGAATCAATGCTCATGCATTCTAACTTCTACCACTTCGCAGCTTTAGCGCCACCTCTAGCCAATACCATTGGAAAATATTCCCTCCCCACACTTGGACGTGATGGACCCCACTGGTCACGCCTTCTTAATATAGCTCCAGGAAACTGCTGCAACAGCTAAGATTTGTATTAGATTGATATTAGTATTAAAATTTCTGATCTTGCTACGTTTGCTAATTGCTGTGAATATCAGGACTGATTTCTAATTGGTAACTGTAACTAGTGTGCGTCGGTAGCATAGCGGTTATGACGCTCGCCAACCATGGACATGGGTCGGAGTTCAATTCCCGGCCACTGGATGAACTCCTTTACCTCGATAAGCCAGAAATAATGCTGGTAAAGAGGAAAGGTTGGGCATGAGACTACCAACCCTCTCCTATAAAATAAACGCTGCTACAGAAACTTCAAGCCACTAGCTTGAGGCCCTATGTTCCACTGGGAACGTGAAGGAAAAAAATTGTAACTGGGGGATGACGACTGGTATGTATTGAAAAGGTTTGCGTAATATGTAATAGGATTTTGAAGGAGGCACGTGCCCAGGAAATAAATTATGTAGTAGGTAGAAAGAGTTGATAAAGGGTTGGTTAAGAAGAAAATGTTACTAAGATACCATACAAAAATTCAAATAAAATGAAAAAAACATTATCAAAAACGTTGTAGAAATTGAAATTGTATCCAAGGTAAAGGGAGGGGGTGAAGTTTCTTCTGTGTGCATAAATCAAGGACTTCTATCTGGATTGCTAAGGCCTCGGGGATGCAAAGTTTACAGAAGCTTGTCATTTTCAGGAGGCTTCTTTTGACTTTGTAGATGACTTTGGATGAATTCTGTTTACATATTGAGTGACCAGTGTTGAAAACACGTTCAATTAGAGCACTCCTTATTGATCCACTGTCATCTTTACGTGGCCAGGCGGTATAATGTCCTTTGACTCATGTGGAGTGATATATATATAAGTCCCGGTTAGTGTCTTTCAACATGCGTTTGAGCTTATCTAGGTTGTCTTGTGAGTAGCGTCTCCGTTGAACTTTACTATAGAGGTGAGAGAGGACACCTTTGTGTGATTTGGAATATATTTTAGGCAGTACACGTATGATGCAGTGGTCAGAGTTCAGTAAGGGAGCACGTTTGCGAGCTTCATATGTACCATCATCATTGATAAATACTAGATCCAGTATTTTACTAAGACGGGTAGCAAAGTTAACAGTATTGCCATGACCAAGTGATATAAGGAAGGAGTGATCGCATGAATTAAAATCACCAGTTACTCTTGATAAAGAGTTCTCGAAGCAAGCTACAGCAAAGCGGTGAATTCATCAGCGAACATAGATAAATCTGATATGGTACAGCCAGGAGAGACATAAACATTAGAAATATAAATGAATTTCTATCTTCCATTTCTATTTTGACAGGTGTTTCGGGCGACATCTCACAGTGGTGCACTCAATCTAGTCATTCGAGAATTTGAAACAAACTTTGTTAGAAATGGCCCATTTTAAGTGAATAAAATTGCAACACCTTCGCCACATTTTTTCTTGGAACAAACACGGTCTTGCCGGAATACATTAAAATCATTTAGAGACACTATACTGTCAGTCAAGTCTTGAACGCAATCAAACTTCTGAAAGCTGGAAAAACAGCCAGACCAGATGGAATACCCCCTGAAGCACTGAAAGCAGACCCAGAGACGACAGCAGATATGCTGACTCCATTATTGCGAAAGGTCAGGAAGGAGGGAAAGGTGCCTACTGACTGGAGGAAAGGTTACCTAGTGAAACTAACAAAGAAGGGAGACTTAGGACTCTGCAAGAACTGGCGAGGAATCATGCTCCTATTGACGCCAAGTAAAATCCTGAGTCGCATCATCCCGGAGAGATTAAAGGACACACTGGAGACAGAACTCCGACCAGAAGAAGCTGGATTCAGGAAAGGCAAATCATGTTCTGACCAAATTGCAACTCTACGCATCATCATCGAACAAAGCATGGAATGGCAATCAAACCTGTACCTCAACTTTATAGACTTTGAGAAGGCCTTCGACAGCGTTGATCGTGAAGTAATTTGGAAACTACTCGAGTACTACAGCGTACCCCAACTATTCATTAACCTTATTCAACAGCTGTACGACAACTGCACATGTCAAGTGATCCACAACGGAAAACTCAGCGAGGCGTTTGGAGTAAAGACAGGAGTCAGACAAGGGTGCTCGCTTATTATCACCAATTATATTCCTAATTGTGGTGGACTGACTGGAGTATGCGTCAGACAGTGGGAAACGAGAAGACAGGAATATCCTGGACCGACGTGAAGTACCTAGAAGGCCTGGATTTCGCGGATGACTTATGTTTGATGTCACACACAATCGAAAACTTACAAGCGAAAACCGACAAACTGGTCGAAGAAGCAGCCGGCGAAGACAGGACTCCAGGTGAACATAGACAAGACGGAAGTTATGAAAATAACCAACCAACAACAGCAACAACATCCAACGTCAATCACCATCAACGGGAGGGATTTGAAGGAGGTTACTTCATTCACTTATCTAGGGAGCATTGTCTCAACTACAGGCAGTCGGAGCGGACGAGGATGTCAAATCGAGCGAGGATCGGGAAGGCAAGAAACACATTCATCAGCCGGAAATCAATCTGGAAATCTTCGTCACTCAGCATCACCAACAAAATTGGGATTTTCAATACAAACGTCAAGTCAGTCAGTTCTTCTATACGGATCAGAAACTTGGCGGGTCACAAAGAATATTTCCAAAAGGCTGCAGACCTTTATTAACAACTGTCTTCGCTCAATACTGAAGATCAGATGGCCGGAAAGAATCACCAACAAGGAATTATGGGAACAAACAAAGCAAGAACCAATCGCCCAACAAATATGCAGGAGAAAGTGGAGATGGAGCGGACACTCGCTGAGGAGACCGCTGGGTGACATCGCGCGCCAAGCCCTCGAGTGGAACCCGAAAGGGAAGCGGCGTGTGGGACGTCCAAGGGTGACATGGAGGAGATCGTGTGAAGAGGAGTTGAAAGAAGATGGATTAACATGGATGCAGGCGAAAAGTATAGCAGAAGACAGAAGAAAATGGAGACGTGCAGTTGAAGCCCTATGTTCCACTAGGAACCCAAGGGAGCAATAATAATAAAAAAATAATACTGTCAACATATGAGTCATGGAGCCAGGTTTCTTGTAAAGTGACAATACCAGTATTGTGGTAAATTCCGGACGACAACAGGGACTGAAAATCCAGAATTTTGTCAGGCAGGGACCGGCAGTTTGTACTAATGATAACCGGAACTGTGGTGTGATGTATGGGTGTAGATTTTAAAGCACATTGCCAACCACCACTGTGCTTTTTCTTGAGTTTATTGCAAATATGAAAGATTTGAGTTTAAAACGTTTTTATAAAATCCCGGGAGTGAATAATACGATTAGAATGCATAATGTAAAATGTAAACACCAATAAAACATGAGTAAATAAAGTAAAATGTACATGGAATATGGTAGCCCAAAATGTTCAAACAGGCCGCCAAGGTCATCCAATATTTTAGTAGTATTTAGTAAGCAATCATGAAGATAAGAAAGAATTCCAGTAAGAACACGTTTTGCGTTTACCCCAATCATTAAATCAATGACCTAGATTTGCACCAAATTGCCAAATCATATTAACTTCTTTTCCGTTGCATCACCACCACGGTGAATATTTTGATGTTATTTTATTTATGTTTTGTTTTAACAAGGAAATTTCGCACCTCCAATTTTATCTTTATCCATATTGTTAACTATTTGTTGAACTATGCTCAGCTAAATTAGTTAACGTTTATGTAACATGTGTTGTCAATGTTGCACTTCTATGCACTCTGGAATTTCCTTTTCTAATTTTTGAATATTAGTGCAACCGTTTCCATCTATACTGACAAGCTTAAAAACGACTTTTATTTGTTTCCATTATGCTATATGATTACCTAATGTTAGTGACCATCATCCTTAAATAATGTAAATATTCTGTATATTGATATCTCTTGCTCTCTAGCGACCGGCTGTTACCTGGAGTTCTAGTGAGCTATCATAAACAGAATGGTCCGCCAGGCCAGACAAGAAAATAGCTACTCTTCCACGAGATCGACCGGCAGTTGAGCTAAAACAGCGTAAATTAAAAGAAGCTGGAATTCATGGGCTATTGGGTCTTGTTTTAGTGGCCAAATCGTCTACAACCTTACCTTGTAAACAAAAAATCCAGAGTTCGAACTCCCGTTGGTGGATGCTGTTACAGAGTCCCACTTTCGAATGAATCAGCTGTCCAGTATTGATTAACTCGTGATCAAACCTGTGACCAATGAAATCCCTCCTAACCAACGCTTGATAATAAAATTTTTAAGAATATTGTGAGGGGGCTAAAAAGGCCCAACCAAATCAAATGATATCATATCATCCTTCTCACTTTATTGTTCTTGGTGCTTCCTATCAGTTCATTCAAAAAGGTGAAAATTGTATGCATATATCTTATGTTCTCGATGGCATTTCTATTTTTTCATCATCAGATAGAAATTACACAAACTAATCACTTTGTAGTGATCTTTAAATGTAGTTGTTTGGTGACATTTGTTTCTTTTTATTAGTTTCTTCAAATTTGGTTAGTTTTTTTGCTTTTGCTTTTTCTTCTTCTTCTTTTTCTTGTATCAATGCATACTTTATCTGAGGTGCACTGCATATAAGGCTTAATATTAATCACTGAATGTGATATTAAGTGGTATGCTGAAGCATGCACTTATGTACCATCTCTTTCGTTAATATTTATGTGAAATCAGTGAAAAACACTTCACTATTTCTATTCAGTTTGGATGATCATAAAAGTGTCAAAGATGTCAAACTGACGTAAAATTTATTACCGGTATATGCATTCCTAATATATATATATATATGAGAACATAACTGTCAACTTGTCAGAAAATTGTATAATTCACTGAGATATATACATCTGGTATTATTCAGAAAGACAGAAGCAGTGAAACTACTATAAGGTACAGAGTTCAACTAAGCCCCAGATTATGTTTGCATATGTTTTTTTTTCACAGAATATTATTACTTCAACATTTGTTTAGGTTAGGGTAACATGGGAGAGATGTTTTTGGAATCTAAGAAAACCGAACTACATACCATGTAGAAAAACACTCTAATTCATTTCATTGTGGTAATCTATCGCTCAGTGGTTTCATCAGTGGGTGTCTAAACAATCTCTGTTGCTTTCTTCATGTTTACTGCGCGAAAGGTTTTCCGGCTAGATGTCTAATCTTTAGCATCAAGCAAAATGGGAATCTACCGGTGAAAGTCTGTAGGAGGCCATCGGAAATGATTTTCATAATGTGCATATGACATGTCTCTGAAGCCTGTCTAAGCATTGGCTTGACATTAGTGCTGAAAATCCCTGTCTTGTTGCCTTGTGCTGCTTGAGTTCTTTGTATCTCTACACTTATCTGAGACTAATAAACGCTCATCTTGCTTTCCTTCGCCTGGTTTTGATATCCTCATCTGTTCGGCCTGTAGTTGGAATGATGCAGGTGCTGTTGATGGTGAAGGAAATGGATAATTTCATTTAGGTTTTTTTTCTTTCGATTACGGTGAGTGATACTCATTGTTGTTGGTTGGATATCTACATCACTTTCATCTTCTCTATGTTCACTTGGATTCCTGTCTTACAAATTAGAATACACGTTTTATTTGTAAATAATGACATATTTTAGTTATGAAATTAGGTCATTTCTTCATCAGTTTACTCAGAACATTCATTTTCACTTGGTTTTTAGTCTTAGTAGTGTTGGTATTTAGGCAACAGTGAATGATCTACGAAACAATTTGTAACAATTTACAATAATAATCACCAGATTGTGAAAAGAGATTTCAATTTCTGTGACCCACTAATATGTCATGGAGGTCATATTACTTATATGCACATATTGGTTGTCATTAGTCAGTGAATTAGTGTCTAATACTTCAATCGAATCAAGGAGTTTCAAGCACACCTTTACACTTTCATGTGATCGTTTTTTATCCGATCACTAAAGCTTGGCTAAAATTCATAGCCTAATCAAGTAGTAATCTTTTTTTATATCTTCCCATAGCAGTCAACTAAAATAATCGTGAATGGCTGCAAATGGACAGAAACAAAGTGATTTGTTTATGTTTACAAGGTTGATAGTGCCATTGTTGTTGTTGTTTACGGAGATCAAAACGACGAACAAAGAGAGTTTATTTTTCTAGACTGAAAACGCCTCACAATATATTCCAGTAAAAGAAAATGAATGCGACTAATGATAACAATCTTGAAACAATCACTTATTTGACATCTTAGGTAGAAGGAATAAACAATTTGCGCTGTATGAATGATAGTTGTCACAGGAACGAAATGATAATGAAACAGAGACAAGTAAGTTACTGGAAAGAATGAGGAGATATCTCTTGAATATTGAAAACAAGCCACCTCACTGAATGACACAATTCGAGCATTCAAAATCAACAACGTTTCAGAACTATTAATTTACATAATCTCAATAGCCTATGGCCAGTGATAGAGGTTAATTTCAATTACCCTACGGAATTCGTTTTTGAGAATCAGTAGAGCTATGAAGTCAATGTGATTATTAACACTATAAATTTCAGTCTTGTAATAATATTTCTGGCTAGTCATGTTTGAAGTGGCGATCTTCCATAGAATTAATAATCTCATCACTGATTATTTGCTTAAATAATTACACGGAACATGAGAATAAAGTAACCGATGTACTTTATTTGTGAATATTTATTGGGTATTTATTTGTTTGTTCTAAAGTACAAAATGCATATTCTGACCTGACTACAGAGAATTTCCATCAAATTACAAGGTAGCGAGAGCGATACTACAGTTACTCAGATCAAAGTCTTCGTCTTCCAGATGTCTCTATCTTTGATGACTGTGACAATAAACCTATAATTTCATCTTCTTACAATAAAAGTTTACTTTCCCTGTGGCATACAAAAACATGAAACGATAGGGGAAAGTGTTCCCAGTTAAAACTAGTATTTTCGCTAGAAAATGTTACTTAATCTCATGAAGTTACTGATTATAAACCCATGGAATATTAATCACTTTCTTAGTTTAAATGACATAGTGAGACTCTTCACCTTGTTAAAAAAGTTGGAAGATGTAATTCAGCAGGTGTGCGGAAATTTATGTCTGAGAAAAAGGTGTTACTCGAAACACAAGGTATATCAAATAGTAAGTATGGTAGACTCGGGTGAATGCATAGCAAAGATCGCAGCCAAAGCAACGTAGACTGGACTCGAAATGAACACAGAGAAGACAGAGGTCATGAAGATGCCTAACCAACAATAACAAGCATCAGTCAATATCGGCGGAAGAAATTTGTGGAACATCACCCCTTTCACTTATTTAGACAGGTTTGTTACAGATGAAAATATCAATGCCACGATCGCAAAAGCAGAACAGATCATTAATCTGAAATCAGAGTGGAGATATGCGGTATTGAGCAGAGAGAACAAGATTCTGATTTTCAAAACTAATGTCCAATCCATGCGTCTATACGGTCCAGAGACTTGGAATATCACCAAAAGCGTTTTTTTTTTTATTTACAGCTTGATTCCACACTGTATTTTAATGGGCCAATCCTCGAGGTAATGCAATACGAGGCCGACCCGTGGACGGGGTTGAGCAAGCTCACAGCACCCGTCCGTAAGGGAAAAATACAGGTAATTTCATTGGTCTCAGTTTAGAGACCGTTGCAGAAATTACACTGCAAAGAACAGATACTACACATGATCTTAGCTCAGAGAGCCGAGAAGCGACAGACATCAGGACAGACACCAGATATTTATCAACAGCTACCTTCACTGAAGAGCAGATAACCGGCAAGAAATCAGAAGCAACAGAAACTCTATCGAACAACAAACCAAGAGCCAATTGGCCAATAAACAGACGGAAGAAAATGGAGATGGCTCGAACAGACGCTGAAGATATCGCGCCTCAGGTCCACGACTGAAACCCGATTGACAAACAGCGAGTTTGGTGTGGATCCAAGGATGATATGGAGGAAATCATACAAAGTAGGAGATGAAAGCTTATGGGCTAACGTGAAACCAACCAAGGATTGCGGAGGAGGGGTTGAGACGGAGATATGCCGTTGTAACCTTATGTTCCAATCGGATTCTACGGGAATGATAGCGAAATGAAAGTAAGATTTTTTTTCTTTCCTTCACGTTCCCAGTGGAACATAAGGCCTCAAGCTAGTGGCTTGAAGTTTCTGTAGCAGTGTTTATTTTACAGGAGAGGGTTGGTAGACTCATGCCCAACCTTTCCTCTTTACCAGCATTATTTCTGGCTTATCGAGGTAAAGGAGTGCATCTAGTGGCCGGGAATCGAACCCCGGCCCATTTTCATGGTCGGCAAGCGTCGTTACCGCTATACCACCGACGCACAGTGCTCGAAATATCATCAGTTAATATTACTGGATTCATGCAGTCTTTCAGAATATATTCGTCAGAAAGTTGAACACCCATATCTAACAAATTATCTGAGTTTTTTCCTTATAAGAGAAGTGAACAAATAGTATACACCGAAAATCGAACTCATCCGCATGACTTATAAATCCTGTAAGAAGGGTCTCTGTATGTAAGGAGTACCGCTTATAAACCTCTAGGCAAATATCCATTTCTTTTAGTATAAAAAGGGATGACAGGTGAACTGTAATCAGAACTGTTAACATTTTCCTTACAGCAAGTACATGTTTTCATCTGTGATCCTTTTGATTCCTTATGTTTTAATATATGAATTAAAAGTTAATCTGAACGTAGAATATTCTTTTCAATTATTTCTCCTCTTCAGGTTCTTACAATTATAAAATATAATATTTGTGGTCATTACAACAAAGGTCAGCTATGGGGCGAAAACATTTTTAACGTAGAATAACAGATTAGTTATGGGGTGTCAAAATAAATAATCGTGTTTGTGTGACAAACGTGTTGGGCTGAAATCGAATCGTATTAAATTTTTGTGTTTCATATTTCGTTATATATTTCACTCATGACATGTATATGTTTTAATCTGTTGTTCTAATATTTTTGAACTTCTCAATCGTGGGCCTGTCATAAGTGAACCATTATCAATAATACTGACACATAAATCATGACAACTGTATTCGCTCGACTGTTTAAAGTGCATTAAACACCACCCAATCTGTTCTCTCAAAATTGTTTCGGTTTTTCATTTTTGACCCCATGTTTACTGAGCTGTTATGAAATTTCGAAACGCTGCACTAAAAACAAAATTTTTTTTCCCATAGCTGGTAGAATAGACATTAGACACAAATTGCCTCTTCTCACCAAGAGTGCTCCTTCCCCTTAACCCTTTTGGTTTTTTTCCTTTGCTTATTGTTACAATTATTATTATTATTATTTATAATTTATGCGCTTCATGCAAACATTCCTTCAATACTATCGAATTTTTCATTTATACTATCCAGAATTATTATTATTATTATTATTAGTGATATTATCTCTTTTCTCAATATATGCCTCCACCTGTTTCATTTAACATATTCGTTATCTCATTATGAACCACCTCTCATGCAGTCTTACTATCTCCTGTTTACCACAGACCACTTTGTACTAGCAACTCACTCACCTGACACCTTTTATAACCTTGAACTGACTTACTTGTCAATTTTCCTACCCCACATTCTAGAAATCTATTATGATTAATCACCACCACCACCACTGTCTCCCATTTTACAATATTTCTAATCGATTTCAGTCTAGCACGTCTGTCACATAAATACGACTATTTATTTTGACACCCCATAGCTGCTAATCTGTTATTCTACGTTAAACATCTATCCGAAGCATAACTGGCCTTTATTGTAACGACCACAAATATTATATTTTATAATTGTAAGAACGTGAAGAGAAATTATTGAAAAGAATATTCCTCGTTCAGATTGACTTTTAATTCATAATATGGGAATATTTCACACTATCAAATCTTACAACCTACTTAGCTTATAATTGTTTTCATCTGTGACCTCGTCTCAATTGAACTGTAACCAAATTCAGTTCCACAGACGAAATATATTATCCATTGCAATCTTCATGTGTGACCAGTTCCCCTTCCTCTACCCCCTGTTGTATTATGTCTTCGTACTATTCTTATTTACTGTCACACTTCTGGTCAAATGGACCAATCACATCATATTTAATTCACAGACAAGTCTGTAGACATCACACCATGTACTCTGTGTGAAACTTACTCTTTGTGGATTGGTTGGTCTCAATATACTATGTCCAGAGAGAGTGCTATTTTCCAGTATTAACCGCAGCACTTAGGTATGCAGTGCTTATTTTCAGCACTAAAGGCATTCTGAGTAACTATATCAATTATGTCACCCCCTATTACTCAATAATAGGGAACCATATATTTTTGTAAGTATGAATACGACTGTATGGCTTCTGAAGATGATTTCGTAGGTAAAGAAAATTTTCTTCGCTGAATCTGTCTTTTATTTTCTCAATGGGTATTCTGGGGGACTAATGGCATTATTTTAGATGTTGATCTGATTTTTAAGATTTTGACGCATTAAGCCCCCAGCTCTCTTCTCTTTAGCACGATCAGCGGTATTTCAGAACATAGTGGGTAGATAAAATCTGCATTTACCATAAAAAAACACTATACAGGAATAGGTTAGAATAAGTTTAGAATGATTGTAAGCTTGGGTCGTACCTTGTGCCAAACAGTCCAAAACTACGTAGCTTGAAGCTACAAGCTTAAAGTTTCGGTAACAGTGGTGTTTACTTTTACGGGATGGTGTTGCTATTCTCATGCCAAACCTTTCCTTTTTGCCAGTTTTTTTTCACTGACTTAACGAGCTAAATGAGTATGTCGGCCGGAGATCGAGCCCTGGAGAACACGCGTGGTTGGCGGGCATTCTACTACCGTGCTACCGACGCATCATATGGTTTACTGTTTGAATACTGACTCCTCTTATTATTAAAAATGTTGGAAACCACCTCTCTCAGTGCAAAGCTGCTGAAAATTTTACTCTCAAATATAAGAGTTCTTGAGCACAATGTATATCATCGTAGCAACGAAATGAAGAGCGCATGATGCAAAATATTGTTGAATGAAGTTTTAGTAAATATGAGGCGGGGAGTTGAATGTTGAATATAGGCATACTGAAAGTTAAACAGAGATCAAATGAAATCACTTAATAGATATACAGAGGAGACGTGGTTCTTCATCTTTCATTACTCTTATAAGTACGATAATATTATCAGGTGTTGTTTATTCTAATGAGATATATGTGTATATACGTATGTTGTGTAGTGGGAAATGTGATTCGTTTTTTTAAAAGAGTTTCGGTTTTCACTAATGCCGGCAGTTAAATCTCACTAAAATAAATGAAAGTGAGTCTGTGGTTCGATAGGTAGAACACACATCAACCGAGCACGTGGTCCATAGTTCGATTCCTGGTCAACCTTACCCAGGCAGTAGTAAAGCAGGCGAAAACGGAAGGTTGGATGTGAGGTTAGAATAAAAGAAATAAGAAAGATAAGAAGAAGAATAATAAAAGAATAATATCCTTACTAAAAATGGCAAGCTCATGTCTTGAGCCGCAAATGAATAAAATTTAAAAAATGTGGTAAGAGCGTGTAATTTTTATTACGAATATTCTAGCGTTACTTCTGTTTGTAGTATTTTCGTTTAACATTTGATTTCCACAAAATCGATAAAATATAATCTGCGAAATATCTTTTATCACAGGATTTTCATCATGAGCTGACATCAGTTAGAGAACCATTGGAAAACCTGCAGGGAGTACTGGACAACTGTTTCGTCCTAGTTTGTGACTCTTCAGCAGTACGCACCCATCGGGATTCGAACCCAGGACCTTCTGGTTACAAGGCGAGCTCCTACACCATTAAGCCACTGGTACCCAACTGAAATCAACCATAGCAGTTGATGAAATAAAGTCAACTAATAATGAAAATTAGAATGAATATACTACAAGTTGTAAGTCAGTAAGGTGTATAATTGACGGAGTCGCATGTTAGGTAGTGCCGAACGTTGTTTAAAACAGGTGGGGCTAGTGTTAAGATAGAATGGTTTATACTTTTCGAAACTGTTTTCACAATGTTTAAACGTCTCACTTTTAAACAATTGCCTAGGATGCAATCAACCTGGCTGCCTAAATGCTGAAATAAATTACGAAATCCATTTTCGGAAATATTAGTATTCTACACTTTGTTGTTGAACAATTATCTCGCCATTGATTTAGTCTTACAGTAAAGTGCAACACACGGCATTTTGATGTTTCGCCAACGAACATTTGCTTCTTGCAGTAGATCAGGACAAAATATTAACTCAGTTTATTTTGAAATTACACTGAGTTTAAAGATGCAAACAGTATTTTAGAAGAAAATCTTTGTAAAATATTTGTAACAGATGATACAAATCCATAAGCGCTAAGGAATAAATTTTCGAAGTGTTCATTAAAAATCTGGAGGTTAATTCGTATTTGGTAAGAATTTTGTCTCATGATTCATTTTACAGCTGAAAATACTGTCAATTGTAATAATTTCCAGTATGACAGCACAGTAAATATAAATCAGACCATAATCGACTGCACAGACATTATTTGAAATATTGTTCATCGTGACCAAAGTTCATGGTAAGGAGAAAATACACATTGATTCAACCATTCTGTTTAATTTGGCATTTATACAAAACGAACATTGTATCTCTACAGAAAGTCAACTGGAAAAATTACAAGCTACTCTGGTTTAAAACGTATCTCTTTATTCTTTATAGTGTTTCTTTGTAAAGTCGATTATCTTCCTTCGGTTTCCAGTGAGTATGGTTTGTGATTTTTTCTGCTTTCTTTGACTCCACAGATTAATGCCTTGATTTTATTTCTATATTCAACCTTGTAATAATCTTGCTTGAATGCTGACGTGCAATCTCACACGCTGATGTAGTTTACTGAGATTCAGTAGCTGAGTTTTAAAAAATAAATTCCTATAATTGTTTGTTTTTAGTAAAAGCCTCACAAAGTCCATTTACTTTGACATTCAGCTATGCATTCGTCAAAAAATGATGCATACATCACAGTTTCACCTGACCTAACTTCTTAGGTCTGACAATTAGCACACCCACGTAGACTTACAAACAAATATGAGGAAATTCTTACAGTGAATAAACTGAATATTTGTGGATCTAATAACAGGTGACATGTAGAGCAGTAGATGGTACTTAATTCACAGATAACAATTTTTCTATGAAATCCTCTGAATACTAAAGATCAGATGGTGAGAAACCATTAGCAAGAAAAAGCTCTACCTACAAATCAACGAAGAACCTATTAGCCGACATATATACTGAAGAAAATTTGAGATAGATTGGATAGACGCTGAAGAGACCGTTTGACGATATCGCGTGCCTTACCTTCGAATGAACCCCAGATGGGACGGGGAGTGAAGTATTAGCCGAGGATGATACGGAGGCGATCATGAGAAGAGGAGATGAAAGCTTATTAGTAAACGTGGGGCTAGTTAAAGAGAAGTTCAGAGGCGAGGATGAAATCGAGATTTTCCGCTGAAGCCCCATATTCCTTCAAGGATATAAAAGAATACTGATAAAGGAGATTCAGATTGTTTTGAATAAGAGTGAGGTGAACAGTAAGGATTAATCATAGTTACTATGAAATATGTCCTTTATCCTCTTGAAACAAAGTTTTCTATAAGGCGTACTTTGACTAAGCCTGAAATAAACTTACAGGAAAAAATCTTAAACAAGACTCATGTCTTGAAATCATCAGCAAATATATATATATGTTCAAAAATGATTTGATGACTTTCAGATACCTTGAATGCAATACATGCGACGGTATTGGACCCATGAACAGTCTTCGAAAATTTATGACACATTGATTAGTGAATACGCCGAACGGCTGCATACCAATCAGTTCGTGTATATAATTTTGGTGTAGTTAACGTTGCAGTGGTAAAAGTAATTAGTAATACGGTGAACAGGAAAACGTGTTTGTCTTGTCAGATATTCTAAGAATTTCAAATTGTAGTCTATTTGAGTCGGGACTATGCATGTTAACAGAATTATCAATCAACTTTTCCTTTACATTCTAATGCTGTATTTCTCCATATGTTGCTTTGCTAGTTGACAACAACACTAGAGCAATAAATCTTTGAAAAAAAAAACATCTTAGAAAGTTTGAAAATTTAATGTTGGTTAATTTAAAAGGTTTTAGTCCTTAAGCCACGGTTGGCCTATCCACTCACAGTCACGATGTTTTATTGGTGGTGACTGACGAGTTCTGCATGAGACGAAACAAGCAACCTAGTTTGCAGTGCTATATTGCCTTGTCTAAAAACAAAGATATAACGTTTTCAAAATAGCACTTTTGAAAATGACCAAAAAGTTGCTTTTTAACAAAGTAAGACTGTAGTAATGGAAGCTTTCAACTATGGTTATTTATCGAATATACTTTTCATAATCTAGATAGACTACGGATTGATTTATAAGTATCATTTTATAAAATAGATGACTATTCGCATAAATTTAGATACGTCTTTCTGTGCATCGTGAGCATCATTTTCAAGTCCAATACCCATAAATTGTTTTACACTGTTTGTTACTTAGAATGCAGGTGTGCATTACAACGTCTCCTGGTTTGCTTGTTCTTCACAGTGTACTTGCTCATTGAAAGGGTATTCTATTTTGAAGTGGATCAACAGCTACTATGTTACGCTGACATAACTGCATGCATTTAAACATGATCAGCGCCTCTTGCGACGATACAGCCTAATTTCAAACCTTCTAACCATTAAGATAAACAATCAGAATAAACCAAGTTATTGTGAAAAGGGAATCAGTTGTAAGGCGATAATAATCACCTCATCGCACACCACAAATCGCTTCATATGGATTTGTGGGGGCAAATAAATCTCACACATGAAGAGATATCTTTTGATTCACAACAGGATACGATCACATTATGATTTCTGTAGAAATGTGTCCACACATAGTATTCTGGAAGCAATTGTTTCAACGTTAAAGTGTCATGAATAACTAATCTTATGAAGAAGAACTGTGCAGTTTTTAGGCATGACGTTCAGGAATCGATTTTTTCGTGTCAAGAACAATTTGGTGTTTACTTGACACTATTTATAATTGCATACTTTCTAGCCTGATTTCGTGTTTTATCTGTTCATTGTTTTTGTTTTGTCGACTTTCCTAGCTGTACTGTATTTGGATATTATTCTTTGCTAAATGTTCGAAATTAATTTTCAAAGCCTAAATGAATTCATTTGCGGAATAAAAATATTATTATTTTATTTATTATTCCACTGGAGTTCGGGTGGAACATAGAAATTCAGCAACACATCAAAATTTCACTCTGTCCTTTGTCGTCTTTTTTTAAATACTTTCGTATTTCCCCATAAGATTTTA
Organism: Trichobilharzia regenti; assembly: GCA_944472135.2. Taxonomy (NCBI): domain Eukaryota; kingdom Metazoa; phylum Platyhelminthes; class Trematoda; order Strigeidida; family Schistosomatidae; genus Trichobilharzia; species Trichobilharzia regenti. The sequence goes on from OX235270.1 coordinate 785,062, forward strand.
TTTCTTCTTCACACGATCTCCTCCATGTCACTCTTAAAGCCATACCAAACTCACTGTTTCACATTTGGGTTTCATTTCAGCATTTGACGCGCAACATCTTTCAATGGTCACCTCAGCGTCTGTCAAACAAACTGTGGCGCCACAGACGACAGGAATGTAAAAAAACAACAGACATTTAGTTATCAGGGTAGTGTGAGGTTAATCACATACAATATTTCTGATAGCTAGTGTTTCTCCAAAGTGAACTAAGCAGGATTTTCTCTTTATTACTGATAATTTCGAAGGCTTAAATCTACTTTTCAGACCAATAAGGTGTTTAGTGGTTATACTTCAAAGACGCATTCTTACTTCTCACACGAAGACTGTTAGGGAGACGCTGAGAAAACCTAGTGTGCACTGTCCTCTAAGTACCTTCTATATATATACGTACTACTACAAGCACATGTGAATCAGTTAATGCAATTAGAGTTGATATGAGCAGGATACTTATTTACTTTTTGATTGAATTATTAATCAATTCGCGTTATAAAGCGGAAACAGTCTAGTTTCTAATTATAAACGCTGGTTACCATCTGTATGTGTATGTATATACACTGAGAGATTATATACGATGCATGATATATAGTTTTGAGCTGAGAATTCTTACGGCAGCATATGAATTCACTGAAATTACTGCTATATCTGTTATAAATTCACCACTAGGATATATTATGTCAATTTTATTTTAAACCACCAAAAGAAAAACAGTCTTTACTCTCTGTAATCCATTTGTTTACCATGAAGGAGCCAAGTGAAATGATTTAATTATGAGAAAGGTGGAAAAAGGTGAGTGGAATATCCTATTTGTTTACCAGAAGGAAGGCAGTTTACTCTATTTCAAGATTTATTTTGCTTTCTAGATAAGTAAAAAAAAAGTGAGACTGTTGTCGTAAATAAAATGAAAGGTATTGAAATAATACCTGGTACTAAATGGGATAACATACATACATACATTCACTTTTAAAAAGGAAATATACTCTAGGTGGAGATTTAGATGATTCCACATGGAAATGAATTGAAAACCATAGGATACTTAGAAAATGTGCATCAAGTACACTGCTGTCGAATCATCACAAGACAGTTAACTAGTGAAACAGGAACTTTCCCATTCAACGGAAGTTGAACACAGTAACTTACTAGCCAAACACCACAACTTCACTGAGGCGGATTACTTGATTGACTGTACAAACAAACCTCCAAAGAACCCGAGGACAGGAGACAAGATTTCTCAGTATTCCTTATTTTAAATGGCTTTTTCTAAAAGCGAAACTGCAAAGTAAAACAACTGATAGATTACACAAATTCCAGCCAAAAGATTATATAGTTATTACTGTGGTATATTGCCCATATATACAACTTAAAATTGAAAGAGATTACCTGCGTTTGCATGATGCTGGAATATTGTGAGTATACAACTGAAGTCAATATGTGATTAGTTTAAAGTATTCATGTGGTGAGAGCAGCCTGCTAGCCTATTGGTTGACATTAATCTACGTCAATGTCTAGGTCACTAATATAGGCCGTGAGAAAATATGAACAAGGCTGTTTCAACAACCAATCACAGCAAACTTAAACGTGGCCAAATATCATTCGCAGATAGATGGCTCCACTCCACTTTCCGAGGAACTCGAAAACAACCAATCAGAAGACTGCGTTTGCCTACTTGACTAGGCTATAATAATGTATGTGAAATTTATATAAATACGTGTTGATTTCCATAATAAAACAATCTGTTGCCTGGCACTTGTCTTCTGCTGTTACATTCAACTCGAGAAAACAATACTGTGATAATGAAATTGGAATCTTCTCTTTAGAAGACTTATGTCACTTATTTTTGCTAATATTTTAGGCTTTAACTGAATATTAAGGTGTATTAATTAGTTCAGGGCAATGGTCAAGACGTCTTCTGCCTAATTTTCGTGTCTACTGGTACTCATCAGCAACGCGCATCTGAGATTTTAAAGGAAGTTTGAATTCCGCGAAATGCTTTGTGAAATACTATTTATTGTAAGATTGTTTGAAATATTAAGAATATTTTCGCTCTTAAGCTTTTGAGATTGTAGGCAACTTGGAATGCAGGGAGTAATACAAAAGAAGCATAAATACATTTCACTTCGTTGCCAATAAAGTTCAGTTGGATATTATAGAGAAGATTTGTAGCTCAGGTGGATGATTTTGATGTGTTACAAACCTCAGCTTAGTGATCAGTTACTGAAAGCATTTACACAGTGTCCTAGTTCACTCATAAATCGCTTCTTTTCAACTTGATCAAAGGTTGTCTAAAGTTACCTAGAGTTAATTTAGTGTATAAAACATCTAAAAGCTATAGAAGTTTACATGTTAATCCTCTTGTGTTATCAGGAATCATGGACTGAATGCAGCGCCTCAGTTGAGAATTTGACATTTTAAAAATAATTAATGGATTTAAAACACCGGAACTGTCTCATATAATTGGACAAGTATCTGCATACTGCCGATAAATTAGCATGGTAGAACGAATTCATCTGCAAGTTTCTATCAACTACCTCATCTTCAGTGAACAAGCATACTGATACAATCGTAGATACATTTACATTCATGATAAAGTACATCAAGATGAATACTCTTGATATAAAAAGGTGAAATAGAATGAACTGTTGTGTTCAATATTTAGATTCAATCACCAGAACTAATATATTGATCCTCTTGAAGGCATATGTACTTAAGTAATTAATTTTCAGCATAATAAATCGCCAAGGAAATCCTCTATGCTGAAATGCTGCCTTCAAATCAAGAAATACAGTCAGTATCAGCTCTATATATGGGCAAACATACGTTGATGTATACTTTCTCCATGCTGACTGAATAATTTTGAGAGATTTTTCTTTAGACAATATTAATTTTTCAAAAAATTGTTTATTTTATTTGGCTAAAAACTTACGTATTATAATTTATTTTTGACCTGTGCCAATTGCAACACCTGCCTTTTTTAATGGGTTTACAAACTATGTGTCTCACATGATTTTATTCTTTTAATGATACACTGGAAATACATCAATGAATAGACACTTTACTAACTCACTTACTAATTATACAAACGAGGTTAGAAAGTTGTGTGAGTAGTGCCCTGATATGATTATGAGCAATAATCAATTGTGCTCAAAACGTCATAGTGTAAATATTACTGTATAACACTGTGAGAATTTATCAAAATAAATTTTACGCATAATGGAATTATATTCTACCACCAGAGTACACATGTTTTATTCTTATATCAACTTATTATCAGCCCTAAAGTTGACCAGTTCCTAACATATTCGAGTTTAAGGACTCAGATTATATCAAAGCATATTTCAGTTGTTAGTTGTGACATCTTTACTTGATGGTTCCTTTCTCAGTTCGTTCTTTCACACTCTGTACATCTCGAACATTTTGCTATCGCTTACGCCAGTAAATATGCTAGTAGTATTTACTTTTCTAACACCTTCAAACACTTTAATTTTGGCTTTGCTACCGACATACTAATATGTTGTTGAGATAACTTTAAACTATGTAGAACTTTATTTATTGTTAATGTAAAAAAAACTGGATGCAATATTGTAGTAAAATGCTGAGAATTCCATTCTGTATCACAAGTACTGATTTGGAATAAAGCTTATGTTATGTTATGTTATGTTATGTTACAATATTCATAGAGGAACCCAGAAAATTTTCGTCTTGGTAAGACTGTGTTATGTATCAGTCTGTCAGAAGAAGATATTTAGACATATGTGTGGGTAAATGCAGCGATTCCTTGAGCTGAAGACAATAACACTGAAAAAAGTCTGATATATCGAAATGATGGTCTCATTTATTAAGCCTAATGCATCAATAGGGAATGAAAACTGTTATTCATTACTTGTTCACTTTCTTATTTGCTTACTTAATATGAACTCAGGTAGTAAATTCTTAATTAAACAATGCAGTTCGAAAATTTTTGTAAGGTGGCTACTATGTATTGGCATAGATGAACAACTGAATATCAGTTGGTCAGAAAGCATAAGCAAGGAGGAACTGTGGTAGTCAACCTACTACCTAAGTAGTAATTATTCAGAAAGAAATGCTGATGGATTGGGTGTACTATGGGAAGACATTCAAGAGACATAACATGTCAGCCTGTTGAATGCAAGGTGAGTGGAAAATAAAGAAGCGAGAGTCCAAATGTGACATGGAGGAGATCATGTGTACGTGAAACGAAAGCTTGAGGACAGTCATGAAGTAAATAGAAGGTGACAGCACAAAAACAAGTGAAATTAAGATGTGTTGCTGAAGCTCTGTGTTGCACCCTGAACGAATGAACAGTACTACTGCTAATAATAACAGTGATAATACAACTCTGTATAGGATATTTACAAACTTTAATTAAACTGCACACTTCTGGTACAAGAGATTAATAAAGTACTTCTGTTTCGTGAGTTATGATTTTAAAATTCATAATTTATCAGCGCCATTTTAAACACTGACTCACAATGCTTAATCTTTCTTTATATTACTGTCTAATTTAAGAAAGCACATATCAGGACATATTACTCAGCTCAACTGTTGTTTTTCAAATTTTGGAAGTTTAAGACAACATGCAACCCACTGAGTGTTTCAGTTAATGTTGAGCTTCATTAGCTTTACATCAATTTTTAATACTTCCGCTTCTAGTTTTATTTATGCTGGATTTTTCAACTTAGCTGGTAACGAATTCTCTCTCTCTCTCTCTATCCCTAATTTTTTTCATATTTTGCTACCAAATAAATGTATTTTTATGCTTGTTTTTCCGGTTTACGACCCACCTGCGTGTTTAAGTTTTGAGTGTACACTGAAAAAGCGTGTACTTTAAATGTTGACAATAACTGACAAGAAATTTTCATTTATTAGCTAGATGAATCGGCAGAGCGCAAGATATTGCACGCAAATATTCACTGTGGTTGCCATTACTTTCAAAGCGTTTTAAGGATGTGGCAGTTAGAGTGTAGTGAGTTTGGTTTTCTGCATGTTTCAACTCATAGAAAAAAGCGTACCAACTGCCCTTAAACAACTATTTGTGCCTCCGAGATGCAAACTCACCACAGAGGACGACAAAATCAGAGACTAGCAGCGACTGGTCACCTGTATTACTGGCTGGTATGTATGCAGATATCATTGGTTTATGACCAATGCAGTTCACCTACTTATAATTAAGCCAAGTGAAATATTTCTGCTTTCAACTGTATTTCAAAGTTAGGACTTACCTCTCACTGATAGACAAGAAATCTCTGAACTATTAGTGTTTTACTACCAGTAAAGCATCATTTTACAGCTAGTATCTAACTGCCAGAAAATATGTATCTTGTTGTCGATTCAAATGAGAACAGTATTTCTGACGGTAAAACAAAAGAGTGAAACACGGAATCATATCTGAACGCTTACTTTACAAATTTCTGTAATTAAACATTTCTCAATAGTTAACAATTACATGGAAAAACTAAGATATCAGGAGGTTATTTGATTAACTTGAGATGAAAATAATATTAATAATACTATGATAATAAGGCTGTCAAGTGGCTTATTTAAGAAATGACGAAATATTATTAACAAACTTCTGTGTACATTGCATAAACGACAGTGATAAAGGAGTGAGCTGTACATATTTCCTTTGAAAACACAGATTTAACTTACTGAAATTGATTCATATCGCCTGTACCTTATGTACGAGACAAAACTCAGGAAGTGAGAATATTTACTAGGTGATATATGCTCCTACATATTGTCCCGTCTACTGATTATAGCACTAAAAAGCCCAGAAATAAAGTAGAGATATTCTATTCCTATTCTCTAGCAAAATAAATGAAAGATTGATAGACTGTTAAACTTCTTCAATATGCACTTCGCTACACTTCATTTCCTCAATGTTATAAACTTATGTTTCAGTTAACAACAATATAAATTAAGATCATTATCACATCGTTGAGAAAGTTACTGTCTAGTTTCGCTAGGAAAATATCCACTGTGATTAGATTCAGTGATGATTCCATAATAGTACATCTTTTCTTAGAACATAAACTATACATTCACTGTGCATCTTAAAGGAAGTTCCTCTAAAGAAGACGTAGGTTTACTAGTCTCTACACTTTTATTTATCAGTGCAACATATATATATATTTCCATCAAAAACATATTATGAAATAAAAGAAGCACAGCCAACGATGTTGTTAGCTTGCCGACCACTTTTAATATTGATTCTTTCTGTAAACCGCACGTTGTCTTATGAACTGCTCTACAACTTTGTTGCATTGTGATTATCAACTTTGTACCAACCATTCCACAATTCGTATGGTGTGGTGATTCAGACACATCGGAGACTAGTCTAAGTGGAAAGTCAGTTATGTGAACCTTAAGTAGACTGTGAAACCTGAGTATTACAGCATCGGCTGTCTTTGTTCTTTCACACAGAGATGAGATGTATTTGGTCATTTAAAATCCCTTAACGACTATGTTAACTGTTAAATCAATATTATTTAGTAATTTTTCTTCAAAACCAGTGCCAAAAGTATCCATTTGTTGTCATCGCTGAGATGTAAGCGATTCAAATATCACAGACAAGGGATAGTCTAAGAACACACCTCGACATTTTATATGTGCAATAAAGTGAACTCATCTTCTAAAAGCCGTTCTAATTGTATCATCAAGCAATCTGATACACAAAGTTACGTATATACCTGATCCTGTGGGTCCAGGTATATGGGTGTTTCCATGTGCGTCTGTTAAAAAACGTGTTGAAAGACACTATCCAGCATGATGGGAAACGGTTGGCACTGGTCCAGTCAAAAGCGCTATAAATAAATATCTTGTCAGCACTTGGCCTAAGATCTAAGCTAACTCATCATTTAGAGGCAAATAAAAATTAAACAGAAATCTTTTAAAACATAGCGTATATTCTTCTTTTTTGTATTGTTGCAGTCATCATCACATGCATTAAGAAGTTGGAGCTAGTTCACTTATATGTTCCGTCTCATTTGGTTCTTCTTCCCTTCTATTATTTTGATCCTGTTCATGTTTCTCCATGTTCAGTTATTATTATTATTATATCCTTTAATTCCTAGAGGAACATAGGGCTGCAGCCGCGCGTCTCCATTGCCTTCTGTTTTCTGTCAACTTTTTCACTCCGCTCCAAGTCTGCTCACACGCTTTCATCTCCTCTTCACATGATCTCCTCCAAGTTACCCTTGCACTGACGACCAACTCACCGCTTACCTTTCGGGTTCCACTCGAGCAATGGCTTGTCTAGTGATGTCACTTGATGGTTTCCTCAGAGTATGGCAAGCCAATCCATCTCCATTTCTTCCTGCATATTTGTTTCACAATCGGTTCCTGCTGTGTTGGTTGGTCCGCTCATTGCCAGAGATCCCTGTTGCTGATCTTTTCTGGCCAGCCGGCCATCTGATCTTGGGCGGAGTATTGAGCGAAGACAACTGTTGATGAAGGTCTGTAGTTTGTTTGAGATTCTCTTTATGACGCGCAGTGCAAGTCTCTGATCCGTACACTAGCACTGACCAACTTCATATTGGAGTTGAAAATCCGGATCTTATTTTTGATGCAGAGTGCTGTTGACCTCCACACAGACTTAAGAGTAGTGAAAGCTTGTCTTGCTTTTCCGATTCTGGCTTTGATATCCTCGTCAGTTCCGTCGGCCTGTAGTTGAAACGATGCTTCCCAGGTAGGTGGGTAGGTAAAGAAGGATGTTTCTTTCAGGTTCCTCCCATTTATGCTGGCTGATTGTTGTCTGTTGTTGTTGTTGCTGTTGGTGTTGGCCAGGAATCTTTATTACCTACCTCTATTTTCTCTATTTTCACCTGAAGTCCTATCTTCTCTGGATGCTTCTTCTGCCAGCTGGCTGCTTTTTACTTGCATATGTTCCAGTTTGTGGGAAATCAGACATATATCATCGGCGAAGTCCAGATCCTCCAAGTCTCTTTTCGTGTGAGTCCATTTTATGCCTGTTTCCTCATTACCCGCCGTTGTCTGTCGCACTATCCAATCTACTGCAATCAGGAAGGTCATTAGCGATAGTAGACAGCCTTGTCTCACTCCCGTCCTCACTTCGAAGGCTTCCGTAAGTTTCCAATTGTGGATTACTTGGCATGCAGCATTGTCGTGCAACTAAGTGTTGGATGAGATGTATTATTGTCGGTGGCACCCTGTAGTACCGAAGTAGTTGCCAAATGACCTCTCGATCGACGCTGTCAAAGGCCTTTTCAAAGTCGATGAAGTTGAGATAGAGAGGTGACTGCCATTCTAAGCTTTGTTCAGAGGTGATCCGTAGAGTGGCGATTTGATCAATACATAACTTGTTTCTCCTGAATCCAACTTGTTCCGGTCGAAGTTTTTCATCCAGTGTGGCGTGTTTGATTCTCTCCAGGATGATGGAGCTTAGTATTTTGCTTGGGATGAACAGGAGCATGATTCGGCGCCAGGTTTTTACATTGACTCAAGTCTCCTTTCTTTGGTAGTTTGAATAAATATCCTTTCTTCCAATCCTCGGGTACTTTGCTCTCTTTCCACACCTTCTCCAGTAGTGGTATCATCAAGTCCGCTGTTGTCTCCGGGTCCATTTTCAATGCTTCTGCTGGGATTCCATCTGGTCCTGCTGCTTTTCCAGCTTTTAGCATCTTGATTGCATTCAGGACTTCTGATTTCGTCACGGGGTCAATGTTCACTGGTAGTTCTGATTCCGTTGTTGGTATTGTTGGGCGCGTTGTAGGTTGCGGTCGATTTAGAAGTCTTATGAAGTATTCGGCCCAGTGTTTTCTTTGCTGTTCTTCTTTGGTGGTTGACCTTCCACTGTCATCCTTTACTGGCCTAATCTGTGTCAAACGTTTTCCTGATAGGTTCCCAGTTGTTTGGTAGAGTGTGGCGAGGTCTCCTTTGCCTGCGACTTGTTCTGCTTCATTTCCCATGGCTTAGTATTTTCTTTTGTCTTCCCTGGCACTCTCCTTCACTCTTTTGTTCATCGTATTGTAGCTTGCATTCAAGTCCTGTTTTTGTTGCTCGTCGGTGCACTGGATAATCTTTTGTTTCACTATCCTTCTCTCCTCTATTAGTTTCCAACTGTCCGTAGTGAGCCACTGTTTGTCCTGCCTCTTTTTTCTGCATAGAACTTCCATGCAGGTTTGACTCCACACCGTTTTCAAGTTGTCCTAGTGCTTTTCGACGCCGACCTCTTCTCTAGTAGGCTACGCCTTCACTTCCTTCAGATTGAGATGAAGTCAATTTGGTTTTTTGGTTTGCCTATCTGGTGACAGCCATATAGCCTTGTGGATATCTGTGTGCTTGTATACACTGCCACCAATCCTTTGTTCGTTGAAGGCGCAGAAGTTGGCGAAGAGTTCTCCGCTTTCATTCATTTCTCCGAAAGCTTCTCTACCCATGATGAGTTCCCTTCCTGTGTTGTCTGGTCCCATTTTGGCGTTCATGTCTCCCATTAGTATTTTGATGTCACCAGCTAGAGTATTGTCCATTGATGCCTGTAGTTATAAGGCATGAATTTAATTCCATACACAACTTGGTGAGATCTGTTTTCGGTAAAAACCATATGTAGCTGATTTAACCTAGTTATGTGTTATTCTGCTTTCATTACTCTTTGTGATTTCTATTCATATCAAGTTGCAAAGGAGAATCTTCATTCTGAACATCGTTGGTACGTCCAAACAATTAATAACTGTAACTATGCTAACTTACGCGAGCGAATTGAGATTTTGTAACTTTTGAGAATGAAATTGGTCAAGAAATATGCTAAGGGAATTTCTGTGTTTGCCCTCTTATCCAAATTTATCACAAGAACTAGTTATGTTAAAATTGTAGTGACTCGTCAAAATGTCTGCATTTTGTGAACAGGTATCATTCAGTGAGAAATCAACGGATTTTCAAGAAAACTCATTTTGAATTTTCTATGTGTGAAAATAAGTGTGAGAATCGATTTCTTTGTGATAAAAATCTTTCATTTACACATATTTTTTCACTGATTTTATTTCGAAAAGTTACTCAAATGACAAATATATTCATTTTTCTTTTTACAGAGGTGACAAATTTTATGCGTTTTAGAAAGTTAATCGACTGTGGATAAAAAGTTAAGTATAACATCTTAAACGTAGGTGGGAAAAAATGTGAAGATGGTAATCAATTGTTGAGGGCGTGCGAGTTTTCAACCGTAATGCAATAGTGAACAGTGAAAAACTTATAAGTAAACAAATGAGTTTTGAGAGGAAATTAAGGTTTCATGCAGGTGTCGCGAGGAATCCTCAAAAGTGTCTCCTGTGACCGACTGTGCAGAACTTCTAAAACAAATACTGTATAACATATAGACAAATGTCCACAGAAAGACATCTACATTTAAAAAACAAAACAGTGTTTTGAATATGTGGGAAGGTTTTCAGTTGTGCCGATGAAAGGCGTCTCAATTTTTAAAATTAATTCATCCTGTGGCTGCGGGTAATGATTTGTTTAGGCATACTTTTATTTTGCACTACCTATCTCAAAATGAAGATAAACAGCCCGCTTCATTTTGTATAAGGGAAACCAATTCACTGAGACTAGTTATGTTTAGAATTTGACTGAATATTTGGGTGACATTCAAATGACATCCATAAACTCATCTCGTAATCTGAAAAGAAGAGAAGAGACAATGAAAAAATGTTCATTGTGTTATTTTTTCCGGCTAAGGTGTTTTACTATGAGAAGAATCTTCATTCAGACATTTGGAAAACGATCTTTTACCTCTTTTTTTTTAAACGTGTGTCATACAACATTACAGTAGCCATTAAGTTCACTTACAAGCATCATACAATTATTATGATAGGAAAGAGACAATAATTATCATAGATGGAGGGGGTTGGCAACTTCGTTCTTCTTCAAAATATAAGCATGATGAAGCTTAGAGGTAACTCGTCATTCTTATACTTTGTTTCACTGTGACCTTGTTAAAATATTTCATATCTGAGGATAATGAAGGGTATTTTAAAATTGTATCACAATTAGTTGTATTAAGTGTTATAGGCTGAAGGCAACTGAAGAAAATGTATGTAGTGGAATACATTCATGTTATTTGGAGCCAATTCATATTCTTCCTCTTTTCAAATTTATAAAGGGGAATTGGTACACCATATCTTTTTGGAAACCCAATATTTCATGTTTCTCGAATAACAGTGTCCAAGTCCTCCTAAAGACAAAGATTTATGCATGACATTCTCCAAGGTGCAGAAACGATTCTTTTCCCTAGTGACTGACTTCCAGGGTTTTGTATACAAAGAGTACTAAACAAACATTACAGACAAAATCTCTACACCAAAAATCAAGTTTTCTATTAAGAGATAAGGATAACTGTTATAATTAAGAGTGTTGAATTGAAAAATCTGAAACCTGAACATTTCATAAATATACTGTTGAATCTCCTCATCAATTCAGCTACACATTCGTTTTATGTCATACTGTTCGTGTAGCTGAGGTACATCAGCTGATAAATGCTTTCAAAACCTAATTATAGTCAAAGTTTCCATGTAAAGACTGTTTACACAACTTTCCTCTATTCAGCCTATTTAAACAGCTGTCATTAAATTAAATCAATAGTTTATGAAAGAGATGGCCTGAGATTGTCCAGCTGAAGAAACGTGATAACTGTAGAACTATTAGGCAGTTTAAAGCTTACTGAAATAGAGACTCTGATGCAGACTTCAACAATAAGCCGAATCGTTTAGATAAGTATTAACAATATTTAATGTCAAACTGTCATAATTTTCAGGCACTTTATTACAAGTGAACAACTATCTCAGTACCACGTTTACACTGTGGAACAGTTTGCTCTAGTCAGTTAGAGCCCCTTGTTGATATTTAAATATTCTAAATTTCTTCTTGAGACACTAACCCATCCGTGGAGATGAAATAGTTAATTTACTCTGGCCTAATATTCGCCCTGCCTAATAGTGAATTATTTTATCGTCTGCCTTCTGAGTTACGCCTACGATTCAAGATGCCATTCATATCCTGGTTACTTAGTAATGAATAAGTGCCGAAAATGGCATTTTCACTATAAGCACTAACTGCTCTTTTGAAAAGGAAACCATTCACTTAAACATGTTAGCAAGGAGACTGTTAGGTTGAATGAATGTTTAACCTTTTGAAAGACACTAGCACAAATGGGTTTATTATTTCTTCTTTTTCGTGATTTCTCATCGAAGTCTTGCTATCGTAACCTTGAGCCTTTGTTTGACATGTTCAGTTATCTGAAATATAATCTGTCTCCATTCTTTGCAAACTCCTAACTCCAAGATACACTTTATGCGCCTTTTTAATATCTTACTATTATGATCAATATTCCTGTTTTCATGGGCTTATAGTTTTAATGATAGCCATTTCTGAGCAGTATTCACCACTTAGTATTCCTAGATTACGTAAGACTACATAGTCAAGCTTTTTAATTTACGCCGTGTTTAATAATAAAGTATTTCATTTCGTATGTTTTGTTACCAGGTGATTGGTACGGTTAGCATTTGCTGGTGCTTTCATGCCTTTTTAGAACGCTATGTCACCTCAAAACTCGAAGAAGAATTTGATAAAAGAATACTCTATACTGACTTATAGCTTTTTTTTACCTTTCCATTTTCATTGAGGATTTTAGCCCTGATGAACTTAGTCTCTTAAACTAGCTGCATCACTAAGCAAACTGTAACTTATGATGATAGTGGTCTATGTAAATATGATTAATAAATGATGTGTTGTATGTAGGTTATACAACAAGCTCTTTACACTCCATTGCTGCTGACTAATGCTGGCACTTAAGCACACTTGTAATCATGAGATATACGAGCAGATATATCAGTGTTTCCCCCTCCAATAGATGACGTATTGGCAGTAAATCTGTGTCAAAATAAATATGAATCACTCCTACTTCTGTATATTCAATGATTTTTAGGAATTTAGATAAATCCCTCAAAAATCAACAGAAAGTAGACACTATTTTAATCTGGATATAGTATGTTGTTATCATGGTGTAAAGGAGACAAAACGTAGACAAGAAGCTATAAAATTCATTTACTAGGCATATATCAACACATAGCTGATATCAGTGATAATAGTTTTATTAATACAGTTCTATAAACTTACATATATGTTTGAGAATTTTGGCCTCTTCAGCATTTCTGTGAAGATGTTGAAAATGCCGTGTGCTTTTGTCAACGAATGAGCACTATCGAAATTGCTCACTCTTTCGACGCTTACATTTTTTGCACTATTTTGTACAAATCCGTGTATTTTTTTTATTAGTGTATTTTTAAAGCAGGAATCGAAACTGGTGAAAAAACACAGTGAGAAATGCTCAGCTTTATGAATTTGTTAAATATTCAATCTGCAGATAGTTTCATCGAAGTTCTTTATAAAGCTTAGAAAGGCAAAGTAAATTACCAGTGAGGAAAGTAAATTTCAGTCATGCGTATGTATTTGTTCCCCACATAAAAAGGTATTTAGTGGCAATTATTGCCGAAAAATTATATAAAGGTAGGGAATTTATGACAAAACTGGAAATGTGCTGTCGACTTGTCTGAGTAAGTACCAGATCCCTCTAGTTGCAATTGCTTTGGGAAGTAGAACTGTGGTATGTGCTACTGAGATTTACCAGTAGCATATAAAGAGACATTTATCGGCATAGAAACATCAAATATCAGGGAGACATTTGATATTAGGGAAAGCAAATGATACGACGTTGCGGAGATACATGGAAGACGTAAAAGGAAAACAGAGAAACACAGTATGAAGGAGAACGAAAGCACAACACGGGAGATTTGAGCTGATGGTAATTTTAAGATAAGGTGTACATAATTTTTCAATATAGAGATATCAAATTGCAAATAAACCTTCATTTACCAAATCTCTCGCCCCGTACCGTTACAGAATTAATTAGTATGATGACAGTGAAACGAAGAAAAGAGGTGAGTGTATCTTTGTTTGGGTTTAATTTTGAGATGTTTTTGTTCTTCCATTCCACTAAATTATTATTAGATAATTAACGCTCAAAAAAGAACACAACTTTCGCCATGGACTATAATTTTTATTTCACATTGTTTCACACTAACTGCGTTACAGTGTGCTGTCCAATGAGACCCGTGACAGTTGTATTTTTGCACTTCTTATCTGTAAAACGTATCTGATCCCTCCTCTTCGAACAGTAAAGGTTCTGATTTGCTCAGAATGTCCTAAAATATTATACGATATGCTTGAGACATTTACGTTTAGCTGCCTAATGGTAACATTTGAAACGTTGTGTCATTTTAAAGAGCAATGCTTGTGTTCACAAAAGATCACCGATGAATCAGCGATTACTGGGGTATACATTTATCCAAAGGACTATTTCTTAGATGTTAAGGAAAATAAATTTTAATGGACTTATTTCTCTCCCTTTTCTAAGATATTTTGGTCAATAGTTTGGTATTTATAAGGCGATCTTATATTTATCTGTCCACCTTGTGTCACGTAAATGTCAGATCTGATTTGGATTTCTCATGTTTCTTAGGTGGTTTCTCTAGACACTAAAAAATCAAACGCCTATATAGAAGGGATATGCAATCATTACCTGTGACAGCCAAGCAGCCAACAACCTATTACGCGTCCAACAAATATTCCGAAGAGAGTGTACATGAACTGACCAAACCCCGAAGAGACCTCCAGGTGACATCATAAACTGGGAGAGCGAGTGAAAAAGGAATGCAATGTATTGAGTTGAGCGTCTATCTTAGGAAAAAGATGGGGGAAATCATGTGAAGCGGAAATGAAGTTTTGTGGGCAACTTTTGAGTCATCCATATGAGATAGCAGAGAGCAGAGGTGGTGAGCTGATGGAAACTTACAGGACAAATGCTAATAAGACAACACGATATTTAAGTTTAGGGGTGTTCGCTACTTCATCTTTGATGGTGACAGTAGGAGGACAGTATAATAATTAATAATAATCACCGTTCTGACTTCACTGTTGGTAGTACAGCACATCTTAAGCAGCAGCATGAATGCGTGTGGCAAGTTAATATGAAGTAACAAAGAAAGTTTTACTATAGTGAAGAAAATTTTCAATGAAATAGGTTTCTCTCGTAATTCTAAGTGCTGTTAAATTTTCACCTTCTCCAATGTAGGTCTGATAGTGGTGACAGCATTGACATATTTTTAGGGTGAATTAAATTTGCCCATTAAATCGGTCGACATTGTATGTGTAAAACATGAGCATTGCGGTTTAGTCCGTTTGTCTTATATTCCACGAATTTAAACAGTACTTTAATATACCTAATAATCAATATAATTTTGATTTAGTTTTTAGATAATAAATGAGTATAAGAAGTCACTTTTAAATCTGTCTGCATATAGTAGTTGCTTGAGGATAGTTAAAGAGCTAATCCGTTTGAACAGAGATCATGGGCGTGATACATTACAGTACAGTGAACAAATTAAGTTCCTAGAGTTAATGAATTCCCAGAAAACCTCACTTTGCGTCACTACAAACAGCTTCTGTAACAGATACAACTGTCTTCATCAAACCACTATTCGAGAATGACCAAATTATAAAACTGACAGCTCTCAGACTTCAGTTAGCTATCAGGCACACAGACTATTCTGCATTCCCTCTTCTCAACGCTGGAAAGTTCCCTTAATCTGCATTCATGAACGAAATAAAATTTCTGCGGGATGTACTTCATTTTGTATCGACAATTTCACATATGATTGCGGGGGGATATTTACACATGCATGACAATAATAGATTGTTTCCTAAGGGCTAAGATGATATAGGAAATGTAAATGTCTTTGATTTAAATAGAAGTGCATTATAAATTATCATGACAAAATTACCAAAAACCGCTGTTTCACTCCACATAAATCTAATTTAAGGTTATTAAAGGTGGTAAAAGCACTATAGGAGGTTAATCTCATGCATTTAGAATATTATTACTTATTATTCCCTTGGTTTCCGAGTGGGAAATAGAACTTAAACAACACACCTCCTCTTTGTTCTATTCTCTGCTTTCCTCCTCAGCTTGACTCAAAATTGCAGATAATCTCTCATCTTCTGCAGACACGATATGCTCCATGTCACCCTCGCACTGACGACCCATTGGAGCTATGGCTCAGCAAGCGATGTCATTCGATGGTCTCATCAATGCACGCCCTGTTCATTTCCATTTTTTCTTCATACATGTTGAGCAATTGGCTCTTGCTTGTTTGTTTGTTTCCGATCAGAGTTACTTGTTGTATATCCTTTTTGGTTGGCCATTTAATCCTCAGTACGGAGCTAGCCGGTGAACGTGACAGCTTTTAATAAAAGTTTGCAATGGCTTGTCGGAAATCCTCTTCTTGGCACGCATTACAATTTTCTGACTCGTACAGAAGAAGTGAATGACTTACTTTCCATTTGTGCTGAAAATCCCAATCTCTTTCTCCATGCCGCTGAGTTACAGCAGGGGATTTCCAAACAGGTATTAGGTTGGTGAAGGCGTATCTCGCCTTTCCGATTCTGGCTCAGTGGCTAGTTGGCGGGCAGGCTGACTGGCTTTGACATCTTCGTCTGTTCCGATTGTCTATGATTAAAACCGTGCTTCCTGGTCGGATAAGCGAAGCAAATAACCTCTGTCAAATCTCTCCAGTTGATGGTGATTTATGCCGGTTACTGCTGTTGCTGTTAGTGTTAGTGCTGGTTGGTCATTATCATCACTTCTTCACTCTTCTCTATGTTCACCTGAATGCAGTGCTGTCTTCGCGCGCAGCCGATCTCTTCATCCAGTTTGTTGCCAGTTTACGCCAGCCTCTAAGTCTTCGAGTTCGTGTACCATTTTACATAAGTCATCCAGGCGCGAAATCCAGATATTTTACAGACTTTTGACTGGTCAATGCAGCATGTTTCTGTCACGGCGCACAACCTGAAACGTGATCCAATTCACCACAAGTAAGAATATCATCTTTCGTGAAAATAAGTAGCCAGCCAGTCAGCTTCTCTTACTCCTAGATTCACTTCGAACGCCTCGCCGAGTTTCCCGTTGTGGATCACCCGACACGTGACGTTGTCACATAGCTGTGGTTGAACGAAGTTGATAAAGACTTAGGTATTACATGCCATAGTGTTAAAGCAGTTTTTAAATTACTTCTGGGTCAACACTGTCTGTTGAAGGCACCCTCGAAGTCGATGAAGTTGAGGTAGAGGGAGGTCTGACTGCCTTTACATGCTTTATTCAATGACGAAGAATATGTGTCCCTCTCGTCTTTAGATATTATTATTTAAATGGTCTTCAGCATGCTGTTTTACTTCCTATAATTACCTAAATTCCAAGCACAGTAGATGTAACGTGATTGCTGAGCAATCACTAAGTGACACTGTCTTGCATTATGCCATATAAAAACAACATGTATCCATTTTTTTAGATTGTGATGTGCGACTGGCTTCTCTTGTAGAAATCACTCATTATTATCCTGTCTTCTGATAACATGTACTGTGACTACACCACACCTGCCCGATTCGCGTATGTGAACCTGCCTAGTAAAAACTTAGTATGAAGGGATCGGTTAAGAAGTGATAATTCATGTCATACCTTGCTTCTCTGTCTGGTTATCATATCACGTGTAAGAATTATACAAGAACGACTAAATTTAGGCAGGTTTCATAGCTTTAGAGATATTTACACCTTTACATGGCATTTATGAAGTCAATGTCATAGCTAACGTTTTCTTAAAAAAAAAAGAAAATACAACTTGTCTCAGTGACACGACATTTTTCTTGATTGTGACAGTGAATATCGACCAGATATGTCAAAACTCTGGTAGGAATTGGCAGTAGTTAATTGCTGCTTTCGTCTTCTGATTATGCAATCGAGATCTGTTAAGAAAAACCTTACTGTCTCTAACCTCACATAAATAATAAGTTTTATTCCTTATTTTCATTTATAATAATTCCTTTTACGGGTTGATCACGGATTGATATCAGTTAGAGAACCATTGAAAACCAGGGAGTACTGGACAGCTGCTGTTTCATCCTAGTTTGGGAATCATCGCCAGTACGCACCCACTGGGTTTCGAACCCGGGACCTTCCGGTTACAAGGCAAGCTCGTATACCATTCAGTCACTGGAACCCGATTCAATGGCTCGTGAATTCTAACTTCTAACAATTCGTGATTTAGCGCGACCCCAACCATTGTCGTTGGTGGGACATCCATCCACACACGTGACATCTAATTGGACCTCACTGGTCACGACTTCTCACTAGAACTCAGGAAACTCCAACCTGTAGCAAGTCACTAGCGAGCATCAGATTAACTTTCTGTAGTTTGGTTTGTAAGGATTAGTTATGTTTTACGGGTTGATCACGGATTGATATCAGTTAGAGAACCATTGAAAACCAGGGAGTACTGGACAGCTGCTGTTTCATCCTAGTTTGGGAATCATCGGCAGTACGGACCCACTGGCGTACTGCCGATGATTCCCAAACTAGGATGAAACAGCAGCTGTCCAGTACTCCCTGGTTTTCAATGGTTCTCTAACTGATATCAATCCGTGATCAACCCGTAAAACATAACTAATCCTTACAAACCAAACTATAGAAAATAATTCCTTTCTGGCCATTTCCTTTCCAGACTTCCTTAGCATTATACAATCTTACTATTCATTTTATGAGCCTTCGTCTGCTATTGTTTGACTGACAGTAACTAGTGATGGAATGACGAACGCGCATTTCATTGGTTTCAGGAGAATGTTTATCATACCTTAGATATAGTAATTTCCACCTGTGATACAAAAATCCAAACGAAAATAACAATAGACCTGGAAACAGTTTACTGTGACAATCTGTGAATCAGTGATAGCATGTTCTACTTTCTTGGTGCACTGAAAATAATTTCATGTGGAACGCATAATTTTGCAAGATGCATAAAAGGGTAGCGCTTTTGCGTACATTAAGAAAATATGTAGCTATTTAAAGCATAGCAACTGAAAATTAGGAGATTTGTCGGTGTCCATACTAATCATTAGGTTGATAAGATTCTCATAGAATAAATTGAGTTGAAATAATGGATATCACCAGAATTTACTGACGAAGGAAACTGAATATGATCACGATAAACTTGTGGAATTTATAAACTGTTTACGTGCCATAGCTTGAGATCTAATGTCACTAGTGCAATTTAAAACATTCATAAGCTTACTGCTTTCTGTTAGGGTAATACTTGAAATTGTATTGAATACGTGTACAGACATATAAGTGTAATACTGAAGTAGAATTTATGGCCTTGATTACCACAGTGCAAAGGTATGAAGGTTAAGAGGTAAACAGAATGACCTACAAGGTTTTTCATCAAATCGTCTTAGTAGACAAATGGATATGTACATGTTTATATATGCATAATGTATATGCAGCAACGTTTTCATTCCTTGAATTCTGAGCACGCTTTTCAGACACCTCTCTGAACATTATCCTGCATCGTTAGCAAGATGAAAATGCAAGACAGTCACTTGTTCAGTTCTTGGACACTAGGTGAACTCAGGCCTCACAGGTCCATCAGAGTCGTCTTTCATGTTTGTCGACAAGGTGGGATGGAATGGTACAGAGGGTGTTAGGTAACGGTATTTGTTTATGGCAGACGGGCTGACGATTCTTCAATACGATCCCAAACTCTGTATATGGAGAACATTTTTCCTGACTGTTATTCCACCATGGTCCTAACTTTTTCATTTACTAATATCCAGGATTTTCTTTTTTTTCTAACAATTAATTGCCTTATATCACTCTTACATGTGCCTTTTGTACAGTTTATCATCATCTTCACGTTTGTTAAATGGATACTCAGCTGCCTTTTTTCTCTCACTGATTAACAATTTCAACATGGGAATTTTATTCTTAACAAGTTTCTAAGCCTTTCTTCCTGTGAACCACTGAGTATTAAACAATTTTTGGGTTTACTTTTGAAGCCATTTCTGAGTAATTATATTAATTATGTCACCCCTATTACTTAGTAATGGACTACTAAATGTTTCTGGTAATTATAAGTACGAATGTACAGTCTCTGAAAATGATTTTGTCAATAAATAAAATTTTCTTCATTGAATTGTCTTTTATTTCCTTCATAACTTAAAGGTTATTTTAAGTGTTTTAAAACCAAGCATGACCTCTGTGACAGTTAATGAACTTGATACGTTTTCTGTCAAGCTTGTCATAGAGAATACGGAAATCGGTTTTCGGATGTGCTGTTTGTTAAAGAAAGAATATCCCAAGACCTACTGGAAATATCTTCGTTGCAATCACATCAACCCAAGTCACCGTTCATAGAAACGTCACACACCAAATGTCATTGATGAAATAAAACCTCGAAAACTAAAGATAAGGAGAAACATTTCACCAGGAATACATGTTCTGTTCGAACTGTCAGGATATGAACAAAGAAATTTTATGGACTATATACATCTATGCAGTTTCAGGATGACGTTGTGGAGATGTGAATCTCAAATTCTCAAACAGGTTTAATGCAGCTGATATCTATTCGCCTCTTCCTGCCACACCAGAGAAATACATTTTCAAATATTCTACTATATCATCAACTCCTAACGAATTGCATGCTTTGTTGTTTGGTCCAAAACTCTTTGACATGTCGACAAATTCGAGTGACTTGGATAAAAAAGTTCAGTTTTAAGCGCTGATCCATCAGACAAGTGATCTCCTTCCAGTGTCAGACGAATCACCTGAACAATTTAAGTCTTCATCATTGAACAGTTATCATCAGTATTTTGTCACAAAACAGAATGTAAACGATTGATCTCAGATGAGCTCAGAAAGCAACTAAGTGAGATTCTGAGTAACAAAGACTTGGTGTTGATCTGTTCTGACAAAGGTGCTGGCATCGTCCTAATGAATCACCACGACTATATCGATAAAATGTTTTCCATCATATCAGACAAAGGTAAATCTTGAAGGGAAACCATCCAGAAATACTGTACCGAGAAAACGGAAGGGGATATAAGACGAGCAATGAGGAGGATGAGGAAAAAATCGACTATTAACTCCAAAATTATTTGAGCGAATACGACCGTCGGGTTCTGTAAATCTCAGTTTTATATTCTCCTGAAAGTGCACAAAGAGAGCATACCACTTCGCTTAGTCTTGAACATGCCAAATCCACTATATCATTCTGACTCCAAATGTCTCCGCAGACATCCTTCTAACTACTAAAAATAATTTGTGTTATCATAGTGTCGCAGATTCATTTGAATTCGTCGATTCAGTAAGTGATGTTAATGTTTCCAGGAGGAAAATGATATCTCTGGATATTAGGTATCCCTTCACTAAAGTTCCTCAAACTCGAATTATTTTATACATTTATTCCCCTTAATGAATTTGAACAAAGCAAGAACTACAGTTTTAGCAGAATAAAATGGTACCATCAGTGTTTATTTCATTGCCTTCTCGTCAGCTGCTTACATGGCGAAGACATTATTAAATATATATCTACTACAACAACTTTAACATACTTGCTGCACAGAGTTCAGTTTAAACAAAAATCAATCGATCAATATACTCATACACCCGTGTCGAGAAGATGCCTGGTGATGGCACTGTTTAAAGCATTTGTTCCCAGCTGTAGACATAAGCTTTTTGGTACATGTTCAGAAAATTGTAGATATGCCCTTCCGCTTTCTGTCCTTCCAATGTAACTGCTCCCGCAGATACATGTAAATTTGTATACACAGTTGGAGGTAACATGAGAAGGATATCTATCGATTTTTGATTGCACCAAAGAGCAAGTTGTTCGATAGACGTGAACGAGCTTAGCTGCAGGATACGCAGGATATGTATCTGCGGGAGCAGTTACATTGGAAGGACAGAAAGAAGGGCATATCTACGATTTTCTGAACATGTACCAAAAAGCTTATGTCTACAGCTGGGAACAAATGCTTTAAACAGTGCCATCACCAGGCATCTCCTCGACACGGGTCATGAGGTGGACGTCGAAAAGTCGTTCAAAATTACCAATAGGCAGGCAAAATAGCTCAATTCTCCTTAAGTTTGCTGAAGCCATTTCCATCAAGCGCATGAAACCTGATTTATGCGTCCAGAAAGAAGCGGTTATCAATCTTTCTTTGCCCTGGTAACTGGATAATTTCACCTCTCTTTCCTCCGAATGTGAAACGCTAAAAGTTTCCATTGTGTTTGATTATTGTTGTTCGGAATAGTGGTTAACATTGCATATTTATATATGTATATATATTTAGTGTATGAGTATATTGATCGATTGATTTTTGTTTAAACTGAACTCTGTGCAGCAAGTATGTTAAAGTTGTTGTAGTAGATATATATTTAATAATGTCTTTGCCATGTAAGCAGCTGACGAGAAGGCAATGAAATAAACACTGATGGTACCATTTTATTCTGCTAAAACTGTAGTTCTTGCTTTGTTCAAATTCAAACTATTTGCCTGACAAGCACAGTCGTCGAGGGTAACAATCTGGGCATGGGTATTTTGGTCCACTATATAAAGAAACTACTTCTGAGGTCCACTTTCAGTGTCCAGTTTAGTTTGAATATTGCGATGTATAGACAAAGAAACGGATCGGTGATGGAGTTGCCATCCAGTGTTTCGCTTGCAGACTGCTTGGTTGCAAGTCTACAGGATAATGTTACTGCCCACTATTGATAGTTTTCATACGCACCAAAAATACGTGGATGATACTTTTATCATATATAATACGAATAATAAAATCGAAATGATAACACTGGAGGTCAAAAACTATCATCATTCTATCTAGGTCACACTGGAATCAGAACTGAACTCGGAATTCCATTTGCGGGATGTTTTGCTGGGAAAAATTCTAACAGTTCTCTTCGGAGATCAATCTACAGGAAACCAATAGAGAATGATCGTTTTCTTTATCTAATATTTACCTTCTTCAGGAGAGTAACTAGATCTTTATTGACTGATAAATGAAATGCACGTTAGTATATCATTTTATTAAAAAGTAATTACTAGGCTTTTAAGAATTTTCTGATATTATCATGAGGTGACATCAGTTAGAGAACCATTGGAAAACTTGGTAGTACTAGAGAGCTGCGGTACGCACCCCCAGGGTTCGAAACCAAGGCCTTCTGGTGCTTACCGATGAAGAGTCCAAAACTAGGACGAAGCAGCTGTCCAGTACTCCCAGGTTTTCCAATGGTTCTGTAACTGATGTCAGCTCATGATGAAATCCTTCAACCAATTAAACGAAAATCTCTACAAAACAAACACCTGGAAATTTTCTGGATTCTTTTGTGTTCTCTCTTTATTCACGAAAGTTGTTTTTTACCAATTCTATACATTTGTCTTCTCACTACATTTCTCATTTTCGTTCAAAAGAAGCATTTACTTTAGAAAACTGACAAACTACAGCCATACTACAACCAACACAGATGTGATAAGCAAGTTCACTATGTAAACACACACACCACTTTTATAATTTTACACACTGATCAAATCCAACAATCGACAGTTGGTTTTTTAATCTTTACCAATTGACCAACTTGACAACGAAAAATGCCCCCAGACTGATGAACGATGATCAAGTTAGTAAACTTTGTTTTGATACCATAGCAGTTGTACTATTACCTTTGTTATTTGGTTTAGTGATCCTCATTGTTATTTTGACTTTCAATATGTCCCTTTAACTTGACCTAAGTCTATTTTCTCACCCCCTAACTCTTTGTTATATATACACTGAGATTTTGTAAATTTCGGTTTAATAATACTTTGATAAAGCTATTAGCAGCATTAAATAGCGAAACGTCAGTAAAAACAACATCGTTTTGTTTTTCATTCATTGGGAAATACAAAAAAACCTTTATTATAATGTACAATCACTCACAGAAGTTTGTTGAAATGGCGTTGAGAAATTTAAGACAGAGTTATGAGATGTTAGTCGAATAAGTTATGTGTGAACAACTGGACCTATAATCTTACTAGTTAACTGGTACCAATATTGTTCTGTTTATGTGAGACGCAATGATATTTAACACCGGTAACTGAAATTGTAATTGTTGTGTCACTCTCGTCTGTGCATACTTTCTCAATTGACAAAAATCGGCTTGACTTACAATAAAAGTTTTGTTAAATTTTTCGCAAAATTGTTGCTTCGGATAACTCATGGATTCTGCATTTTTGTCGATTCAATGCAGAGCAACTCAGTATTCATATATCTGCATGCTTCACAGTCAACATGTATGGTGTGACAGATTACTGTAATTCCAAAGTGATATTTGTTGGCAGTAAAAGAAACCTTTTATATCGTAAACAAATTTCATTTCATTTATCAGCTTGTTTTCTGACAGTACTATGGCATACATACACTTATTTGACTGTGTCTGCTTTACTGAACTGCCAAGAATTTTATTACTTTTGCATGTTAGTGTTCGATTTCAAGAGTTTATCACTCATAAAAATACGTAATGTTTTTGTTTTCTAAAAAAGGGAATTTCTGTTTCATCAACAATTTTGTCTTCCCCATATAAGTAAATAAAAATTGTGGTGATCAGTGAACGAAACTGTCTTTTTTTTATTTTAAGTTTGTTTTAATAATTCGCTGAAATTCACTGTTGTCTCTGTAACAAACTGAAATCAGAGGATGTTTAAAAGCTGAACAGTATTGGAAGAAAAAAATGCTTATTTAAGCTTGGGAATCTTGAACAGTGCCTGTCTCTAATCCTATGAGCTATCGAACCCCAGAGCTTAACATTACCAGTCAAGTGTATTCACTATTCATTTACTAGGTTGAGTTTCAGAGACCCACAATATGCAACTTTCACCAGTTCGTGACATAATGCCCCTCCCCTTCATATTTCCATAAATCAGTCTCAGCTTCACACACAGGTCGGTGGGTACCGCTGACCACGATTACTGGATATCCATTAGGAATCTAGTCATGTGACAAAAGGTCGACATCGCAGTCAATCAAACCCCTGCAAACTTGGTACCTTAATGCTAAACTCCAGGTGAAATTGCTGATACACGCTGTTAGAGGTTCCCCAACTAGACTGAGACAACTGGTTCGTCAACAGGAAAAAAAACCTCTTATTATATAAATAAGGGAATCAGAATTTCTAATATTTCCAGCTAGGAAATGACCACTTATCTCATTCCTTTCTCAGTTAACCTAAGCACTGGGGATGTATTGGTTTCTCGAGCTTTGATGCGTAAATTTTCAATGTTCAAAAAGACTGAAATGAGTTCACCAGGATACCAGATCACTCTGCCCAAAAATAGTCACTAAAAGAATTCAGGAAGAGGAACTAACAAACCTATTTTATCTATTCTTGTCGATGCAGCAATTGCATATCCTGAAGATTAGGAAAGTGAACAACAAGCGTCTTTAAGTCGATATGACGTTGTGAAACTTCTAAAGTTTCAAAAAGAATTCATATTTGTAAAATTCACAATAGGGTTTTACTTTCAGTTAACATCCATATACATTGTGATTACTGGACAAACACTGGCTCAGAGAATCAGATAGATTATATATAAAAGTATACAGACACCTTAGAAACATCTCGATAAAGGGGTATTTACGACTTCTGAAGCTAAATATTTATGGATATTTTGTATCTGTTATCTATCTGACTAGGTTCATGTCAGTCTAAGACCGAATAAAATTCGAATTGGAATGTGTGACAGTCCATTGCTCAGCTACATATATATATATATAATATTAACAGCTTTATTCCAAACGGTATTTGTGGTACAGGTATGGAATTTTCAGCGTGCATTACAATATATTGCATCTAATTACCTCATGAATTTTATAAGATTTTTAAAATCAACAAACATAAATAAATAAATAAATGAAAAAAAACCAACGCCAAAAAAAGATAGAAAAAAATAATAAAAAAAACTGCGTTGCGTTTAACATTTCAAACAATGCACCACAGGATATGAAATATAAAGTTGATATATGATAGAAGATGAGAACAACAGTGTAGTAGTAAAGAGGAAAGGAAAACAAAAACTAATGGGACTATTTGTTAGACTGCCGCAGTAAGTTGATAGTGTCATACCTAATGAATTTCTCATTACATAACAGCTATGCCAGATAAGGTATTGTGGAGTTTTTGTACTTGGTAGTCCTAGCATATAGCCTCTTATAGCTGCTTCTAGTTCTACCAGATGAGATGCAGGGAGAGAGCTGCGTATAGAGAGGATCATCGGGGTCTGACAATATAGTATTCGCTAGTTTCTTACATGACATTATATGTCTATCCACAATAGTGTTAACCAGTTGGTTGGTTTAACGACATCCCACTTGCCCTGCCTACTAACGGCTTTTAGTGCCTGCCCTTCTCAGCAAAGCAAAGTCTTTCTTAGCTCAGGTGGATGATTATTTTCGATGTGGTTTTGTTCTCTGACCTGGATGGTTAGTTTGCGATGCTTTCATCACCCTACTGGGTGACATCTTCAGCGCATACTTCAATTTGAAGTGAGCTTTTAGATTTCTTCACGAGTTTATTAATCACCCCTCCTGGTGACCTTGGACATGATTGGTTGTTTATGTGTGTTCAAACTTTCTAGCTTACTCGTATTGGAACTAATTGCTTCTTCGACTTGAACTTTGACCCTTTGTGTGTGAAGTTTTTTTCTTATTGGTTGATAAATTTTGTCTATCTCGATGTGTGTATTGACTGATGATTCACTGGAATGCCAAGCTTCTAAAAATTCTCTAGCATTCTTGTTATTTCCTTTGTCTAATATTTGAACGTTGTCCCAGTCGAATTGATGTCCGTGGTTGTCTGTGTGTAGTGAAATGAGGGAGTGGATATCATGTCTTTTGAGGGCTAGCTTATGTTCATGGATACGAAGACGAAGGGGACGTCCACTTCGGCCAATGTAGTGTCTTTCGCAGTTGTTACAGTTTATTTTGTAGATGATGTTGGTTTTGTCTTCTTTTGTTGTTAAGTCTTTTGGTTGGCATAGAATTGAGTGCAGCGACTTTGTTGGTTTGTGTACAACGTCAATTCCTAGAGGTTTGAAGAGTCTTGTAGTGATTTCTGAGATATCCTCTATATATGGTAAGGCGATTTTCTTTGTGCTTTCCTTGGTGGCTTTTGCTTTGGTAGGTTGGTTTGGGGGTTAAGCGAAACATCTTTCTAGTAACTAGCAAGATGTGGGAGGACCAGGAAAGATCGGTGGAAAAACTCAGCCCAAGGTACTTCACATTAGATGTATTTTCAACCTCTGTGCCGTCAATGATAGTGGGGCCATGTGAGTTAACTAGTTGCTGTAAGTCACATTTACGTCTGAAAGTGAAGTTGACTACCTGACATTTTGACGGATTTAGCTTAAGTCCGTTTGAAGAGGACCACTGACTAATTTCCGACAGAAAGTTATTTAATTTGGAACAATCTGACTGAGAGTTGACAGGCATAGAAACAGAGAGGTCATCAGCATACTTAACAAAAGTGTCTACATCAGAATGAGGCAAGTCATGTAAGAAAAAAGAAAGCATAAAAGGAGAAAGAACAGCACCTTGAGGAACACCAGCTAAAGTAAGTGAAGTAGTGGAGGACTTTCCATTGTAGACGGTGTACTGCTTCCTATCAGAAAAATAGGAATGCAAAGATATATATATATATATATATATATATATATATATATATATACTTAGTCTCTTCATGAATAGGACATTTGATCATTAAGCTGATATAATGTCACAGTGTTAGTTATTTGATTTTATTTCAACTCACTCAGAATCGAATTGAAATTGATCACTATAGCTGCATGTAAGTTATGAAATTGCTGAGAATTTCTTCGAATAGACATCCAATACTTTATTTCGAGATATGTTATATTCAGCGGGGTAAAAAAGGAGAAAGGAAGGCGATGGAGGAAGATGAATTCATAGTGATATTCATTGTATGTGTAGGGGTCGATGGGATAAGAAATGCGGTTGATTATTATTGTCACACACACACACACCCGTTTGTGCATTTTAGTGGTTATTATTCTAAAGTTTGTTGATGATAGTTTATTTTCGACGTGAGAATATTTTTGTCAACCTGTTTTTCTTATCAGTGATAAAACTTGAAAAACTGAAATCAAACATTGGCAAGTAATAAAACTCTATGGAAAAATGGAGAGAAATACAGGTTTATGTCGAAATACTCGTGTAATCAAATAACTCGAGTAGTAAATATTGAAGAAACGTGAAATGGAGAAAAATGCAACCCTGTCTCGAAATTACACAAACTGTGGAGGAAATTTTAAGTGAATAATGATGTGACATCAACTAATGCGTCGCCGGATTGGTGACACAGTGCTTGCCACCAGTGCTGGTGGGCCAGGCTCAACCGCTTTCCTGAAAGGCTTATATATCTCCTCTAACCGGTAATACTCCTGGAGAAGAGAGAAGGCGAACCGCCACAAGTGAATCTTCGGAATGCTTCAAGCCATCAGATTCACTTGGAAACCAATGAATGAGAATAAGTTAATCACAGTGTGCAGAACATCATTACTTCACCATCCTCATAAACTTGAAAAAATAAAGATTTCATTTGCGATATATAAGCCTTTTTCTATCGGTGTGGTATGATTTAGTCGAAAAACTTTACTTCTGAAAGGTAATCCCGAATCTTCATCGATTTCACTTAGAAGCATCGCCGCCACTAAACTACCTTTTATGATTTCTGTCATTGTTTTCTTTCAGAATGACGAATAAGTGTAGAGGAAACATCGTTTGAATCCCTAAAATGTGGCAAACCTTGCAGAACATTTTGTATTGCGAATATGTATTGCAAAGTAAATAAAAAAACAACATCTCTATGAACGGCGACACAGTATTGTTACTATTTATTCCTTGAGTAACAGTCAGCGTCAGCAAAACATCTCCACTACACTTGGTTATCTACCATCACTTTTAGCTGGCTTCACGCCAGCTCATGCCCAAATGATTTAATTTCCCCCTAGGTATTGGTTGATTAGTTATCGTTTGGCTGGCCTATTCCCTGCCAGGCAGAGTTCCTTGTTAATCACCTTTCTCGGCTGGCCATCTTACTATTAATATCATAGAAAGGCAGGATTTAGTTGACGAAGGTCTTCAGTACCATTTAGGAAATTATTCTGGTGACACAGGCGACAATTCTGTGAATATTGTAGGAGTATTGACTTGACATTACTGCTGAATATTTCAATCTTAATCCATATGCTGAGAACTGTGCATCTTTACATCGATTTCAGAGTGAATAATGACAGTCTTGTTCTCAGTTTCCTATCCTGAGAAGCCTCGACATTGTCATCTTTAGCGCATGTAGCTGACTTAGTAAACGAGAGAGGCGACATCTTTTAGGTGTATTTCCGTTAGCGAACACTGACGTTTGATTTTGTTTCGGCATTTTTATCACCTGTATGTTACTTGCTTTTTTATCAATCTTTTTCTCTTTCTTCTATTTATATTTGTATATATATATATATATATATATATATATATGTATATGTCAGCAAATATACATTGAATATAAAATGTTATATAAGTGCGTATAAATCACTCTTTTTTATTATGTATGTCGTTAATATCAGTCTTTGCTAAATAGAACAAATTAGATACAGGTTAGAAAAATGAAGAATGTCGATATCGAATCCTGATCTATCCCTCTCAGGTTAGATAAAAACTATGATGAAGGCTTTTGAGATAAGTGTTGAGATAATTCTCTATGTAATTTCTATGTGTTTTGCATGAAGGAAAAAAAATACTTGGACGAAATAGTTTACAATTACCCACAAAACTAATTTTTTCACATAATCAATTCTTTTAAGTAGGCTTACTTTTGTTTCATTTGAAGCTGTTTAACAGTGCGTAAGCATTGAAACCTCTTCCTTTCATGGCTATCTGCCTCTGACTGTCACACTTCTATACATATAATTTACTGCATACCTGGCGAAATAATATTCATCATAATTGCAGTCTGATGGTGGTTTTTCTGAAATAAAGAGTGTTGTGTATTGCGTGCTGCTTCTGTTTTACTGTAAGTCTGCCTGGTCTAGAATTGTGGTCGCCTAAAAAACCAGTCAGTTGCTGGTAAATGTGTTCTAGTAAATGTGTCAATTAGTCTAGGCCTTAGTCTAGAAGGCCGTGACTGAATGATGATTAAAAAAAAATGGAATATGGAATTAAGTGATGAGTATGAAAGGTTATCTAATCAATATAAATGAAAAAAATAGAAAGAAGTTAGTGTAATTTTGATGTGTTTTTGTTCTCTGAGCTGGATGGTTAGTTTGCGAAGCTTTCATCACCTTACTGGGTGACATCTTCTGCGCATACTTCAATTTGAAGTGAGCTTTTAGATTTCTCCACGAGTTTATTAATCATCTCTCCTGGTGACCTTGGACGTGATTGGTTGTTTGTGTGTGTTAGTGTAAACTTGGTAAAGTGTTTATACAACGTCTGCATGAGAAATGTTGTGCCTTTAATACCGTAATACCAAATACGGAACCGTAATAATAAAAATAGAGAATATTTTTTTTTTTTATTTTTTTTTATTTTTGATTTACAGCTTGATTCCACACTGTATTTTTGGTACAAGTATGGCATTTTCAGCATGGATATCGGTGGCCCAAATTTTGCAGGCCGACCATAGATATCAGGTGTGCGTCGGCGTGGGCTAGAACCCCGGACCATGTGCATGGTCGGCGAGAGTCCTAACCACTGTGCCACCGACGCACATCAAGCGATGCAAAAGGTAGGTTTGATTGTCTACTGAGTGCCTTCATGTTTGTGTCAAAGCATGGCTGAAGTAGCCTGACTAGGAGCTGAAGTGCCTACAGAGACTGGCCATTTCGTTCTTATCTTATAGCAAGTGACAACTGCTTGGAAAGATGATAATCCGACGTCTCAAAGGCCTAATAGATAAGACTTCAGCTGTCAAAATGATGGGTGTTTGGTTTGACACTCAGTGAAAACGCCATCAATCAATGAAGATTCTGGCACACCCAGATGATGAGTTCTAAACAGGACGAGATTCAGGTCCTAAATACCAGAGCCAGCTACAATCAACCAACTAGCAGAAACATGCAGTTCTTATTCACTTCGTTTACTGTAGAAGAATTTAATTATAACTCATGGAAACTTTTTAGTTCTCATAGTTCTTCATTGAAAAACGCTTCCTTGGAGAAAAAATATACCTAAATAACTATTCTTCAACAGAAACTGCTTTAATATAGACTGAATGTTGATTACAGCATGAATAATCTTAGCCACACGAAACAAAGAAACGTTGTAAACTGGTGAATATGGTGTCTGAAGTTTTGTTGAACAAACTGTCCCCTGTATTGTTTGATGTTGTTAGGTGATATCACACTATACTACTGCCACATTCCGCTAGTAAAATTTTCGTTCGACATTAAGTTTCAGTTATCGAGGTTGTTTACCCAGGGTCAACGAGATTCATCTGATCACTTTTCTTCAAACTACTTCTAGTCAGTAATAACCGTTAATTCTACCATAGCAAGAGGTCACATAGTATTACAAATGATATGTTTTGATGTTAATTGGTTGGAGACAGTTGACAGAGGACCATGAACCTAGGTTTCACGGTTATTGGCACCCATCAGAAGGGTTTATTTGCGAGATTCGTAACCTTATCATTCATTGCTGCATCCATGAACACTATCATTAGGGCTGCAATTGATTTTCCAATTCGTCCAATTCGTGACGACATCTCGAGTTTAACGCTTAGTGTAAAGATATTATCTTGTTTCGAAATCGTAAATAGAATTTATTTTACAGAGAACCATTGGATCTGGTTTTTTAAGTGGCAAATATTTCGTCCTCATGAACAGCATTTGAAACATTTTTGTCGTCAGCCTCATAACAGATGTACAGTAAAACTTTCTAATTTGAATATTATCGTACAATAATACCACATCAATTCTGTGGAATCAAACTGAATTCATTCATATGGCGTAAAAAGTAGTGTTTAAGCGGTGATAACATTTTCTGGTTATCGTGGATGATATTTTTGAAGCGTCTAAGAAACCCAGTCAATTACTAGAATTATAGCTTTTTAGAAATTTTAGTTGATTTGAGTGTAGTTCCAGTCAAGAACCGGAATCGCTAAAAAAAGAAAGGTAGAAAACCAAGAAGCACTGAACACTTGTTTCATCTTAGTTGGAGGCTTTTCGACAGTACACAGCGTTACCTCACCTGTGGTTGAACTCATAATCCTCAGGTTATGTGTCAAGCGAGTTGATCATTCAGCCAGTTCTGTCACTGTGCCAAAGGACGTCGTCACCAGTGACTGCCCATCTTATACTGATATGCTCAACCGGAATTTACACTAGAAACTCAGAAATCTCATTCCAAGTTTGGTCACTAATAAGCTGGATATCCTGATTCCGATTCCTAGTTTGTGAGGATTTCGATGCCTGTTTGAAATAAAATTCGCAATGAGATTGTTAAGATTCATTCGCTTTGCTTGACAAAATCATTGAATTCAGCAGAAATTTAATGAGCTTCATGTTTTCAAACTATCAATGCTTTCTTAATATGCCTACCCATGATCAAACTGTCACTACAAGAAATATGAAGTTGATTGTTTCGTTTCAAGTAGAACATGCCTACGTTTTTACCGGTTGTCACTAGTAAACCTTGTTGTAAAATTCCCTTCCTTCAAGCTTCATTAGGCTATACGAAGGGCGAACTCATAAAAGACGCCCATCATTTCATAATGCTGCTAACCTTTGCTACTAGAGCTGCAGGAATATGTCTGGTAAAAATGGA
Organism: Trichobilharzia regenti; assembly: GCA_944472135.2. Taxonomy (NCBI): domain Eukaryota; kingdom Metazoa; phylum Platyhelminthes; class Trematoda; order Strigeidida; family Schistosomatidae; genus Trichobilharzia; species Trichobilharzia regenti. Next base: position 817,876 of record OX235270.1, read on the forward strand.
AAAAGTGATTGGTGAGTATAACTAATGCGGCTCAAAATCACTTGATTTAAGTTGGTATTCCACTGTTATTTATCTGTTTAGCCCTCATTTTACTGCTTCCTTTGTTTCCAGATTTCATCTTTTTGAGTGGTAACTTCAGTTTCTCATAGTGACAATTCCTCCAGATGAAGACTTAAACCAAGTTGCATATTGACTATGTCACCTGCACCTGATGGTGGTCAGTGAAACATTTACTCAACAGAGTGTTGTGAATATCATCAAATTTTATAAATTGACACTAAACGACATTGTAAATTGCAGACACCATGAGCATGCGTTACATTCGGTTGCAGAAGATGGAAATATGTGTGAGTAGTGATAAATATTCTATGTAACCAAATGACATTCAGTGTAATGAAGGTAATGTTAAAATTCAGAGGGTTCAATAAACATATACAACAAAGCTTTTACACTGAAGAGATACATTTATCAACGTGAAACAGTTTGTTTTATTAACACTCTGAAAAGATTGTGAACTGCTCCATGAAATGAAACCTAATTAAAGAAATAAATTTTATACATTTATTCCCCTTAATGAATTTGAACAAAGCAAGAACTACAGTTTTAGCAGAATAAAATGGTACCATCAGTGTTTATTTCGTTGCCTTCTCGTCAGCTGCTTACATGGCGAAGACATTATTAAATATATATCTACTACAACAACTTTAACATACTTGCTGCACAGAGTTCAGTTTAAACAAAAATCAATCGTTCAATATACTCATACACTAAAAATATATACATATATAAATATGCAATGTTAACCACTATTCCGAACAACAATAATAATCATACACAATGGAAACTTTTAGCATTTCACATTCGGAGGAAAGAGAGGTGAAATTATCCAGTTACCAGGGCAAAGAAAGATTGATAACCGCTTCTTTCTGGACACATAAATCAGGTTTTAGGCGCTTGATGGAAATGGCTTCAGTGAACTTAAGGAGAACTGAACTATTTTGCTTATTGATAATTTTGAACGACTTTTCGACGTCCACCTCATGACCCGTGTCGAGAAGATGCCTGGTGATGGCACTGTTTAAAGCATTTGTTCCCAGCTGTAGACATAAGCTTTTTGGTACATGTTCAGAAAATCGTAGATATGCCCTTCTTTCTGTCCTTCCAATGTAACTGCTCCCGCAGATACATGTAAATTTGTATACACAGTTGGAGGTAACATGAGAAGGATATCTATCGATTTTTGATTGCACCAAAGAGCAAGTTGTTCGATAGACGTGAACGAGCTTAACTGCAGGATACGCTATGGTTAGTGATGTACTCAGCCTTCTGTTGATCATCGCTGCAATATTTTCACCTTTATAATCAAGCTGAAGGTAGACTGGCTTTTTTTCCAGTTTTTCGCTTGCAGACTGCTTGGTTGCAAGTCTACAGGATAATGTTACTGCCCACTATTCATAGTTTTCATACGCACCAAAAATACGTGGATGATACTTTTATCATATATAATACGAATAATAAAATCGAAATGATAACACGGGAGGTCAAAAACTATCATCATTCTATCTAGGTTACACTGGAATCAGAACTGAACTCGGAATTCCATTTGCGGGATGTTTTGCTGGGAAAACATATTTGAAAAAAAAACCTATAATGCAGCCAATCTGAAATCTCGGATCATCTGCTTACCGGATTCTGTATTATCTCTCAGCCTCTTTGTTGGTGTGACTTAGAGCTTAAAGAAAGAATGTTTACTTGATGAGAGATCGTTACACCAGCATGGCAATTTGATGGATAGTCCAACAACCGTAGTTGTCAGCAGCTATAGGCTTTTACACAAGTTTTTTTACCTATTCTTGAGTAATATGAAAAGCCCGATACCGTAATAGTTAGAATATTTCACTGTTTTTCATAACTTGTCTTCGATAAAGACAAGTGATCATAAGGCTGAACAACCGCTAAGACTTTATGCAATGAACTGCTCACTATTATGTGAGATATTCTTTACATGCACCTTTTCATGATGATCACCCATCAAGTTACTCAAAGTTTTTCAGTGGTTCTAAGCACTTTTCAGAGTTACTCCCACAACAACAAAAAACAAACCGTTTATTTATTATCTGCTTACTTGACGAAGTTATCAGAGTCAACACAAATTAAAAATGATGTCGTAAAGTATATTATAAAGTCATGGTTCATTAGAAATGGTTTTCCTGTGTAACTCATCTGATATTGAAGTCCGCTAAGGGCATTGGATAGGTCTAAGACAGATGTCAAACAGCGTTTATGATTCTAGGTGGCGAAAGCAGGACACATTAAAAGTGTCTAAAGGTTAACCTGCACTGCACACCTTATCTTGGAAATTACAAACGTATTTGTGAAATACACATTTCATCCAATCTACTTATATAATGCAGTAGGAGTTCTTATTTACTAACGAGCAGAAAGTGTGACTTCCCAGTCTACACGAATATCTGCTTCATATAATATATTGAAATATCTTCAGTGAGCGGCATATTAAGGTTTCAATGGAGGTCGATAAAAGTGAAATTGGTCAAATCCATCATACCTCACAGTCCTGATTGTGCGCAAAATAATAACAACTCCGGTTTGAATAATTTATTGGTTATGTCACTGAATTTGACTGTGAGTGACGGGATTCTGGATTTTTAGAGGAACCTGTGTCTTTTAAGAAATGCAAATATGCCTTTTCGATATGAGACTAAATAGACGTAACTAGGTAATTCTCCGAAAATAGCAGATGATTTGACTGCCAGTCAATACAAATGAAAAAGAAAACAAGGATGGTGAAAAACCTATGAAAGTTCATCATGAGGGAGATATCACCCTATTTAAAAACAAGCAGTTTGATTGCACACGGATTAAAATAAAACGCATTAACCAGTTAGCTGTCCTGAACGAATCAGATGCTGTCGTGGCTCATCCCACCCTCTTGGATTTAGCTGCTGATAAAGCCTGTCTACTAATTGAAAGTTCACTTCAGTCATTGTGCACAGATTAGTCATTTCAACAATGAGTTATCAAAAGGCTTATTAAATGTGAAGTAGTCCACCAAATTTGTTGTTGGTTTGGTGAAACCTACTCACATATGTATGTTGCTGTAGATCTTGTGAAATATCGAATCTCCCTACATCTACCTGTCAAAACTTACTCAAGCATAACAATAGTGCCCATAAAAGACACGTTTGATGTAAAACATAATAATGTGAGTGGATGCAAGGAGTCAGTAGAGAAATCTACAGTTATTTTCGCTTTATCCTGAAAAATGTGTTAGCCTTGAATTTCAGCCATCTGAAGGTGTTAATACTCTATACTAGGCACGTATCACTAAGACATGTTCACAATTCTGGAAAGATTCACTTTTCTTTCGAAATTCAGAATCATACATTTCAGTGTGAAAGTTGGCGATATAAACAATAAACATTTGAAACTAGGATTGTAATTGTTACGCCATGCAATCAAGACTGTAAGGTGTGATGGATCTGATCTACTTACCTCTTATTACTTCATGCTGATAACTTAATATCACACCAATTCAAGATATTTCAATATTTTATATAAAACAGTAACCGGAGTGATGACGGTTTTTTCGTAGAAACCTACTAGTATACGATATCAAAACATATGAGTTACACACTTCATTAAATCTAGGCATCCCTTTGCTTACAATATTTTCAGAATGTAATCAACACAAAATTGGGAATACAGATCTGCATGAATTATGATCAGGCAGAAGAGACCCTAATATTTCAGGAGGTTGTATGAAGTATTATCATAATTACCCTTGTTATCTATAATGTTAGTAATATTTTGCTTTTCATTACTATTACCTTGACTTTTTAAAGGTATATTTTACTTGGAATTTAACCCTTGGAAAAGTGGTTGACTGTATTTACCTAGTGGGCATTCACTAAGTGAGTTGCATCATGGTAAGATGCTGAATAACTAGGCAGTGTGTCTAAAGGACAGCACATGATTCATACTCAACTGCTGTAGAAATCCAGCGTTACAAAACCCCTTCTACATGTGAAAGCCTATCGGCGAAGGCGTTTTCCATTAACGGATTTTAGTTTTATTAGAATGAAAGATGAGATACATAGCACTGAATATTCACAGCAAACACCGTATTCTGGCCTATTCGGTAGCCTATTTTTTCTCCTTGTTCTTTGTTACAGTGAATTGTTAGCATGCTTTCTGTCTACACTGAGACGTGTTCTTATGCGGGTTGTTATGTCCAGCGTTCACACATTCCATTGGGCAACAGTGAACAAACCAGAATGTAGACAGATAACGAGAAGGAGATTAACACTTGAAAGGTGTAATAGTGATCATGTGAAAATTATTCCAGTATGACTATTTATCTAGACACAAATTGTTGAAGCTATTTTTATCTGGCAATATGTGAGTATTATCCTACGGCTTCCTACGTTAAATTTGTATTTTTGATTGTATTCAGAATAATCAGAAAAGAAACACATTTGCTCACATTGATACGAGTTAAGGTAGCTTCTGTTCTGTTTTTCTTTCAATAGACTGATGTCTGAATCATAATTATGTGGAGGCGTGCTAGTGTTTGCTAACGTTCCGCGCAGATTGTCTGTACTTCACGTTTTACGGTTGACTGAACAATTCAGAAAATCTCTTAGGTTGTTCTGTTATACAATCTCTTTCACTTGTAATGTAAATTTCTAAAAACAAACACTTGTTCAGGTGACACGACAATCCATTTTGTAAAATAATCACATTAAACAATTATTAAACTATTCACAAGACAAATGTGACTAATAAATATGCAGTACCAATAATTGTTGTGAGGATGTTTGTAAATTTCTTAATAGAACCTGCTAACTTTATTTGTATCTGGGGAGGATTAAAATGAGGGATAAGTCTTACATCTGGAATTACTGCCGTAGCCAACTGAGATATTTACTGGGGTGTAATGTTAAACGATTTACCTCTTGTGAATATGAGACAGTGACAGCCAGTTGATAAGGGCGACTTCTCAAGATGAAGTACCATTATTATATAAGTGTGTATGATTTTAGCTAATGGTTTGCTGATGATACATACTCAAAACTTTGTAATATCTGTTGATTTAGTCACCTGACGTTGTGTTAAAGTCAAAGGGAACTTTATGAGAGCATCCTGACTTTACAGAGTGATATCTGCCTAATTTGTTTCGTATAGGCTTGGAGTAATTCGTACTGAAGAATCTACGTGTAGACTTGATGGAGAAATATTCAGAAATCAATCTTCATTATCGAAAAGAAATAATAAATTCGTGGACCATTTTCAGGAGATTAAAGGGTAAAATGTCAATCCGTTTTCTGTCTTAGACCACCGTCTAAAGAAGTGAAAAAATTGAAAGAGATTCAACTACACGATGACAGTTCAAGCAGTGAAGACAGTGTAAGTTATCCGTCTTTTGAGTAAATATAAATAAATATTCATATTAGTATTTAATTGGTGAATGGTGACCAGCAGTGGAATCAAGGATGCACATTTCGTCCTATTTGGGACTCGTCATCTGGATGTACCTGCATTTCTCAGTGAGTGATGATGTTGCCACCGAGGCTCGAACCTAGTGCACATGTCAACCTGAGACCGAACACTTCACTCCAATCAGTCGACGGGAAAATCAAAAATTCAATTAAGTATATATATTTGTTGAGAAAAACTTTCCGTGTAAACAAAACTAATTTGTTAACTCTCTCTCTCTCACTCTCTCTCTCTCTCTATATATATATATATATAGTCTGCCATAAAAGTATTTCAGGAAAAATGTCAAAAGTGATGCAGCAATACTTTATGAAAATCACAAAAGACCCAAATACTAACATACTCAAATCTTTGAAGCTAAATTCTCAAACCAAAATTTAAACTGCAATCCTTCGCACTAAACAGTAGCTAACCAACAATGAAGAAGTGAGAAGTTGTGTTGAGAGAGACTGAACGCTGTACTCAAATACATTTACAGAATTCCTCATTTAACATGAATAAACGTTTATTTCACGATTTTAGGATATGTGGTAATAATCTCCACTGGTGGGATAGAAATGTTGACTAAGGACTTAAAGGATTATTTTGAAGTGCCATAAGCACCACATGTCATAAGTTCGGGCTAGGTAAAACTAGGGGAAATTACGACATGTTATTCTTCTGGTTCATTGTGGAGCACGGAGATAGGAAGCATGCAACCAAACACTAGTCAGTTGTCATCCCCGACTTTATAAAGTGAAACATAGCGTTCCTGTACAATTATTATGACTTCTGAAAACTTTTTGAAAGTTTTGCAAAGACCTCCTACTTCTACGCCTTCCTGTAGGTTCTTTTTGAAGGAAACACTGATAAAGCGGCGTAGAATGATCAAAAGTAATCCACCACTTCATAATTTAGAAGCTTTATTCCTTTTTAATTTAATCGTAAGTCTGGATTTTTATTTTGAGAAAACCAATAGACTCTTGCTGAGGTTGATTATACGGAAAGACTTTTTTCTTTAGCAAATAAATAGCTGTAATCATTAGATAAATCCACAGATTCGTTGAAAAGGTCTCCTCACTAGTTGCAAGTAGCATTAATCAGTGAAATATTTCACTATATGTATGGTAATGGTACTGGAATCATTTACTATTTCAATTTTCATTTCCTGAAAATTTTAATTAACGTCATTTATATGAATATGGTAAATAAACATTGAGTGCTCGTAAGCTACAGTCAATGTGTAATCTCTGTTAGCCTAAAATGAATCACTGGAAGTACAAGCCATTCTTTCAAACTAAGGTGATGTTAACTAATTTTCTTCTAGTGACAGTTTCTAATTGGGGAGAATAAGGTAACAGACTATTGTGAGTATACAACTGACGGCTGAAGAATCCCAAACTAGGACGAAACAGCTGTCCAGCACTCCCAGGTTTTCCAGTGGTTCTCTAACTAATGTCAGCTCATGATGAAATCCTGTAACTGAAAAACTGTTTAATGATATAATTATGAACAATATATTGTGTCTAAAATACCCTCCAGTAAATGATTCTGTTTCACTGTGTGATGTATCCATTAAATATGGAATGTTCACTGTTCATCAACCTTAAAGTTGAGAAGATTTTTTTGGTTGGCAATAAATTTCTTTGACTCTCTTAAGTACACTCATGTGTGATCACAGTAACTGTTCCTTTTCTAAAAACAAAAATACAAACTGTGCGTCGGTGCCACAGTGGTTAGGACTCTCGCCGACCATGCACATGGTCCGAAGTTCGATTCCCTGCCGGCGCACACCTGATATTTATAGTCGGCCTGCGAATTTGGGCTACCGGTATCCATGCTGAAAATTTCATACTTGTACCAAAAATACAGTGTGGAATCAAGTTGTAATAAAAAAAAGTAGTTCGTATTGAAGAATCTACGTGTAGACTTGATGGAGAAATATTCAGAAATCAATCTTCATTATCGAAAAGAAATAATAAAGTCGTGGACCATTTTCAGGAGATTAAAGGGTAAAGTGTGAGGTTTTCAATTAATTTTTTTATTTTTATTTTTGGTTACAGCTTGATTCCACACTGTATTTTTGGTACAAGTATAGAATTTTCAGCATACGATATCTTCAGCCCAAATTTTGCAAGCCGACCATAGATATCAGGTCTGCGTCGGCAGGGGATCGAATCTCAGACCATGTGCATGGTCGGCGAGAGTCCTAACCACTATGCCACCGACGCACTGATGAAGGGAATGAATAATGCAAACTTTTATGCGCGATTCAGCTGATAAAATTAAATGTAGAGGCTAAACAAAGCTATTCTATGTACTGGGATATTTTTATCTTAATATTGTCTAAGACCGTTTGAAGTAGATATAGCACACAAGGCAGCACAATCACTTCATTCGATATTGTGGAACACAAAAGATCCAACAGAAAAAGAAGACAAAATTAATTATTAGTCACAAAATAAACTGAATAAACTTCAGTAAACATTACATCGGTCAAACTGAGCGTTCTCTTCGAATCGGAATCCAAGAACACAAATTTTCGGTAAAATGACATGATATATATTCTTTTGTATTAATGCATGTGGATAATAATGGGCACCAGTTTGTTTAAGATAATGCAGAAATTTTAAACAGAGGAAACGCCAAAAGTGCCAGTGAATTCCTAGAAACCTGGTACTCAAGTGAATTAGCAATTAACAGGCACACTATTATAGACGAAATGCATGCACAGAAAAGTGGCAACGCCAACAATAGGGAATATAAGTAATAAGTAGTACTTCCATACAAAGAAGGAACCTCGGAAACCTTACGGATAATTCTCAACAATGCAGGAATAAAAGTGGCATTCAAAACCCACAAACTCAATTAGAAACAAGCTATTTCGGTTAAAGGATCCTGTTTATCCAATACCCTGCAATGATTGTTGGGTCAAGTACATAGCACGGGTCAAAGTAGTAGAATGGGATCTGGAGAATAGTTCAGCTATAGCACTCACTACATGCAGTTACACATAACCATACAATAAGATGAAAGGATAAGATGACAGTTTTAAAATCTAATGTGACAGGGTGGAGGAAGGATTGATAAAGGGAGGTTTATTTATCGAATCAGCTGCAAATACATGTAATAGGAATAACTCAAAACTTGTCCCAGACATCTGGAAAATTATGCTACCCCCATGGTGACAAATAGGAAATAATAAAGAAAACTATAAAACGAAAATTTTGAAGCTGTATGATTATGAACAATAAACTGTGTTCGAAATGATGTCATCCAGTAAATAATACTGTTTCACTGTGTGATATATCTAATAAACAAATCGATGTGGAGTTACATACTACCACAGTGCTCAAGTTTTACAAATATATTGATATTATATATTAGATTTACCAGCTAATAAAAAGTAAATCACATGACAGAAAGTTCCAACTCTAAGTCAATAAAAATGACCAGCAGAGACGTAAATTGACCACTAGTCATGACATTGGTTGTCAGGATATACAAATACATCATTCATGGGGAATTTGAATAAGTTCATTTTGTAATAAAACCTGCACTGAAGATGTTATCCTGAAGGACGACAAAAGCTACGCAATTAAATCAACCAGCTCAGAAAACACAACTAATTTAGTATCATCTATCTGGGCTACATATCTTCTCCATTATTTCAAAGTTGCTAAATCTCTATGTCAATGGTTTTAGAGAAAAAATAGAGTGTATGCTGGATTACTTAAGCCTTCATAAATGATTGCATTCTTTGAAGATTGTGACTTTCGGGATTAAATTAAATCTGCCTTGGTAATCCATTTTTAAATCCAAGAACTATTCAAGCAATAAAATTTTTTTGTCTTTATGTAATAGTTGATCTCTGAATTTGCTCTGAACGCACATCAGTTCAACTTCTATCTTTCGCGATAATTTAGATTTTATATAAATATGTATGTATGTATGAGAAGCACATGTGTGATTACAGTGCTGGAAATACGTTACGGAATTCCTTCTAATTCGTTTATAACTGTTTAAATGAAATTTTGTACGTTACAGTCCACAGAGAGACCCTGAATACAACATACAGTGAAGGACCGAAATACTTCGCTTTGGTTATAAGATTTCATCATGAGCTGACATTAGTTAGAGAACCACTTAAAAACCTGGGAGTACTGGATAGCTGTTTCGTCCTAGTTTGAGACTCTTCAGTTCGTGACTCTTCGCCGAAGACAATGGCTAGGGGTCGCGCTATGTCGTGAATCGGTAGAAGTTGGAATTCATGGGCCATTGGATCGAGTCCCAGTGGCTTGATGGTCGACGAGCTCGCCTTGTAACCAGAAGGTCCTGGGTTCGAATCGCGGTGGTGTGTACTGGTGAAGAGTCCCAAACGAGGACGAAACAGCTGTCCAGTACTCCCTGCAGGTTTTTCAACGGTTCTCTAACTAATGTCAGCTCATGATGAAATCTTGTAACCAATCAAATCCCTGCAAACTAACACTTGAACTTCTCTTTGGATTTTAGAAGAATTAAGATGGAATATTCTACATATAAAAATGAGAAAATATTCTCAGATATCTACAAAAACTTTGTATTATAGTGAATATCAAGAGTAAAGTCTAAATAGTCATTTATTTAATTTCGAGCGATAAGCAGTCGAGAGACCACTAAAAGCATCTCCATAAGCCTTCTATAGATATTTATTAACAACCGCCTTCAGTCGATACTGCAAAACAGATGATTGGCAGAAAAGGATGACGAAGAAGGTAATCCAGTGGAGAAGGAAACTGAGATTATTAGATGTACATAGACAAGAGCTTTAAACGGCATCATAAGCCAAGTCTTCAAGTGGAAGATAAATGGGAAGCGAAGAGCTCAGTGTGGTTATGGGAGTAATACGTAGGCGACCATGTGAGTTGGAAATGAGAGCTTGTGAGCAGTCGTGAAACCAGACTGAAGTGATGCCAGAGAACAGAATTAATTAGTGGATTTGTTGTCTAAGCTGTTTTTCTTACTCAAAGCTCAATGAACAAGTAAAACTAATGGTAAATTTACTGGATATCAATAAACTTTGAGTTAAGTCGAATGCTGCCAATAAAACTAATATGTTCATGAGATTAGTAAGAACTGTTGGCAAAGAGTACTGAAATTCCTCGCGATTTCAGTCCTATCATAGTTTCACCATCAAATAATTGCTAGTGTGATATCTGACTGGACTGTATTCACAAACAGTTTCTCATTTTATTTTTAGCTAGTTGATAATAGTAATAAAGTCTCTTGGTCATTTGTTTACGCGTTTTCTTGAAGTTTCTTTTTTGGCAAAACAGCAAGCTAACTGGCCGTTCCATGTAACTGGAGGTAAAACTACTAAAAGAAATAGATTTTGCTTTACAGAGCACGACTGTGATAAAATATTCTCACCGCGTTCCACATCTGAATGCCTAGAAAGGCGTTGGCATGCATTCGATTAGGACCGTTCCTACTGCTGTAAACGATTATTACTATCACATGAGTGAGAAACTGCTCAAGATTTTATCGCAGTTGACCAACCAATTTAACTGATCTACTTTTTCGACCAACTTTATTTCTCAAGCTTTTTCTTTCAAATAATCTCATGTCATTTTGTTTTCATTAAGTGCCTTTTGTTTTTCAACCTACTGACATAAACAGACTTATGTGGTTGCACAGAAATGCAGGCCGTGTCCAAAATCTTTTCAAAAAATAGATAACTACAGTGGAGTGGACGAAGACTACTTTTTTATGGATCTGATAGACAATTTGCATACTAATTAGTTAATTATTAATGAAATGAACAAGAGAATTAAACAAGTTCTCAAAATTTAACAGTAAATCAGTCAGTCAATCCTGTCTACCACTTTTATCTGTAGACATATATATATATATATATATATATAAATGGCTTTATAGATGAACAAGTTAGTAGGCAATAGATAGCTGAATGCATCACAACAGTCAAACTCAAGATACTAGTGAATAAAAAGTAAAATTGCAGTCCCTTTTGAAATCACTAAGTTGAATTATGTGATGCTAATAAGAAGGCTTGATTACATCCTGGATATCAGTCTGTTCTCGGGCAACACACACTATCTATATTCAAGTCATACATTATAAGCAATTTTTATTAAGTACATTAATCAGCCCTTATTCCTGAAACAACATACCTGTTCCCGTCACCCATGTCTCTTTATTTATCGTAAGCTGATGTATGTTAGAATGCAAACCAGAGTACAAAAGATTGTTTATTTACTTAATGTTAATGAACCGTATCCCATTATAATCTTAGCTGTTAATCGCTCGTACACCTATCTCTGCAAATCTATCTAAAATTTGTCTGTAAGCCATTTGCATCTGTCGTTTTCCATTACTCATTCACTGCAGTTTATTTACTTATCAGTCATTCGTCTTCGCCGATGTATTTCAAGTGGTATATATATATACATCTCTGTATGTAGAGTAGTCAGCTGAAGAATTCTACCAACGTCTGATGAACTTACTATGTCGTGCTTTATTATCACTTGTTATTTGTTTCCGAAATACACGATACATTATAGTACGGTATTTTCAGAGTACAAACCAGGTTAGAGAAAAAGGCTATATGGCAATGTTTTACAGTAAAATTGATAGAAGACTAAACACTGGGATCCTCTTCAACCCTCACACAAAATTCGTTTATTTTAAGGAGACTCCAACATTTTCACTTATATATTGATCATCATCAAAACATTCGGGGACGTTTAAGACTCGAGGAACAGTTTTACTATGCAACAAATCAAAGTAGTGATACACTGAATGTTTAGAAATGTTAAGCTTGATTTTGGTTGAAGAAACCATAGCTAATACCTGACTGAGTAGAAAATATTAGGGATGTGGCAATTTCAACGTCACATCAAACAGGAAATTTGACTAGTAGACGGATAAGATGCATCTATAGGCCTATGACTCTATGTTTATGCTGTTGCACGGAAGCGATTACTGGTTACTGGAATTATAATAACATCAAAGATTGTAGTGGTGTGTTGGTCAAGTCCTCCAGATAAAATAAAGTATAATTATATTTTAACAGTTTACACACAATGATAAGTTTTGTTATTGGTAATATTTCGAGCAAAATTACTGCCCGTGTTCACACCACTGTTGGAATTGTTTTATTCACACATTTATGATTTGTACTCATATATAATGGTTCATTATTATAATTTTTTGCTCATTCATGTTTTGTGTGTGCATATGTGTGTTCAGAATTATACTCCACATTCATTCATGTGTTTGTATTTAGAATTATATTCCAAGTTGTTGATAGTTGTACTGAGTCACCCTTGTTACATGTATCCGGTGTGACTTTAATGAATATCGATTCTGTTATGAGTCTTTCTTTCCATTTGTTCATGTTTGTTTTTAGAATACACACATTGTCCCAATCGATATTGTGGTTTTTGTCCCATGCATGTGCAGCTATGGATGAATTTTTTTCAAGATTTTTGTAAGCTTGTGTCCCTGTTGGTTGACCTTTAGTTAGGCGTTTATGTTCATTCACTCTTATTTTGAGTGATCTGGACGTTTGCCCCACATATTTAGTTGGACAGTCAGCACAAGATATTTTATAAATCAAATTGTTTTTATCCATCATTTTTATGGGATCTTTTAGTTGATTTATTTTATTTTTGATTAGATTTGTCGGTTTAAAGGTTGTTCGAATGCCGATATTTTTGAGGTTTCTTTGTATTGCCTCTGATGTACCATTTTTATATGGTATTGCGACTGTTTTTTTCCATTCTTCCTTCTTGTTATTCTCCGGTTTTACCTTCTTTTTTCTCTTTTTTATATTATCTTTTATAAATTCTCTAGGGTAGTTGTTTTCGAGTAGCATTTTGAATAGGACTTTTATTTCTTTACGCTGGTCCTCTGGTGCTGTTGTAAGTCTACGTATTCTATCTGCAAGACCCTGTATTAATCCTCGTTTTACCGAGAGTGGATGAGCTGAGTAATAATCAAGGAATCTTCCAGAATGTGTGGCTTTTCTATATATCGTTGTTTTTATGCTACCATCTGTCATTCTTTGTAGCTTGCAATCTAACATGGGCAGTTCTCCAATTTCATTCTCTAATTCCATAGTGAATTTTATTGAGTCGACGTGTTTGTTTATGTGTGATAAAAGTTTCTCAGTATCGTTTTTTTTCACTATTACTAGTGTGTCGTCTACATATCTCCACCAACATTTTAGTGATGATCTGAATGGTTTAAGGGCATTCTCCTCCCAATAATCCATGAAAATGTCAGCTATAATTGGTGAGATAGGCGATCCCATGGCTACTCCCTCATTTTGTTGGTATATTTTTCCTTCGAATGTGAAATATGTTGTTGTCAGACAGAATTCTACCCCTTTTATTATTTCTTCTACGGATAACTGTGTTCTGTCTTTCAGGCCATTATCTTCATTTAGTTTCTCTTTCAGTGCAATCATGGCCATTTGAATGGGTATTTTCGTATAAAGACTGTTTACATCAAAGCTAACTAGTATTTCTTCCTCCTCTATTTTAGTGGTTTTTATTCGCCTCACTAATTCAAATGAATCTACTATTCTAGCTTTTGAGTTGTCTCTTGTCGGTCTTAGTATTGTCGAGAGAAATCTGGATAGCATATACGTTGGTGTGTTTCTGAAGTCTACAATCGGTCTTATTGGATATCCCTCTTTATGCAATTTTATCTTACCATATATCCTAGGTACATTACAGGATTTTGGCATAATTTCAAACCATTTTGACTTACCGATTACTTCTTTCATTTGTCTAACTACCTTTGCTGTTTCTTTCATTGTTTTGTTGATGATCGTTTCAGCTGATTTAGTCATTATGGTATAGGGTCCAGATTGTAGATGTTCATTCATCTTTTGATTATATGTTGTTTTGTTAAGTAATACTGTTGTGTTTCCTTTGTCTGCTTGAGTAATGACAATGGATTTGTCTGCTTTTATGTCTTGAAGTGCTTTTAGTTCCTCTTTCGTTATATTTGGTTTTTCTGCTTTTTGCTTTTTTAATGTAAGTGCACATTGTGCTCGTACCAGTTCAGCTTTTTGCTTGTCATATCCTTCGAGTGCTGTTTCAATTACAGGTATGATGTCTTCAGGTTTTAATCTTTTGTTGCTGATATTGAAGTTCATCCCTTTCATCAATACACTTTCCTCTGCTTCTGTTAACTTTCTGTCTGACAAGTTTACAATCCAATTGGCTTTAGTTACTTGTCTGTCATTCGGAGTTTTCGCTATCATGAGTTTATTAAATTTTTTGATTTGTTTCTGCTTTGTTTTTTCATAAGTAGTTTCTTTTCGTTTTTGTGCAACTTGTAGTATGCTTTCATACTTTTCTTTTTCGATTACTTCTTTCAATTTTTCTTTTATTTCATTAATATCTTTCCTTATCGTGAATAGCTTTTGTATAATTCCACGTAGGTTTTCTTTGATGCATACTTTTGAGGCATGTGTGAGCGCTGCATTTGCTTTATCAGTAGATATTGGTGATTTTAATTTCATGTATACAGGAATAATTCCATTTTTAAGGCATCTGATGTTGAAAATTCGATGGTTCATAAATCGAGATTCAGCTTGATATAAATGTGTGAGTTTGTTGGCCAGTCTTTTGGGAAGACCGTCAGTTGAATTAATATCAGTAAAAAGTTTGAGCATTGTGGATTAGATCAAATAAAGTATAATTATATTTTAATAGTTTACACACAATGATAAGTTTTGTTATTGGTAATATTTCCAGATAAAATACCCACCACTGCTAGTGTATAGGTGAATTAGTTTTGGAGATGTAAAGTTGAAAAATAATGGAGGAAAGTGATGGCGTCAGCAGACAATAGGGTGACAGCCAATCAACTGCTCCAGTAAATAATAAAGGGGCTTGTTCATCCACCTGAAATTGACTGGAACTTCATGAGTAGATATAATGATGCCCTGATAAAAACTGAAATGATGTCTTTCATCAACCATAATTTGCGTCTGCCATGTAGTATTTCACCTCAGATAACTGCTGCATCAATAGTAGCCATGAATGATCAATACTCTAGTCATCACGTTCCAAATGTGTTGTCAAAGTCATCGGATATTTTAATTTTTCATAATGTTTTAGGCGTTGACTGGAAAAAAAAGTCCGTCATCCTAAGTTTTGTGTTTAATTTCTATCATATCTGGGCGTGTTCACATTGGATTTGCAGTCACGCAGTACTTAATCTGTGCGCTTCAAAAATCGATGCAAATGAATACAGCATGTGATCAGTTACATTGAAAAATTTCTAATAATAATAATAACAGTAATAATTTCAACTATTTTATCGTAAACCCTTATAAATACTCGTTTTTCTTCTGCATAGGCACTGAATTCACTTCATAAACGATTGAAAAACATATAAGACAGACAAGTCCTATTTTAGTCCAACAAAATAATTCACACTATGAGACTACTGAAGATAAATCTAAACCAAAAAAAACCCTCTGATGAATAAGTTGACATGCAAAAATTTGAAATGGAGAAAACATTTCCACCCAAAGCAAAGAAACAAAACAAACAAACTTTTTGTAAGTGGTGCTGAAAACATTAGCATATTGTGATTATTTCACTCAGAGGCTGAAACTGTGGTGTCATTAAGTTTTCATAACCATCAAAGTCGTCATTAATGTTTAATTTTTTTATTTTTTATGTTTTATTTACAGCTTGATTCCACACTGTATTTTCGGTACAAGTATGGCATTTTCAGCATGGATATCGGTAGCCCAAATTTTGCAGGCCGATAATAGATATCAGATGTGCGTCGGTGCGGGCTCGAACCCGGACCATGTGCATGGTCGGCGAGAGTCCTAACCACTGTGCCACCGACGCTATTACAAGTGTGTCGTCTACATATCTCCACCAACATTTTAGTGATGATCTGAATAGTTGATTGTATAACTCACCAGCCATTTAACTGTGAGTAATACTTTTTATGTTGAAATGGATACTATTTTACCATGAAATTCACTCATTCGCACGACATGTTTTACTATCGTCAATTGAAGCTATCTGTCAACACGATGCCACGCTGTGGTGATTCACCCATAAAGACGTTGTGAACAAATAGAATTGAAGAGGAAAACCTTTATCAGAAGTGAAATGTAATCACCAGTTTCACCTCATATTCCCCTGGAAACGATCTCAAAATGAAGTCTTTACCACAATACAACAGAAATATATTTTATATAAATCTATAATATATTTTGACAGAAGTTAGACTTGTTCGTATGTAGGAAACGTACGAAGACGGATGCAAGTGAATCAGTCTCAATCAAGACATTTGGCGCTGGCTGAAATTAATGACTTTTTAAAGTTCATGGATGTCCAACTGTATGATAGAGAAATAGCAATAATCTGGTTTACCATTACAAATTCAGTAAACTGTCTGGTTATGTACGACAAAAAGATGGATTTATCTAACTCAATTTATTTCAGATTACTTCTCCGTCCCTTCTTTTGCGCCATTAGATAGTGATTCTACATGTATGTTGCTAGTTAATATGTTCTCTTATTCACTGAGATTCCTCATATCTTCTTCAAAACTTCTGATTAATATGTAGTGTATATATGTGTCAGCTGTATTCATTATACTGTCAAATTAAGATCACAGCTGTTACTTTAAAATTCTGTCTTCATGCCTAACTACTTATAAGTAGGATGAAAAAATGATATTCTTATTCGAGCTCGCCTTGTAACCAGAAGGTCCTGGGTTCGATTCCTGGTGAGCATGTAGTGTGAAGAGTCCCAAACTAGGACGAAAGAGCTGTCCAGTACTCCCTGCAGGTTTTCCAATGGTTCTCTAACTAATGTCAGCTCATGATGAAATCCTGTAACCAGTCAAATCCCTACAAACCAACAACTGATATTCTTATTTCTTTCAAATAGTTCTGGCTGTCTGGAAACGCTGAAGAGAAGCCTTGAAATACAGTGTGCAGATTTCAAACTACAAAGCTTGTTCTTCTTCTTCTTCTTTTGATTAAAGTGATCAAGGGAATATACTGTATGAATTCGTAATTGATGCTAAATGGTCATTCAGTGAAAGCCCGATAAAATCTTAACTTTGTTTCTGACTGATAACATAATTCTCTCGCACAGTTTAAGGATTACCAGTCTGTGAACAATAATGATTTCGTACCTCTTCAAAGCATTCATTTACATCTTGTGAATAATTGATTTGACAAATAGCAATTAAATAGTGTAAATCGAGAAGGATGTGCCTTCAGATTTTAACTATGATCACCATTTTTCACACGGAATGTATCAACAGTGAATATCAACTTTAGGAGACGATGAACTCGTAGAAACTTGTGCAGAAATATTAGGCAGAAAATAGATATACTAACAATTAAAGTTAGTTTATTGGTTGACAGTTTGGTGTGTTCTCGACAATATTTTCAAAACTTGACAACACTCGCTTATCTTCATTAATCAAGTGATTTTACTTATTCTGTTTTCAAAATTACTCTCACGCCTGGTGATTGTCATGTCTCACTGATCGCTAAGACTTTCATTAAAGATGAAGAATAGTCAGTAAAGGAGGTTCCAAAACGCCTGTACTCTTAGAATATACCTATGTATTCTGCACTACACTTTCATGTGCTTGTTTCGTCAGCATCACTGACGGTATGACTTTTTTCATCGTTAGAAACTCAAATAGCAACGGTATGATTCTAAAGATGATTGCTTATTCACAGCGTGTACTACTAATTCTTTGACGTGAAAAATCAAGGAAATTTCGCATGCATTCATAGATCCATATAGGCTGAAGTTTAGCTTTTTGTAGTGTAGCAGTGACATTCCCTTATTCAGAGCATCTTTAACTTATTTCAGTATATATCCTATTTTCTTTTGTATCCACAGATACTGACCTGGTTGTTTATCTGTTGGGAATTCTGTGAAACATTCCAAGTTGAATTCTTTTAAACGGATAAGTGATTTTGTATTACGTCACCAAATTGGAGTATTTCAGGCATTAGAAATTGCATTCTCAGACACCACCTAAATCTGTTTGACTGCTTGGTTGTAACTTCAAACGTCTCATTATATGATTATGCTCTTTCACTTTGAAAGACTCCTTATTTTTCAATCATCTTCACGCTTCTTTATTTCCTTAAATTCAGATAGCAAATATATATATATTTCATCTTACCTATGAAAATATCACTACGTTTTAAAGACAGTTATTCTTCGAGAAATACACTTAAAACTCATTTCTAATTTTTGCTTGATTTTTGTAAACAAAAATAAAGTTTTTAGCGTAAACAAGTCAATTTAATTTCCTCTAGCCTTTTCATTAGGAGGAAGGAAATCAAATTGACCAGTAATCGACAAGCTGCAAGCGCTCTGAACCCTATCTATGCCTGATGTTAATTAGAAAATATTGTTGTTGCACACTGACACACTGAGAAATGTATACTACGATTTTTCGTGTAGTCAATGTCTTTTTACTCAGTTATTTTATTTAGAAGAAGAATCAATTCAACTCTGAGAGCAAAATCCATCTTTTTAGTTATTTTAGCTTCTTCCATTGAAGTTTGTTTTTCTGTTTCTGTCACTGGTTGACTATTTTTTTAAAAAACATTTTATTGAGTGTTCTAAATTAGACACAGCTGGAAGTTAGCTGTTAATTCACAAGAATTTCAGCTGGCTGCTTGTAATTTCTGGAAGAATATTAAATCTCAGCGTGAGCGCAGAATTTTTCATTAGACATATTGCCAAGTTAAAATTCTATACTGAAATGATTCTTCCAGACAGTATACAATGAAAATGAGGGCGATTTTATTTGCTTATATTATTATTTATTTCTTATTGGTTGATTACGGTCAGAAAAGGTCAACAACATGGATTTCTGGCAATGAGTGAACCAACCAGGAACCGATAGTGCAACAAATCTGCAGGAAGAAATGGAGGTGGATTGGCCATACTCTGAGGAGACCATCAAGTGACATCACAAGACAGGGCCTCGAGTGGAACGGGAAGCGGCGAGTTAGTCCTCAGTGCGGTCTTGACATGGAGTAGGTCATGTGAAGAAGAGGTGAAAGCATGTGGGCAGACATAGAGCCTGGTGAAGACGTTGGCAGAGAACCGAACGCAGTGGAGATGTGCGGTTGAAGCCGTTTTTTCCTCTAGGAACAAAAGGAAACAATAATAATTGGTTAATTACATTGGAATGTGATGTTTGGTCTCTGCTGATATTTCGGCTCCTAGCGTGGACTCTTCGATGATGCCTGAGCTTCTGGTGGGTTGTGATTAGAAGTTAAATCCAGGATGCACATTTTACCGTATTTGGGACTCATCAGCTAGATAACTTTCAGTCTCCATTAAATGATCGTGTTTGCACTGAAACTCGAGCTCAATGGACATCGTTTCAAAGGTCAGACTATCATCCTCTTGGCCGCTTGGGGAATTTGGGCCAACGTAAGCAAAACACTGCTGTCTAATATCAACAGTCAACGAGAAATAAGCAATGGCTGATGCTCGTTGCACAATGAGTGACTGTGGAGGTTCAATTGGCCTTTGGAGTTTGAAACGATGGGTGCAAGGTTCAAGTTCCTGTGGGAACACCATGATTCAATAGGAAATTCGTTGAACGCATCATATAAAATGTGGCCTCTGAAAGTCACCTTAATTATTCGAAGTAAAAAATGGCTGACTATTTATTGATCTCACGACTGGATTAGACTTAGATGTTTGAGAAGCATTCCAATTACTAACTTTACGCAATAAAAGCATTTCGTGAAATCAGGTGCTCAACGACTTATATGACAACCAAGAATCCTCGAAGATTCTAGAATCTGTCTAACTTGCAGGGCTAGGCAAATTGGCTGTAACTGAACTAAATATTCTATAATTGGTTTGTAATGATTTGTTTTGTTTTTGAGAGTCGTAACCAGTGAGGTTCAACTAGTCAAGTGTGAGGATGGATGTTACACCGACGACATTGGTTGATGGTCACACTAAATCACGAATCGGTAGAAGTTGGAATTTAATGCACTGGCCATTGAATCGGGCCCGAATGGCTGTATGGTATACGTGCTTGCCTTGTGACTGAACGGTCCTGGGTTCGAATCCCACTGTAGTGGGTGTGTACTGCCGATGATTCCCAAACTAGGATGAAACAGCTGTCCAGTACTCCCTGGTTTTCAAGGGTTCTCTAACTAATATCAATCTGTGATCAACTCGTAAAAACCAAACTAAGTTTATTCAGCATTATTACTATTTATTTTATCCCCCTGAGTCCCGAGTGGAACATAGGACCTCACACTTGAGATTTTAAGTTCCAGTAGCTGTAGTGCTTTTCACGGAATGAGACTGCTAGATTCAGGCCCAAACTTCCCTTTTTCACCGTACCGACTACCGGTTAAACGGTGTTTAGGAGTGTATCAACCTATGGTTGATCCTCAGACCACATGGGTAGTTGACGATTGTTCTATGACTGTCAATCTTCTTAGAATCTTTGAACATTTTTACTAAATATCCTTTGATGGCTTTTTTACAAATTGTCAAGCAATAACAGAGAGGATGTCTAAATTCACATCTCTACTTGGTTGTTGATGGTGTGGCACATCACTGTGATACTTTTAAAAGACTGTCCTTAAAGACTGATTTTTTTTTATATTTTTGATGACAGCTTGATTCCACACTGTATTTTTGGTACAAGTATGGAATTTTCAGCATGTGATATCGATAGCCCAAATTTAGCAGACCAACCATTGATATCTGATGTGCGTCGGCGGGGGATCGAACTCCAGACCTTGTGCATGTTTGGCGAGAATCTTAACCACCTTGCCACCGACACGTACCACCAAGTGACGTGTACACCTTCTAGGTTGAAATATCGTCTCTTTTGAAACCTTTTCATTTGATGGCATATACACGGAAAATATTAACTTGTTAGGAAATTCGATCAAAATGTTTATGGTAAGGACTTCGTTCTGTATAACGAATTCGGTACTTTCAATATCGTACCAGAACAGATGCAGTTTATTTATTTATTTAATGGAGAACTGGTAATCCTTATAGTACAAATCAGACAAGCATGCACCAGTTACAATATCTGTGTCATTATGATACATTATCAAGCCAGTGATCACACTGACAGTTTTACATGCATAATGTTTCACACTTTCTAGGATTAATTTTACTGGGTGTAAAGTGCACAGCAGAAATTGTGTGTTTGGTGAGAAAAATAGCATGTGAATCTACTTTGTTGTTTAACTGTCCACAGCTTTTAAGACAATTACATGTTCACAGTGAATCATTTTTTCAGTAGGGATTACATAGGCGAAATTCAGACTGAGAGTGGGAATTTGAGTTGTAGTATAAGGGTGTAACACATACATATTCTCAACTGACGTCTTAATCTTATGAATGAAAGCAATGTCTGATAATTGCGTTATCTAATGTGAATTTTAATTTCATCACCATGGTTATTGGGCAGAGATGAATACAAGGAAACCGCAAGGCGATAGATCTCTAGTATTTTTCAAATCGTGGAAAACACCCATTGGAACATTAGATTAAAAAGAACAAGAAGTTCAGCAGAGATGGTGATCTTTTCGGCGATTTCATTCTCAAAAGCAGTTGTACAATCGCATTTACATAGAATATTTTACATGGATACAATTATTAACTATTTATTTAATTCCACATAGTAACGAAGGTGATAATAGTTTTCAACTTGATATGAAAGTTTGAAGGTACGAATAAAGATTACAAGGGGCTTAGAGACAAGATTGCATAGAATTGATTAGAAAATAGTTACAACGTATGCTAAATTAATATTTGATAACTGGAGAAATAATTTTAAGTCAAATAGAAGGTGATAATTGTTTTCAACTTGATATGAATTACAAGAGGCTTAGAAACGCAGGGATAGAGCGAATTGCAGGTGTGAACAAAATGAGCATGGAAACAAATTGAAATCACAAATTTTCAACTTGAAATGTAAGTTAGAAGGTGTGTGTGAATATAGATTACAAGAGGCATAGAAACAAAAAATTATACAGGACTAGAATATAATTGTAAAATGGTTATTCTAAACGGATTACAAGTGTGATCAGGAGGAGCATAGAAACAAACTTAAAATAACTAATTTTATAACTGAAAAAATAGGACGAACTGAATGAAGGTAAAGAGAGGAAATTACACACACAGATAACAAAGCAACAACAAAAAACAAGGATAAGGGAACATACTGAACTAGGTCCACGGTAGTTGTAAGGGCTGTAATAGTTTCCTTTGAACACATAGCTACGGCTTTTCGATGCATATGGCGAGAGCTTCCGCAGTATAAAGAAGTCGGAAACACACTGCCTTTGGTAGATTTTTTGTTTACTTTGTAAATGACTCTGAATGATCAGTCAGTTGAGATTCTGTGACAGGTATTGACGAAATGTCCAGTTATTGCGCTTCTGATTGAACCAGCGCCTCCTCTTTGCAGTCATGCTGGGTGATGTTCTCTAACACGTTTTGATAAGATTCGCATAGATCAACCTATGTACCTAGCTCCGCAAGAGCAGGTGAACTGATATATCAAAAATATCCCCATTTAGGCATTTATAAAACAGTAAGATTGAGCGAAGAAATATTTACTTTTCAATTAGATCCTCATCTTTGGCTCTACTCTAATATATATATATATATATATATATATATAGAATTTCAATTACAATATAACACCCTCCCCTAAACCTATAAAATTATATTTTCAAGTATTGGTTTTTGTAGGGATTTTGTTTGATTGCATGGAGGAATTTAATCATGAGCTGACATCAGTTAGAGAACCACTGGAAAACCTGGGAGTACTGGACAGCCGTTTCGTCCTAGTTTGGGACTCTTCAGCAGTACGCACCCACCGGGATTCGAACCCAGGACCTTCTGGTTACAAGGCGAGCTCGTAGACCATTGAGCCACTGGGACCCGATCCAATGGTCCTTGAATTCTAACTTCTGTCAGCTCATGATTAAATTCCTCCATGCAAAATTATATTTGTCTAAATTATTTATTTTACTTTATTTATTTTGACCACTTTATCTTTAATTTACGTGTTATTCTAGTAAAATTAATTTATTCTATCCATTTCCACCTTTTAAATCTGTATTGATTTTCTTCGTTAACTATTAACCCATTGACACTTTAATTATTGTTAACAAACTTATCGCCACTTGATTGGCAAACTGTTGTATTGTAATTAAAATGCTATATATATTAGAGTAGAGCCAAAGATAAGGATCTAATTGAAAAGTAAATATTTCTTCGCTCAATCTTTTTGTTTTCTGAACTGATATATGAACATTGAAGTGGTCATATGCGGAAGTTTGTCCTTCCCGTTGCTCCGAAGTAGTGGGCGGCTAGAGCATATCGCTCTTAGAGTTGCTGTCGGAAAAGTCTTCTTCAGGGAATGGGAGATTCTCCTTTTAAGGATATCTGTTGCTAGGTCTCTTTTGAATTCCAGATTCAAATAGAGTGTCTTCTTTCGCACTGAAGATCTCTAGCAACAAACACATCATTAAAGCTATGCTTTTTAATCATTTGCTATTTTAAATAAAGGCTAAAAGACTCCTAGTTTCACTGACGACTTTTAATTAGCACTTTCTAAGTAGGTGGGAGTTTGTGAATAATTATAGGGCTCTTCAGGATAGATAAGCTCTGAATAAGTTCTGCATAATGAAACGAAATAACTATTCTGAAGTTGAATGGTAAGATATTGGTGGCAAAAGCGAAATGTGAGGGTTTTCATCACTGTGCGTTGGTGGCACAGTGGTTAGGACTCTCGCCGACCATGCACATGGTCCGAGGTTCGCTCCACCGCCGACGCACACCTGATATCTATGGTCGGCCTGCAAAATTTGGGCTATCAATATCCATGCTGAAAATTCCATACTTGTACCAAAAATACAGTGTGGAATCAAGCTGTAATCAAAAATAAAAATAAAGCAGTGTAAAGGAATACGTGTAACACAAGGTAAAAGTTCTGTCGAACATCATTATAAATCCATTCTTCAGTCAACTGGGCGCTTCTGTGTTCACCTTTCCGCTACGACATTTCGAAAACTTGCTGATTAACTAATTTCATTTGGATTGTGAGAATTCAGCTGCAGTTATCTGATAGCAGTAAAACATATAGTTGAGAAAGAGCTGAATAACAAATAACCAGAATAGAATATCTCGGATCACTCCATGTGATTTTCAAATTGTTCCACAAGCTAAGTTCCAAATTTCAAGATAAATAAATCCGTATACTGTTGCATTTTTCATAATAAATATTTAACCTTCATTTTTAATGATAACACTAATAGTAAAGCCTTATTTCAGGCAATGTGTGAACATATATTACAAAAATGTTTCAGCGTATTTAGTTCCGAAACATTTCCTCATCATTCAGAATATACATATAAAGCAATAATCTGAAGTACATCATTTGTTGTAGTGTTGCTGCATATGAGGACAGAACCAGTTCTGAGCACTTTGTCTTCAATTCCTTCGAAAATTGCTTTTGTGTATAGTGGGAAATTAATTAAGTATGCACTCGAATTCATGTACTGGTCATCTGATATAATTGCACGGTTAAAAAACAATAAGAAATGTAGAATAGTTTAAGCATTTTAGTGAATGGAAATTCCGGTAGCCCAGTGATTTAAGCAGACCGCCGGATATTTTTATCTGACCTGCGCGTATATTAAAATAAGTTTTATGTTAGTGTCACCTTTATAATATGTTATGCGAAATATTCCTCTTTGTCTTTTGAATTTTGACTTGACCCATTATGTGTCAACTTCATCCTGAACCTCATGCAGACGAATAGTTTAATGACAATAGTCCTGTGGATTGTCGCAGATCTCAATTAACTCGGCTAGCATAGTTAAAATCGTACAATTCACTAGTTTATCAGGGTGTTCATCACAATTGTACAACTGCTAGACTTCAAATTGACCCACTTTTATAATGGAAAGCTTTTAAAAAGTAGTTAATTGTTTGTTTTCCACTAATTTTAAAATTATGAAATTTCAAAAGCTGAAATGGGGTTTATTCAGTTGTGCGATATTCTAACTGGTGTTATTTTTATAAAGACGATAGAATCTGATTACTTAATGGTGTCTTAATTGTTTAACAATACACTTTATAGAAATGCAGGATTCAAAGCTGAAAATTACATGACTTGACATTTGAAAAGAACAGATACACTGCAAATAGATTTTCTCGTAGCAATTTTACTTAAACTCTAAAATAGGATTATTTAACTGGCTAAAATTTTAAAAAAGAATAGTACATAAGGGTATTCACCAGATAAATAAATACCGCCTGTCACTCAAGTCTCATAAACCGTTTAATGCCCAGCTCTTGCTACACTGGGCCTCACGCTGTCCCTCGAAGATTTTCAGAAACGCTTAGTATTAACCGACGCAAAAAACAAAACACTGTTTGGCGACTCGAGAATTCTTTATTCTAACGCCAACATATAACCAGCAATACTGGCATTACAGACTAAGGTCTAAGAAAAAATATTACAACAATAAAGCACGATATTAATTCTGACAGTATTTTGATCTTCTTTCTGAACAGCGACCGATGAGACGGTGACTGGTGGATTGATGCCTCCACGAAAATATGGGGAAGTTGGGTTTGAGCAAACAACTATGAATTGATCGTTCAATCTTCGACTACATTGACACCGCCTATATATTTTTCACCACAGGCTTTGTCAAATAAGCAGAGTCTCAATAAAGTAAATATGCCCCGTTTAACTAGATACAAGTAAGTCAAAAGCATTATCAGCCAGAGGTAAATAATTCAGTAAATTTCACTCTAAATAGGAAGTCATCTGGGTTGATTGTGACTAGTGGTGGAATCCAGTATGCGGATTTCGTCCTATTTGGACATTGTCAACTGAATAGCCTGAGATCCCCAATAAATGACGGTGTTCACACTGAGACTAGAACTTCGCATCACTCTCCACTTATCCATGTGGGAGTTTGGTGTAACCGATGTCAGTTTTGATTTATTTTAAGGTTGATTTTGCATATTTCGTTGACTGATTAAGTTGGATGGAAAAAGCTCGGTCACCGTCAACCCAGACAACTTCACGTTAGCTCTTAAACATAAGCCAAACGCTCCTTAAAAGGAGCTAACATGACAACGGAGGCCAAATATATCAACCCAGCATAATAAATAAATGGGAATTAAAAAACACACATTAAATCACATTGACTTCGTCAGTTCACGTATTCATGAGTTAGAAAGGAGTATTTCACAAAGATATTCTGCTCTGTATGACTTATTGATTGATGAACGTCAGACGTTTAGTGAATATGTCAACGCCGTCACCAACAAACAAATACTGTCTTTTAATTCTAAGCTGTCTAACAGCCTAAAATCTATAGAATGTCTTCGGAAATTTCCTGAGAATTCTGAGAGATAAGTGTTCAATCACTCCTCTGTATCCCTATCGGAATTGCAAATGGAAGCCTTGTCTATGGGTTCGAAGTTTTGAGATGTTAATATGACTGTCAACAAGCTGCACACACATGTCCAGTTTTAGAATCTACTCAGTCAAACTTATGATCTCACACCATCGTCTGACGAGGATTTTCAGTGCTTCAAATCTATCACCACTGATTCTTGCATTCAATACCTTAATGCTAAATTAAAAATGCAAAGTCTTCTGACTGAACAGCACAAAGAAGAACTTAAACTGTTGACGCATAATAAAGATATACTATTAACACACCCTGACAAAGGGTGCAGGTGTTTTTAATATGGATCGTGAGGATTACATTGATAAAATGTCACATATACTTTCAAACGGAACGAGAAAAACAAAACGCCATTAATCGGAAAGCAACTTACCGAGGCTTTAAAGAGAACCAAGAACAATCATCCCATTCGTGAATATCTGTACGAAAAGATAAGACCAATAGGATCTCTAATACCAAAACTTTATGGTCTACCGAAGATACACAAAGCTGGCTTTCCACTCCACCCTAGTTCATTCCCTTCGTGACACCTTCCAATTTTTTGAATGTATACAGGATACAAATACTTCGAATAAACATATGCTGTCTTTGGATATAGAGTTCCTGTTTAGGAGAGTTTCACTGTCAGAAACCATATGTTTTATATGCAAATATGTTGAAGACAATAAATTGAATATAGGGATACCCACTGCATATCTGAAAGAACTACTTTTAAGATGTACATTGAATGTACAGTTTACTTTCAACGAAACAATCTACAGACAGAAGGATGGTATTGCAATTTGTTCTTCCTTGGTTCTCTCCTTGCAGACTGTTTTATGTCCATTCTAGAAAATGGTTATTTAAAGCCAGCAATCCAAAGCTTTCAGATGTATAAAAGGTATGTAGATGACACCTTTATTATTTGTAATAGTGATTGTAATTTGAATAATATATTAAATGCATTTAATGGTTACCACCCAGTGATAAAATTCGCACTCGAAATGGAGAACGAGTCTAGCATTCATTTCCTCGATGCGAGCTTATCAAGAAGGACTGAAGGAACTCTGAAGAAATCAATTTATCGAAAGCTGTCATGGAATGGTCAGCTGACAAATTTCTACGGCTGGCTACCCATTGGTCGAAAACGAAACCTGTTCCGGTCGCTCGCCACTCGCATTCGGCGCATATGTAACCCCAATACTGTGGAGGATGAGGAAAATCATAACAGGAAATGGATTTCCACCACGTTTTATAGACAAGAATATACATTCGAATCCTATAAAACGTGACTTATCATCCACACCGAAGAAAATACTGTACGTGAGCTTGGAATTAAAAAGTAACTTAGTTTCCGATATCATGAAAAGAGGGATATCACAGTCCCTGAAAAGAACATTCCCTGCTGCATTTTTGAGAATAGCCTTTACCAGTCGTCCATTACTGTTCAATAACCTGAAGGACAAGATCCCGCTGTTGACCAACTCTATATGCGTTTATTAATTCACCTACCCAAGTGGAGCTAGGTATGTCGGTCGCTCGACTCGAGTTTTGTCCAAGGGGGTGCAAGAACACTTTTCTGCATGGTTACGAATAGGTGGAAGTGAAGCAGTAAGAAGCATGATCATTGAAAATATGCTCGACAATGATCACCCTATCTCTACAGCCTTCGGCAAAAAGTAATTTGCCGAAATCACTACGTACCCGACTCATCTGTAATGCTGAAGCTTTAGCTATCGAAACAGAAAAATTTCGTTCAACCGCCCCCTATAACTTTCGTGTTCTTAATCCCTCTACGCTAAAGTATGGTAATTCCTAATCATATTTTGGTTCTACCAGTTTTTCATTTTGTCAATTCAGTTTGTATTCTCTTGCTTAATTAAATCAATTAATACAATTACTATTCTCACTCTGAACTGTCCCCGGTATTATTATTTCACTTGTTCCACTTGTCATTCTAAATCAATTCTTTATTTTTACAACGTTAAATTTTATGCTATCAAATTTCACACAATATTGCGTAATGTTTTTATTTTATTCGATTCAATTACATGTCCTTTTCAAGTTCTATCCATGCTATGAATTATTCTATAAATGACATTAATTGTTTTGCACTTGACACTTAACCATGATTATAATCACAAGCATTTCAATTTTCAAGTATTGGCTTTGTAAGGATTTTGTTTGATTGTATTGAGGATATCATCATGAGCTGACATCAGTTAGAGAACCACTGGAAAACAAGCTGGGAGTACTGGACGGTTGTTCCGTCCTAGTTTTAATTGCATTTCATACTGTTATTATTATTTTAAGCATTCGCATCTATGATTCAATTGCCTAACCAGATGTAACTTCTTCAAAACCACATATATATATATATACGATTGTACAGCTTGATAATAAATTCGTTTTTGAAAAGAGTCTCTTCGTTGAATCGCTTGTTTTGTTTTGATTTTCTAAATTAAAAATTCACTCAAATATTTATCCTGTATAAATTACAAAATCTGTGATTATTTGTCTAAACAAGTCGACAGTGTTTATTTGATATCAATATATCTAACAGAATCATTTTTACACATTCCTTTTTTTACCAGTCAGTTTCATATAAAATCTTACAAAGTTGATTGATTTTCACCTTTTTAAATGAATGTTGAATTCTTCCGCCTTTCCACATATTCTAATACTTTGATGTACTGGATACTTTGATATTTTGATTCATGTACACTTGAATTAACTTTAGACAGTTGAGAATGCTTATATACATCTATGCATACATATACACATTGATTAACATTTTGTTTATAAGTTCAGTCTACATGACTGCATATGCAGACAGTTATTTTTCTCATTCTTAAGTCAAGAGGAGTTAAAACTGAGAAAATATTACACTTTTGTCTATTTTAGATAATTTTCCAAGTCGATGAAGTAATATGTAAACACTCTTTTGTTTATAAAAAATTATGAGGATTTGATATTGTGAACAAAATAAAACTGCAGAATACTGAACACTCTTGAGTGAGAACATCACTGTTTAATAAGCAGAGATAATGATGAATTAATTCCTCCTTTCTTTTCTTGTATAGCAAACATCACTGTCAATGGTTGAAGTTGATAAGCTCATGCAAAATTCTCTAATTTGACTTAGCTGTTCATCAGGTGTGTCACATATTAGTAGATTAAAGTTTATTAAATTTTATTCTAGATTAGTTTCAGAAATACAATTGGTGGATGGTGGCTAGCAGTGGAATCCAGGATGCGCATTTCGTCCTATTTGGGACTCGTCAGCTGGATGTACCTGCATTTCTCAGTGAGTGATGATGTTCCCACCGAGGCTCGAACCCAGTACCCACAGTTTCAAACGCCAAAGCGTTATCCACTAGACTACTTGGGCCACGAGAGCCACGAGAGACCGAGCACTTCGGTCCAATCAATCGACGGGAAAATCAAAAAATCCAATTCAATAGTTTCAGAAATTGTCATGGAAAATGATAGCAGATGGGGGAAGTAAATTCAGTCTTATCATTCAATTGACAGTGACCAACACTAGAGTTCAGCTGGATGTACTTGATCTTAGTAAGTGATGATGTCTCCACCGAAACTTGTCTTAAGTGTCAAAGCGTTAACTTAACCACATGATGAACCTTAAATTGAATTAAACGTGCCACCTAGATTACGCTAGACTGCTAGCATCAACCAAACAACACAAAGTTAACCTCAAAGCATTATTATAGCTTCCGTACAAGAATCCAACATGTTCACAGATAACAAGAATCTCAATGCAGTGAAATCAGTCAACAGGAAATTCAAAATGATTTCACCAAGTAATCCTATCATATTTATGAGCATTCGACATGCTTATTGAGTATCTGGCATACATTCCAAACCCTTTTTCAGAATAAAAGTCATCATTATGAATACGCACTAAAATTTATTCATTGATAAACCCTCAATTTTGAACAGTATTTTTTTGACTTGATAATGATGCTGAAAGACCCAAAGCTGCGAGTCTGTTTAGTCTGTATAATTTAAAATTTACACATATGCCAGTTAGTGAATACTTCTCTGTCACATGGTATAAGGTGACTGACTAATCATTTTAAAGCATCCCTCCGACTAAAACTGATCTGAATGTTTTATTTACTGTGTGTGTTTGCGCGCGCTAGCATTGGATTCAACCCATTACGGATGAAGAACATATCAGAGAGGCAGGCAAAAGAATCACAGCCTGGCAAAAACTTTTGCGAATTAAGAGTTGATTGATTAATTCAAGCTGCAGTGAATTAGGTAATTTCGGTTCATTTAGGCCGTCAGATATGCTTTATTTATTGATGAATTGAATTTTTGATTTTCCCGTCGATTGATTGGACCGAAGTGCTCGGTCCAATCAATCGACGGGAAAATCAAAAATTCAATTCAATAATTAATATGACCCATTGCACAAGAGGTGGCTCTCGTGGCCCAAGTGGTCTAGTGGATAACTCTTTGGCGTTTGAAACTGTGGGTACTGGGTTCGAGCCTCGGTGGGAACATCATCACTCACTGAGAAATGCAGGTTCATCCAGTTGACGAGTCCCAAATAGGACGAAATGCGCATCCTGGATTCCACTGCTAGCCACCATCCACCAATTGTATACAAATCTTTACTTATTGACTCTACAAAACATGAAAATCAACCCAAAGACATACTACAAGCAGGCGTCTCCCTATCTCAGAGATAATTTCACCTGATACTAATTAACGTAGTTTGAGACAGAAGTATCCATAGCAAAACTATTTTTTTCCCTTCACGTTCCCAGTGGAACATAGGGCTTCAAGCTAGAGGCTTGAAGTTTCTGTAGCAGTGATTATTTCTACGGGATGGGGTTGCTAGCCTCATTCTTATCCTTTCGTCTTTACCAGCATTATTCCTGGCTTAGCGAGGTAAAGGAGTGCGTCTGTCGCGGGGGATCGAACCCCGAACCATGTGCATTGTCGGCGAGTATGCTATCCACTGTGCCACCGACGCAGTAGTGGTCCTAAAAAGGACCTTGATTCGTTCTCGTGTGGACCACTCACTGTTCACAAAACATTCACCCACACACGCTGAGAAAATTAACCACCAACACAGTACAAAGTACGAACTTGGTGTTTGAATGCATACACAACATCCGTAGCCGTCAGAGTCTTCCTCTTCATACGTTCTGTGTACGTCACAGGGTGAAGGATCACATTCTCCAAGAACACCTTGAGAACACCATGAGTCTCTTTTTAGATCAAACTGGAGATACGCTTCACACTACGACAACGAGCGAGACGGCGGGTAGCTGGCTTCGTAATACCTTGAATGTTGTCACGCAGGACTTTGCAATGTCTCTTTTCTCCTACTTTGCCCAATCCCTTACTACCTTTACTACGACCAGACATGATTCAAGAGAATGACTTGACGAGAATCGACACGAGACTACAAACTATACGTTCATCTAAAAAAGACAGATATATAAGTTCTGGTGAGCAAGAAATAAAATGTATGCATTGATGTTTCAAGTAAATCTAAGTCAGCATGTTAATTGATTAAGTGAGAAAACCTTATTCCCGTTATATATATCAGCCCAAAATAAAACGTCTATCAGTACTGAGAAATTAAATTTTAGAAAGAGAGTATCTGACTACACTGATATTTCTCATGATACTTCCGACTGAATGTGTTTACAATTCTCAGTGTTCTGGAAAGTTGCTCCTTAAAAACAAAATTACCAAAGAGAATGTTTTGTGTTTTCTCAGTTTTCATACGACACAATGAACATTTCGTCATTAGGTTCGGTAACATCTTCAGCCGTGTTCATCATTAATTAGTTACAAATTATTTCTGTTATTTGGTATTCCCATGTTCAAGAAAGTGAGTTGCCTGAAGCTCGATCTCAGGAAAAGCCTAATATAATACAAGTGAAAATGGTGAAAATGAGATGAATGTTCAGTAATTTTATGTAGTTTGGGAGTGGTAACATGGATATCAAATGCTTGATACCGAATCGTTGATATACCTTTCGCATTATCGCAGACTGACAAAAGTGCTCGAATAGGTATCTCAGTAACCGCCCTTTGAGAAGAATTCTTCACTCAAAAGTGCCATAAATACCTACGTGTATGTCCTAGATACTAACTAAATAACAGCAATGGACCTTGTTAAATCCTGATTCGTTTCATCACTGTTATTTATCCACCATTTCTCAGTAACTAATATAGAAAGATTTTTTTGCAATTATTTATGTGTCTACACTCCTTCAAGTAGTCGTCGAAAGTTGGCACGAAGTGTTGAAGAGCTCAGAACTCTGACTGATGTCCATCGGTGACCGTGTCTGCCTTAAAACATGCAAAAAGATTATTTGGATTTGACAACTCCTCTATTGAAAATTAAGTAAAATAAGTCTTCTTCGGAGTTGGCCAAGTCCTTACGATCCCAAAGTCTCAATAAAAATAGTATTATTACTCAACCGTGACTCACAGGTTAATACATGGTGGCTAATAGCAGTGTTTTAGATCCCACTCTAAATGACACCGGTGAATTACAATAAAAATGCAATGAAACATAATGCAGCTTGATATGACTGTAGTTGCTCCACTTATATATATATATATATATATATATATATATATATATATATATATATATATCAGCTTAATAACTGATACCTACAGTTCATAAGATTAGTACATGATTCTTTGACATTCGAAACGATTGGTGTTTGTTTCATGTTTTACTTGGAACACTGACGAGGATATCAAAGCCAGAATCAGAAAAGCAAGACAAGCTTTAATTACTGTCAAGTCTGTATGGAGGTCAACAGCACTCTGCATCAAAAATAAGATCCGGATTTTCAACTCCAATGTGAAGTCTGTCAGTGCTAGTATACGGATCAGAGACTTGCACTGCGCGTCATAAAGAGCATCTCAAACAAACTACAGACCTTCATCAACAGTTGTCTTCGCTCAATACTCCGCCCAAGATCAGATGGCCGGCTGGCCAGAAAAGATTAGCAACAGGGATCTCTGGCAATGAGCGAACCAGCACAGCAGGAACCGATTGTGAAACAAATATGCAGGAAGAAATGGAGATGGATTGGCTGGCGATACTCTGAGGAAACCATCAAGTGACATCACTAGACAAGCCATTGCTCGATTGGAACCGGAAAGGGAAGCGGGTTGCGATTTGGTCGTCAGTGCAAGGGTGACTTGGAGGAGATCATGTGAAGAGGAGATGAAAGCATGTGGGCAGACGTGTGGAGCGGGGTGAAAAAGTTGACAGAAAACAGAAGGCAATGGAGACGCGCGGCTGCAGCCCTATGTTCCTCTAGGAATTAAAGGATATATAAAGGCCGGAAAAACTCACCTGGCCCGGACAATGTGAGGATTGAAAGATTGAAAGCTCTTTCTTGATTCGGTGGATGGTGGTGCATGGCCGTTCTTAGTTGGCGGATCGATTTGTCTGGTTAATTCCGGTAACGAACGAGACTTTAACCCACTAAATAGTAGATTGGTCTTCTGTGCTCGTTCAGGGCGCGGCTTCTATTGCTTCTTTATGGAGTAGTGTGGTCGTGATCCGGCAGGTACGGTGCCAGTTTTTACTTCTTAGAGGGACAGACGGCACGTCGAAGTTGTACGAAATTGAGCAACAACAGGTCTGTGATATTCTTAGATGTCCGGGAACCTGACCCGAAAGGGTTGGGCAAACTGTTTCATCACCATCATGACGAGGATCGGGGTTTGCAATTATTTCCCGTGAACGAGGAATTCCTGGAAAGTGCAAGTCATAAGCTTGCGCTGATTACGTCCCTGCCCTTTGTACACACCGCCCGTCGCTAATATCGATTGAATGGTTTAGTGAAGCCGTTGGATAATAATAATATATCCTGGTGAATTCAAATGCTGATCACTAACACTTACACTTACTCTCTGCTTTTAACATCTTTCTTGTACACCTGAGAGTATATGACGATATTCATCCTGTTTTTTTATGAAACTAGTAATTTTCTTAACACACTGTGTAAATAGCTTGTTTTGTTTTACCACATATGTTTATCTACAGGCTGAATCATTCCTCAATTGGCTACTCGTCTGAAACAAACAAGCGGTAGCATTGTATGTACATCCACATGATATCTTGTTATTTCTTTGTCCCTTGTTTCATCCAGCCAGTAAAATTACGTAGGCCATGGTCATTATTATTATTATTATTATCGTTTGCGAGCATTTATGCAAGACTGTTATGTTAAATAATTTAAATATTGAGGTGACTGTACAGTAAATATAACTAACTAGTCAGGGAATGCAGATAACAGTGATGAAAGCCTTTAATGTATAGACATATGCAACAATTGATATTATTCGTCATACTACCTAATCTCTTTCGCTGTGTGAATGAGTAACCAAAAAACGTGGATGTGAATGCCTATATATATATATATATATATATATATATATATATATATATATATATATATATTAATGAATAGCAGCGATCATCAGAAAGAGGCTGAAATGCTTATAGAATAGTTTCCTAAAATCAACAGAAGACACATTCACATCAAAATAAAAACAACATATGGATAAGATTTGTTTATCATATTTCTCTTCATTTCCACTATTTGAAGATTTTCGTTGTAGAGAAGGTGTGTGTATGTGTAATCGGCTAAGTACCATTATCCTAATCAAATATTTTGCAGTAGCTACAAAGATACGTTCAAAAGACTAGCGATTCTTTGCATCAAAATTTCCATGAAATCTGTCGCCACTTTTGTTCCAAGTGATTCTGCTGTGTGTTTAGTTTTCCTCACTTCTACAAGTTTTTTGAGTCGTTGTCTCAGATTTGAAATAATGAGACGTTATTGAAGGAACACAGTGCTTGGATTATGGTATTAAAGTTCTCTTACTTGACAGTGCTTGACTTACATAATTGGACTTGAGATGTAGTAACTCCAGCTACCTGAATTTTGTGCAAAAGTTCTATGTGGAGATTTCGGTTAGATTTAAACACAGGATCCTGATAAGAGCTGTAATATTGTGTATGCAGTAAAGATTGTTGTTTAATTGTAGATGAGTATTAAATCTTGACACATTATGTAGAACAATCAATATATAACATTGACTGAGAAAAATACACCCTCAGTGCATTAGGCAAATATGCGCATTTTAAATCTAACACTCAACAGGATAAATTTGCTGAGTGTTCTACTCTGTTTTCATATTTGGGATTTCCCATTGTCAGTGAAATGCTGGGGACAAAATGTTGAAAAAGGACGATTCTAGTGTTTGTCTCTCACCATTTTGCATTTATACAAACATAATAAAATTTGAGGAGACTATTTGTTGTAATCTGATTAGTTTTTCAAATTTGACTGTGGTTTGATATCAGTTAGAGAAACATTGAAATGAAGAGACTGAGGAAAACTGCTCGACAATAACACTGGCTAGTGGTTGCACAAAATCACGAATAGGTAGAAGTTAGAATTCATGGGTCATTGATTCTGGTCCCAGTGGATGAGTGGTCTACGAGCCTGCCTTGTAACCGGAATGTCCTGTGTTCGAAAACTGGTGTGTGCGTACTACCAATGAGCTCCAAACTAGTCTGACGAAACAGCTGTGCAGTACTTTGTGTCGGTTTTGAGTGGTTCTCCAACTGATACTAGTCCGTGATCAAACTTGACAAACATAATACTTATTTATACCTGAAGATGCTCTTGGGAGTTAAAGTGAAAACGCATTTTTCGTCATTGTCTTCAAAACAATCATGAACATAATTTAAAAATCAATGTATAAACAAATCAATAATGGCATCTAGGAACAAACGTACTATATCTATACTATGTTCACACTTGTACTTACTTAGATGACTAATTTGGAATTTGTCGTATACAGTGTTACTGGCTAACTTTTTTGAAAAATCGTGGTTAGAATTGTTGACTTTAATAAACTGCACCGATTAAAAGAAACTTCCATTAGAAAATTTTAAAAAACTCCTTCATGAAGACAACTAATGTACTATATAGGAAAAAATAGGCTTTGCTTGACTGTTACAATGAAGATAGACACCAATATACCTGAGTTCCTCATTTAAAAAAAACATTTCTTCATGCTGTAGAAATTATGTGACTGTTTTTAATTTAAAGCTATTGAGTCTTGTAAAATATTAAAGTGTTAGGCGGTTTTATTCTCAGATTACACTATTGCTTTGACTGTGTATATGTATAACATAGTATTCAGTGTTCGCTAATTCCTGTCATTGTATACTACTGATAAAACTATGCAATATCAACTGGTGGAAATGATTATAAAAGAATTTATAAAACCACTTCTGACAACTGGCACAATAATGACTAACGATGATGAGACATTCCAATGTGACGGTCATAGCAGACCACTTTGACCAGTTAGACTCACCAAATTGTTTCTGGAAATATATACACACCAGTTACACAGATTGGTGGTGGCGCTATACAGCAAACTGTCTGGAGTTGGAGCTCCGGGAATGTTGCAATCCAACCTGGTAGCATTTGTTTCACTCCATTGAGTACCGCATAGGACGCAGGGCGGTAGTTATGCTATAGCACTGTGTGATTTCGCACCAAATCTTTCCTTTTTACCAGGTTTA
Source organism: Trichobilharzia regenti (assembly GCA_944472135.2). Taxonomy (NCBI): domain Eukaryota; kingdom Metazoa; phylum Platyhelminthes; class Trematoda; order Strigeidida; family Schistosomatidae; genus Trichobilharzia; species Trichobilharzia regenti. The sequence continues at coordinate 855,504 of OX235270.1, forward strand.
CTACGAGACAAGCGGGGTTTAGTAGTGAGTCAGTCAGGAGTCGAACACGAACCAAGTGAGTGTATGGCGAGGGTTTCACCAATGAATCACAGATACATCACTCACTAACCATCATAAAAATTCGCTTCTTTAAATCATTTTATTGCATATAAATCGTTTGCAAATAAATGCTGATTTTCTGTTATCCGGCAATATTTTTAGATGTTTCGCTGCTTTTCTTAGGCTCAAGTTATCACCTACTAGTCAATAATAGGTGATATTAAAATAGGAGCTTGTTTTGTTTATCAAAAGGACATTTAATTGTCTATCTTCACGCACACACTCAGTACTTCACAAATAACACAAGAATAACAAATATATCTCTATGATTAATTCTGTGTACATAGCCATTTGCTACTATTTTGACTGTCATGTTTTTTTTCCTGATAATACGAATTCAATACTCCTCAAAAACGTATTAGAAGACTTGAAATATTTGAGATAGATATCGTGATTACAAGCTATCTTCCTCTCATAATCTGAGTTTATAGAATAATAAGTCTGTTTAATTACTCTAAAAATAATTTAGTTTCTGCTTCAAATGCTCGGCTTGCACATTGTCTGTTCTAAAAGTGGAATTCTTGCATTTCATGCTTCCATTGCTTTAACAAAAAGGAATATTGAAGGATATATGATAAATTCTCCAGTGGTGAAAAATACTTTGGAGGTGGAGTGAGAAATGAGTCGTCATATGAATGCATGCGTGTTATGTACATGTATAGCTATGAACGTATTTAGTAGTAGGGACATTAAAATAGGCAGTGTTCGTAGTGTCCACCATAATATATTCATAATGAATTTGAACGCTTCAGATATTTCACCTTTATTGAAAGACTTAAAATCCACCCATGGAATGTAAACTAATTCTTCTAATCCTTCTTAATCAAGAATTTCATTTCAGTGTAAGTAAGACTAATATTAACTTTTGAAAATATACAGTCACCTCTGTCTGTTTGTCTGTCTGTTTTCGACATAGAACTTTGCACAAATGTGCACCAGTTCAAGTCGCCACACTCCGTGTAGCACGCGAAGCAAGAGAAGAAAGTACAAGAAAAGCATAATAGAAACAGTGAGCAGAGGTGTGAGACAAAGGAGTAATAACGAAGAACAAAACAGTTTCATTTGAGATCATAAGTCACAAGGAGTGGATGCATCTGCGCTAGCCACTGAGAACGATTTTGAGCCATGTCACCAATTGTTTCCAACCATAAAGTTTTACCGTCCCGAGGACCCCAGCCTGGAAACCAGTCTACACCTTCCTACGTGGCTTAGACCAACAGTCACCTCAGAAGACCTTAACATCAGTCATTCAGAATGATACAGATTATGAAGCAGATATTACATTCAGAGCCATACACATAAGCCATAGATCACGCCGCACAAAACAAAAGGTATCTTTGTTGTTATCGTCCTGATTTACAGATATATATCACCAACTCTTTATAATTTGTGCTAGCGGTTGACTAGAAGAAATATAATTGACCAACAGATTTTTATAGTGTATTGGCACATATTCCCGTCTGTCTATCACTTATTTCACCGAATATTCTCTTAGCACATCAAATATATAAGACGTTTTTTCAGCTGCATGCACATGAACCCCTAATTAATCCTCTTCCCTGTATTTTATCTCTCTCTCCCGCTTCCACGCTATTATTTCATGAGTTGACTTCACTCAACAAACAACATAACATGTATACATACATACATACATACATCTGTGTACATCTCGAATTTATTTCCTCTAATTCTGTAAAACTTAATTACTTCTGCGTGTTTAAGTTTGATTTTGAAATTTAATCACAAGCGAAAATGACAAAGTCATATTTTTCAAAAAATAGCCTACTACAGATTTGCAAGTTTTTTTTTTAGTTTTCTTGCGAAAATTCATCAAAAAGAAGAAGAAAAACGCCGGGGAACCGCGATAATTCTATTTTTTCCCCTTTTTTGAGTATTCCACCTAGGGAAGAATAAATATGCAATAAAAATTTTTTCAGTTATTTGATTGCTGTATCTTCTTCACCTTTTATTTTGTTTCAGTATCCTGACTTGCAGTGATAAGGGATGTTAAAAGTTGCCATTCAATGTGATAGTATCTGGTTTTCATGGTTTATCCCATCTGTGCATAAATCATTAGCTACTTTTTCTTCATTTGACCGTATACGATATAGCCTCTCTGAGAGACATAACATATAAATGAACCAATTCATTTCTGACCACCAGAAGTGGAAACTTTTATTTACCATAAGTTATCATTTGACAGCCAGTGCCTGAGAATCATTGTCTTCTATGGTATGAAGCAAGCCAACTTCGATAAAATTTGTTCTGCCACATAAAACAATATTGTTTTTACTTGTAAATTCATCGAATTTAACCACCATTCAATCGGAAGTGACAAGAATATTACCGGTACGATCACGCTAAAGTCCATGGTTCATTTGACTCCATACCAGCAGCTAAATGGTCATTAAGGTCGCTTCGCAACCCTAGATCTCGGGACATATATTTTTTTTATTTTTGTTATTTTTGATTACAGCTTGATTCCACACCGTATTTTTGGTACAAGTATGGAATTTTCAGCGTGGATATCGGTAGCCCCAATTTCGCAGGCCGACCATAGATATCAGGTGTGCGTCGGCGTGGGCTCGAACCCCGGACCATATGCATGGTCGGCGAGAGTCCTAACCACTGTGCCACTGACGCACGATGTCATCATATATTCATAATACCGAAGATTTCAGAACTAGAACGATACATCTATTCAGTGCTTCAAGGCACCTTTCGGTGGTACTCAAAGTGATTTCAGTTCAGGAACAAACTTGAAGCATTGTTGCAGTTATGTTCTCTGAGCTGATTGGTCTACCCTCCATGATCTCATTGTCTTCCTAGACAATATGTTCAGTGCAGACTTCAATATAAAGTCAGCTTTTGGAATTCTCCATTAGTCCGTTAGCCGTCTACCCTGATGAATGTGAATGTGAGAGGTTGTTTCTGGGGATTATTTCCTCATACTCATGTCTGCTTGTATCGGTGTTGGTTTTTTCGAATAGACAGTTAACCTCCATTCAGGTGACTTCTTTTTCATTGTTTCATAAATAAGACTCATGTCCATGTGTCAGGCATCTAAGAATTCGCTGGCATTCTTGGTGTTTCTTATGTCTACAATTACTGAAAGAACGGGAAGGATTTCGTATCTTTTGATGGCCATTATACATTCGTGAATGCCAAGACAACAAAGCAGTTCATTTTGACCAGTGTAATATTTTTAATAGTTATTGTAATTTATCTTGTGGATGAAGCTGACTTTGTCATCCTATGTCACAAGACTATAGACATCTTGTTGCTTTGTGAGCGATATCTATATCAAACTTTTCCAATAGTCTCGAACTGATTTCAAAGATGCTCTTTGAAAGTGGTATAACTACTTTTTTTGGTGCTTTTATTGCATAATTTTCAGTTGGTTGGTTGGATTAAGAGTAGATATCTTGTGAAGAAAATTCATAAATATCCATTTTATTTCGGAACACAATCAAAGAATTTCTCTCCTTATTTCTGTTCGACACAGTATTGCGGTGTACACTGCCTCTTCTGATTAATATTTGTATACTACTCCTTTTTTGAAATACTGGGTTTTCTCTGTTGTAACTGACCATTTAATGTATATATATATATATATATATATATATATATATATATATATATATATATGTGAGCTGATTTCCTGTCTACTTCCGTATCATTTTCCTGTATCTTTCCGCCTAACCAAATATAGTGACCATGTTAACAAGCAATACTTTCTGTGTCGTCAAGTGTATGTTACTCAGAATAATAATTAATTTTTCCTTCACATTCCCCAGTGGAATATAGGGCCTCAACCTAGTGGCTTGAAGTTTCTGTAGCAGTGTTTAATTTTACAGGATGAGGTTGCTAGCTTCATGTCCAACCTTTCCAACTTTACCAGCATTATTTCTGGCTTCGTGAGGTAAGGGAGTGCGTCTGTGGCCGGGGATCGAACCCCGAACCATGTGCATTGTCGGCGAGTATGCCAACCGCTGTGCCACGGATGCACTAGACACAATGTTATCCCACTGTTTTAATTTTTCAACTATATTTCACAAAAGCGTCCAAATAAACCAAAACGAATTCCTATTTCGAAATGTCTGCTTTCCATGCTAGTCTATTTAGAGGGGTCTACAGCCTGGTTGGACCTAAGTCTTTAAAATACACTGAACAAATAGGAGAAAACAACAATTCACATCTATCTTATCTGTGTGTTTAAAGTTCGTAGATCGTTATATATCAAACAGAGTTGTTCATTTATTTCCGTACTACGAATATGCATACTAGAAAGCTTAGAATAAGACGCAATCACTTAGCCTGATTAGGTTTTTCATGTACCTCAAGTGATGTCTGGCTCATACGTGAACTGTTGCAGACTATTTTTTTTTCAATTAAACCCAGCCTAGAGGGAGCTAAACATTCTCCACCAAGATTTTGAGCCATATTTATGCATTTTTCAGCTATTTCGAAAAAATGAATGGATTTTTTGGGTTTACTTAGTAGGACGTTTCCTATCAACTTGTTAGAATAGATACTATAAACACGACAATGTTTCACCTTCATTCTCATTAGAGAATTCGTAGCAGTAGGTTGAAACCTAATTGAAAATGTTCCTCGGTATACATTATGACTAGCAGACATAACTATATAATTTAAACAATGTGAAATAGAGAAAACACGGTGCATTTAGGTGGATAGAAAATTTGGATGGTGTAGTATTTTATACAGGCCAAAGAGTGTGCTTGTTGATGTTATGCCTGCAGTGGACTTCAGATTTAACACTGTGTGTATACGTTTGCATACTTCATTTGAATCGAATGAAACAGTAATCACTAAATATAATAATATTTTTGTTAGAAAGTAATGCCGGTGGTATAGCGTATAGGACGCTTGCCGACCATGCACATGGTCCGGGGTTCGATCCCCGGCCGACGCACTTCTTTATGTCGGCGACCATACCACGTTGAAAGCACCGGTTCCCCTCCGATCACCGAAGTTAAGCAACATTGGTCCCGGTTAATACTTGCATTGGTGACCGGCAGGGGATACCGGGTGTTGCCGGCTTTTAGTGCATCGGTGGCACAATGGTAGAATGCTCTGCGACCACGTATATGGTTCGGAGTTCGATCCCCGGCCACAGACGCACTCCCTTACCTCACGAAGCCAGAAATAGTGCTGGCAGAGAAGAAAGTTTGAGCATGAAGCTAGCAACCCCATCGTGTAAAATTAAATACTGCTACAGAAACTTTAAGCCACTAGGTTGAGGCCCTATATTCCAATGGGAACTTGAAGGAAAAAAGTGTCGTGATTGAAAAACAAAAATGGTTGATAGCTCAAGATAGGGAGGGAAACTGGTCATCATGTTCTGCGTGCACATTGTCTTGGAAGAACGAAACTAAATGCACTTTTAAGTTACGAATACTAAAGTTGATTTTTTTTCTTCTCAGTGTTAATTTTTTGAATAAGGTAAGGCGTATTTTTTATTTGACAAACTTTTAACCCTACAATTCTCTGAATCGCCTTATGGTAATTTGAATTTATTGCTTATTTTCATTCATCATTATTGATCTACTGGGCTAATTACTTTTCCTCCTTGAGTAGATTGTCAGCTGAGTCTCTCTACGTCCAATTACCTGCTGATTCTCCAGTTTTCGCATGTTTTTGATTAAACACCTGTGAAGCCTTATTCTGAAAAATATGTTTTTAACACGGTATACAATTTTCAGGCCTGTTTCACTGCAAGACATCCATTCTTTGTGCAATATTTCCAAGTAATCTTATAGTCAGCAATGCATCATTTAAAAAAAAATTGTCCCTTATATGAATGACGTGATGCATTACGCTTCGAAATCCTTCCTCAGTTTCTTTCAAAAACCTCTTTGAGGTAGTTTGAAACCCATTTAAAAATTTGTAGGGGGGTAGGCTGCGATTCATAGATATAATTGTATTCCAACAATAATGGAATGCAATAAATATGATGCATTTCGATAGACGGAAAAAATTTGGTAGCCTAGTAATTTAAACAGTCCGCCAGTGTGCTATACATATATATATATTTCAGTTATTAGATTTCGTGGCGACATTTGGTAATTAAAAATAGTCCAAATCCCTACAAACTACATAATCTAAATATATTCATATGACTAGAAAGCACTCTCGGTCGATAAGAACCGTATCACAGGGAATCATGTCAGTCAAACTCACCGATTGTTTAACTCATTTTTTCCTGTGCTTTGAAGTTTTTTTGGTGACTGGATTGATTTTCCAGGCCTTTACCCTCCTTCCTTTTCATGAACTTAAAAGAGGGTATGCGACTAACTAACCAAGAAACATTCACCCAACAAATATTCAGAAAACGTGGTGATGGTCTGGTCATAAAGTGACAAGATCGCTCAATAAAATCACGGTTGCCAGCCCCTAGTGTTTATCTTAGACAGGAAACAATGAGTTTGGTTTGGATCCCAAAGGGGTATGCAGGAGATCGCATCAGACGGAGAGTAAAGCTTATCACCAGTCGTGGAGTCAGCTAAAAAACACAACAGACAACAGGGAGAAACGAAGATGTGCTGCCGAAGCATCATGCTCCATTCGGAGCCCAAGGGAATAATAGTTATTATTATTCAGATTATGGATATATCTAGTAATACTGTCTGATGGGCATGTTCCGACAAAAATATAAAACAAAAAACTGAGTAATATAAGATGTGAAAGTGTGCATCTTCCTCCTTCAGGGAGAAAAAATTATTTTTCACTGTTGCAGACGACATTATATTATAAAATAAAGAATTGCTAGAGAATAGCATGCATGCTGTGCGTCGGTGGAACAGTGGTTAGGACTCTCGCCGACCATGCACATGGTCCGGGGTTCGAGCCCACGCCGACGCACACCTGATATCTATGGTCGGCCTGCAAAATTTGGGCTACCGATATCCATGCTGAAAATTCCATACTTGTACCAAAAATACAGTGTGGAATCAAGCTGTAAATCAAAAAAAAAATATTCAAAATTTTATGATATTACTTTATCTTGTGAAGTGCTTATATTTGGTTAATCATTTAAATAATACAAGCGGATTAATTTCTCATGCTAGCTGTGTCAACTCCTTAATACTAGTCAAATGAAGAATATGCTTTACAACAACTTTGCTTTTTTTTAGTGTAAAATGAATGACTGTCTGCTTAAAACTGAATAGACAAAGCATTTCAGTGTTCACATGCACATGAATGTTACCCTGAAAAGCCCCCTGAATTACTTATTACATCTAAAGATTTTTTTGTTTACATTTGGTGCTATTCCCAGTAAGCAGTCGTCTTTTGTCTGCACGCAATACTGTCCCAAAATGGAATGATGTGTTTAAATGAAGCGGTTAAGATAATAGAAATATATCACCATGTGTTTATAAACAAAAGCATTAACTAAAATACCATGAGACGTTTTTATCCAGTTAATAAAAACATCATTGCTACTTTTACCCTTTTTCGTATAGGAATAAAACAAACAGACTAATTTTCAAAGGTTGTCTACCTGTAACATTCTATTTATAAAAATATTAAACTTGCGGATAAAACTGATCTTTTGTTTTCTCTAATTTCTCGTAGCGGAACACGACAATGAAATGAAAATAAGCTATGTATGAGTGTACCCGATGACTGATAGTTATTATCAACAGAGGTCAAACCACCATATTTTTCTTGCAGGCAATTATAAGACTTCGTGACGTCATCTATTATTTACATAAATTTCGCTTCATTTTTCACCACTATCACATGAACAACAGTCAGAGAAAACTACAAAATTGTTACTATCATAAACATGAGTTGCAAGTAGGACACAAGGCTTCAGAAGCATATCACCATTTCAATCTGTTTCCTTCAGTCGTCTTGAGTTGGACTCACAGTTTTCAATAAACTTTCATTTCCCCCTCTCACGAGTTCCTCCATACTACCCTTGGACCCACACCAAACTTATCCTTCCCTGTTCACGATCTACTCAAGGACCTGGCATGCATCGTCACTCCAAAGTCCACTTCCATCTCCTTTTGCATATTTGTTGGGGAATAGGTTCTTGGTTGTATGTGATCTTCAGTATTGAGACAATGAAGGCAGCTGTTGATAACTGTTTAAACAATCTCGTTGGAAACGCACCCGCCAAGTCTGTGAAGCATATAGAAGCAATGACTGGATATTCACTTAAAAGATCTAGATCTTTTTCCTTATTCTGAGTGCAGTATGTTTTCAAACTGATTTCAGGGTAATGAATATACACAAATACACCAAGGGATGCAAATGATTCACTTCGTGGTTAATAATGAGTCTAACCGTACACTCTTACATCAACTCAACATATCCACTCATTATAACTTGTTTTACTGTTATAAATACGGGAGTACGTAATTAGATATATGTGTAATTAGATATAATACATGTGAAGAGCAGTAATTATATAAATATAGGAGTGGCCTATTCGATTTATGTGAACAAATTATTGTAACTAGAGAAATCAAGCATTTAATTATTAGTGGCAATAACCTTCGCAGCCTACTTGATAAATCACACATTTGTTACATCAGTAATTTACACAATGGCTTACTATGACTACAAGCAGATGTTTTCATGGTTGGATGACAGTTTTGTCATCTGCAGTTAGTGAGCGATTTTGATAATTTCGAGGAAGGGGGAATAAAAGTTCGAATTACTCGATATTTTGTAAAGTGAAAGAAGTGATGATTCTTTCGTAAGACATTAGGCTCCATGAAATGAACCTGATTCAGCTATTACAGTAATTGGCAAGTCTACTCATAGCCATGACACGAAATTTCCGTTTCAGTGACACCTATTGAATACTATTCAAACTAGCATTCATTAAAATGTACAAAATCAGAGCAATTCGAGAAATAGAGTCCCAGTGTTTTCAAGAGGATTCTGTTTATCTCATGGTGGTATGTATTGCTGATTAGTTGATATATGAAGCTAGATGTCACTCACATCATCCAGCATCATTTCAAGCCATCTTGTCACTGTGAGCCATATTCAATTCATCATAACAATCAATCAAAAGTACATGGCATAATGCATGTATGCTTATTTTTCCGTTGACGTTTACAGTATTAGGCATATCAAAATTTTGTGATTTGATTATTTTTGACTTCCAGTGGAATCTGTGATGAAATGTTCCCTCCCGTAACTGTTAAAAGTGCGAATTAATTTGAAAGTTGCAGACTTGATTTAATGCATCAGTGGCATAGCGGTTAGGACGCTCGCCGACAATGCACATGGTCCGTGGTTAGATCCCTGGCCACTGGACGCGCTCCTTTACCTCACGAAGCCAGAAATAATTCTGGTAAAGAGGACAGGTTGGGCATGGGGCCAGCAACTCCATCCTGTAATAATAAACACTGCTACAGAAACTCCAAGCCGTTAGCTTGAGGCCCTATGTTCCACTAGGAACGTGAAGGAAAAAAATATAATAATTAATAATGTGATTTGATTTAACGCATTACCAGTTCAAACAAGTAGCTGGCCAGAATTCCGATAGTTTGACCTTTTTCGGCTCTGTGTGGTGAGTCAGTGGCGAGTTTGGCTACAAATGAACTGAATAGCACTCTGGTACTTAGATAACTTAGATCCAACCAGCAAGCACTGGTGGTTACAGTTGGTAATTTTCTACCACTCATGTCAACCAACAAGTAGTATATACTGTCATCCATCCATCGTTGCTTTCTTGACTGCTGTTTATGATATAAATGAGATCACATATTGTAATCTGAATAGTTTCGCCTTCCAGACTAAACTCTAGTAGAATTTAACCTCGTACTATTTACACTGAAAATTAGGAATTAATTTGCGAATCAATAATTCGACTTAAGATTCTGTTTGTGAATATCCTGTTGAAGTGACGGATCGGTGAAGAAGTATTCAGAAAGCTTTTTACCACATAAAGGGACGTAATAGCCGTCTGTTTACCGTTTCAGTGATATTTGCACTCAAGCGACTGAAGGTTCCACTACACATACAAAGAGATACTAATCTACTCTGCTCCCTTTAACATCCCTTCAAGCGGTAAATATTCACCTTGTATCTTTAGTTTTGTGACACTTAGTTTTAACATACCAATTTATACCATTCTGACTATCTTTATTCACACAAATCCTGCACTATTAATTCCACCAACACGGCTTCCTGGTTTATAAGACTTTAAATATTCTTATTACTGCTAATGATATGTTTGGCTTTCTGTAATTCTTGCTCAGTAGCACCTCTGCATGAAAAATAATCCACCAAAAGATCTCAATGTAGGGGTTTTACCAGGACTTTTTCGTAAACTAATCTCACTTTCCTTACTAATAATGTATAGTTTTATAGTCTCAGACAACGTAGAACAGGCAGAAGAATGATCCTGTCCTGGTGATTGATTAGACTTTAAATTTAGCACGTCAATCACTTTAAACTAGTATGCGACTGATTCTGAAATAACACTCAACATGTGAATACTTTCTTTTATTTTAAGGCTGTTTAAATAGGAAAGCTATTGTTACTAAAAGAAATGAAAATGTGAAGCATAAGAAAGTGAATAGAGAGAAGGGAAAAATGCATTCTTATTTGCACGGTTTAAGATTTGGACAAATTTTTCGTTGAATCGCATTCGTATGAAACAAAGTTTAACTGGTTGCTGTTACATTCCATGCTATTACTCGAGTTAAAAAAATATGTTTAACGAGTAAATTCAGATTTGCTTTTAGCAAAAAAGGTTATCAATTAGAGGAATATCTAGATATACATGGCTCAACAGGGCTATTTCTATCACTGGACAGATAATTTCTGGCTCTGTAAGCAAATTCATTTTGTGACAAACATCATTTTGACGCTAGATAATTAAGGGTAGTTAGCATGAAACAGTATGTCTACTTTCGTGTTCACCATCACTCACCAACTGATATGGCTATGAGTGTTTGAAGCAACACCAAGGTGTGTTCTTCCCTATACACTTGAAAAGAGTTACACCAGACATGTGATTCGTTCAAAAAAAAACAGTGTATCAACAATCCCCTTTTATGTCTTGTTCATAATATCCTAGGTAAAGTTTTATAACATATTTGCGTAAAGAATGAATTTCTCTCCAATCTAGTCAATTTTATCAACTCTGTGTATCCAGCTCCCTTATCAGATTTAATTGTAACGATTTTTTTTTATTTGAAACAGTTATAATTTTAAGGCTTCACAATACGTCGTGCTTAATGCATGAAAATTGTTACAATTAGTCACTTTCACAAAATGGGTAATAATTTCACACAACACAATAATGTTTTCGTGATTCTTATTATTGTTAATGCCACATCTACTTAGCTCCATTCAAAGGGTTTCAAATCACACAACGCAATGGTTGACGCAAAAATAAATGAATTCCATATGCGGGATGATAATTAAATACTTATAGTCCATCTCTTTAAATGAATATTCACAGGACACTAGCAGTGGTACATTCATTTTTGCGCATTATAATATGAGTTTCTGATAGACTTGACAAAGTGACGAATCATTAGATAACTTAAACTCGAGGATAATTAGTGTTGGTGCAAATAAAAGAAGCCCTGATTTTGAGGACATATTTATTTTAGTGGCGTTAAGAGTAACACAGTCAAATTTTAGTTATGGCAGCTCTACATAGCTGCGTATTTTTTTCAGCTCAGTGTTCTGATCTGTAATTCTTACAATTGCTCATGTATTACACTCCGAAATTTGCAACTCTTCTTATCTTCTAATGAAGTTTCAGTGATATAATATATATATATATATATATATATATTTCCTTCACGTTTCCCAGTGGAACATTGGGCTTCAAGCTAGTGGCTTGAAGTTGCTGTAGCAGTGTTTAATTTTACAGGATGGGGTTGCTAGCCTCATGCCCAACCTGTCCTCTTTACCAGAATTATTTCTGGCTTCGTGAGGTGAAGGAATGCGTCTGTGGTAGAGTATCTAACCCGAACCATGTGCATTGTCGGCGAGTGTCCTAACCGCTACGCCACCAACGCACTCAGTGGTATAATAATAAAGCTCTATTTCAGACAATACGTGAACACGTAGTACAGAAATTTTCAGCGTATTTAGTTCCAACCTGAAGTATGTCAACTGACACAGTGTTGTTGCAAATGAAGTAAGAACCATTCCTGTATACTTCTTCCTTCATTTCCTTCGACATATGAAAACAGTTTCATTGAAAGTCAGTTAAATATGTGAGCGAGTTCATGCATGACTAAAAACAATAAAAGAATAGTGATGCAAGAGAAAGACTGCAGAAATGAGCATTGATACGGTCAGTCAGAATAGACCAGATTAATCCCATATTAATTTTAGACAGTTACTTCCATATTACACAACATGATTCTCTCTATATGTGTTCATCAGACCGTATATCGATGTAGAGTTAAGTTTAGATTAGTTTAAGTTTACGATTAGTTTTAGGTTAGAGTAGGGCAAGAGTTAGTATGAGGATTTAGTTTAAGGCATGTTTATAGATGAAAACTTTACTTTCTCTAACATTTGAAAAGTATTCAATATTGATATAACTGACCTCGATTTATCTGTTATGACTACATTGTCACAATCTCACACTTTGACAAACAACCTCAAAATAATTCACGTGATTATTCGCTTTGACCTTATGTAAACCGAGGAGCATAAATCACACATACTGTTAGAAAGTCAAGTCAATCCGTCCTATCATAATATGTATCTTTCACAGCTGAATTTGATCATGATAATATTTTTGTCTTTTTCTGCATTCCGAGTAGAATATTCGGTTTCATACTTTGAAGTTTCAGTAGCGATGGCGTTCACCACATGTAGTTGATAGCCCCACATTCGATCTTCCCTCTTTTCCGGGTTTTACAGTCAGCTAGTAGACTAGGCAGGGTGTAAGGTTGTGAATCAAATCTCAGCACACGTGTGTGGTTGGCAAAAAGTTTACCCAGGAGCATCGGTGCACCGTCATTATAATAATAAAAGTTAAACAGAATATGCTGAATTTAGATACCCCTGTGTATTTTCCAATTCTTTAGAAAATACACAATTGAATAATAAACATATTTGAAAGTAGCAACTGTCATTTTGATGACATAAACCGTGCAGCAGAATAATGTTTCATATGACATGTACATTTCATCTAAATTTTCTCACCTTGTTCACAGAATGCATACGATGATTCACTATGGGGTGAATGAACACGCTGAAATAATTTGATGAGTGTGACTCAGTATAATATTGGTGAGATGTCAATTTGCGAAGTGTAGTTAGAAATTACATGCTTGACAGTGTAATTCAGGACTTTATTGGAAAGAAAAAAACACTTGGGAAATGTATATATATATATGTATATATGTATATTGTCCGCACTTTTTATAAAGTACTTACTATGCAAGTTAATGTGCTTTAATTCGGATTTGACCTACTTAACAACTAATAACAAATTTACACAACAGATGTATTCATGGCCGAGTGTAGATTATGATTAAACGTTTGAAACTATGGGTGTCGGGTTTGAATCTCATTGGGAACGCTGTCACACACACATACACAAACACACACTGCGAATGCACGTACATCCAGTCAATAAGTTTCAAGTTGGAGAAAGTGGCTGGATTCCACTTGTAGTCTCCATCTACCAAATAATATCACGTCAATCCTCAGATATGGTCAAAGCGTTCTTACAACCAGCTGATATGTCTACAGAGACAGAAAATTCTGACCCAGTGTAAATCAATCAACAGGAAATGCAAATTAATCTACAAACAAATAGACGTACATCTTTTTGACTGTATGTCCTACAGATTAAGACAGTTTATATGATTTGGATATGAAGATGTTCAATGATCATTCAGTATAAGTTTGTTTAACTGATATGACCACAGTGGTGTACGTTATCTACTTAACCCTACATAACCTACAGTCCCGCTTCCTTACAGTCAAACAGTCTATCTTTATTTCATCTCCTTATATCATGTCTAGAATTTTCGAGATACCTTTTAAACTTATGTCTTTCATATTCCCAGGAGAACACAGATATTCAACAGCACATCTTCATCTCACCCTGTTATCTACAGTTCTTTTCAACTGGCTCAACGAATAGTTATAAGCTTTCATTTTCCCTGCTCCATAGCACCCTTGGACCCTCGTCCAACTTGTCGTTTACTGTTCGGATTCTACCTGAAGGTCTGGCTCGTGATTTCAATAAATGATCTCCCAGCGTTTGTTCCATCCATCTGTAATGATTGTTAAATCATTCCTGTTGCTTGTATTAAAAAGCGATGCGATGAGTAAACAGTTTGTGGCCAATATTTTTTTCCTTGGGTAAATTTTAGAATTCTTTAAGCGTATGAAATTTTATCTTGTTGTAACCAATCAGTGCATGTGTTGCACATCCAGAGCTATTTCAGAGGTAACTTATTTCATCAAAATATGCATATCTTGAAGTTGCTAAACTCCTCGTCTTTTCCGAAATCATAATTACTGATGCAGACCAAATAATCTGACAGAAGTACATAACTTCACAATCCCTCCATGCTGTTTCCCCTATATACTTAATCATTCCACTCAATTAACATAGTAGGAGTTTAATTTTTTATCATGATGCACTGAGGCGTTGTTAAGAATAAATATCTGCCTGATTTCGAGCGGCATACGAAATAAACTTCGTAGCAGTCTGTATGATTGAATGAATATTACTGGCACAGGGATATACCACTAAATCTTTTTCCAGAAATGTCGTACCAGCCGTTTGGAAGGACATTAAAGTTATACCTATCCCTAAGTCGTCTACTGGAACATGTTTTAAATTTAGACCTATTGCTATTACCTCCCCTTTTCTAAAAGCTATGGAAAAAATACTCATACTTAGTCTTCAACCTTCACTTAAAGCCTTTAACGATCCTAAGCAATTCGCTTATAAACACAGTAGAAGTACTTTAGATGCAGTTGCAGTCTTGTATCATAAAATTGTCTCCAGCTCAGACAAAGGGGCTAAATTTGTTCGCTGCACCTTCCTAGATTACACATCCGCCTTCGACTCAGTACCTAGGAACATTCTGTTAAACAAGCTTGCTGAAACTCAAACTGACTGTTGGGTTGTCAAATGGCTGCATTCTTATTTCTCAAGAAGAAAGCAGTACACTGTATGACAGGGAAAGTCGTCCACTTCTTTGCTTACTGAGGCTGGTCTCCCTCAAGGCGCTGTCCTTTCTCCTTTTCTGTTTTCTTTCTTCTTGCATGAATTCCCTCACTCTGATGAAATGAACTTTGTTAAATGTGCCGATGGTCCAACTATTTCAACGTCTGTTAACTCCCAGCTTGACTGTGCTGAACAGCTTTCTATCAGGAATTAGCATCTCATCATTAGACAAAGGTGCCAAATATGTCCGCTGCACGTTTCTTGACTTTACTTCTGCTTTCGACTCTGTACCTAGAAGTCTCTTGCTAAATAAGCTCTCCATGAC
This sequence comes from Trichobilharzia regenti, assembly GCA_944472135.2. NCBI lineage: Eukaryota > Metazoa > Platyhelminthes > Trematoda > Strigeidida > Schistosomatidae > Trichobilharzia > Trichobilharzia regenti. The sequence continues at coordinate 871,088 of OX235270.1, forward strand.
ACAAACCGAGTCCTGGGTCACTAACTGGTTGCATTCCTACTTTTCAAACAGAATGCAGTACACCGTATACAAAGGCCAATCCTCCTCTGCTGTGCTCACAGAAGCTGGTGTCCCCCAAGGTGCTGTACTCTCCCCACTTCTCTTTTCTTTCTTTCTACATGACCTACCGTCTTCAAATGACATTAATTTTGTCAAATATGCTGATGACCTAACTGTATCTTTACCTGTCAAATGTCAAAGTGACTGCTCTAAACTAAATGGCTTTTTATCGGAAATTAGCCAATGGTCCAAGGAAAACGGTCTTACCTTAAACCCCTCCAAATGCCAAACAGTTAATTTCACCCTTAGGCATAAATCTGACCTAAACAAACTGGTTAGCACTCACGAGGTGTGCAACATAGATGGCACTGAAATAGAAACCAAGTCGGAGATTAAATACCTAGGCGTCATTCTCTCTGCTGATCTTTCCTGGTCGTCTCATATCTTGACGATTTCCAAGAAAATATACCGTCTTACCTTCTACATCAAGAAGTTAAGAAATTCTGGTGTAACCCAACCCTTACTCCTACAATTTGTTAACTCCCGTATTCTGCCTATTATTCTCTATTGCTCCCCCTTAGTCTTTCCTGGGCTGGCTATTGAAGAAAGACTATACCTTATTACGTAGGATGTTAAAGGTTGTCAGCAGGGTAAGCAGTGTGCCACTTAGCCAGCTTGTTAATATTCTGGTGGACAGGCATATGGACTCATGTGAAAAATGGGCGAAATCCATTTTATCTGACTCACAACACCCTCTACATTCACAACTCTCCCCATGTATCTCTTCAGGGAAAACAAGAAGCCTATATAGGAAACTATATGCCCGCACTAGTAAGTACAAAAACTCATCCATACCCTACTTAGCTCGTGTTCTGTGCGATAAAGAATGCATCAGGCATGAAACCTTTAACTTATTAAATAGTCAGTAGAACCAATGGATCTTGTCTTTCCAACTCACATCATTTATAGGTACAACGTTTTCTCGCTCTTCATTCTGTATTTATTTTTGTTATGTGCTGTTTTGTTTCTCTCTTCCTTGCAAACTCTACTTAAAACATTCTTGTTCGTTCTTTCACACTCTGTACATCTCGAACATTTTGCTATCGCTTACGCCAGTAAATATGCTAGTAGTATCTACTTTTCTAACACCTTCAAACACTTTAATTTTGGCTTTGCTACCGACATACTAATATGTTGTTGAGATAACTTTAAACTATGTAGAACTTTATTTATTGTTAATGTAAAAAACTGGATGCAATATTGTAGTAAAATGCTGAGAATTCCATTCTGTATCACAAGTACTGATTTGGAATAAAGCTTATGTTATGTTAAATGGTCTTCGTGTAACGGCCTTAAACTAAATCCTTCCAAATGTCAGACTGTTAGTTTCAGTTTCCGATGTAAACGAAAGTTAAATGAAGCCGTTGGTTCTTATGACCCTTACAAAATTGATGATACTGATATAGAAACCAAGTTTGAAGTTAAGTATCTTGAATTAATTCTTTCTTCGAACCTATCCTGGTCTTCCTATGTCTTAGCGATTTCTAAAAGAATATTTCGTCTGACGTTTTACATCAAGAATTTGAGGCATTTAGGCATAACCCAACCACTCTTCTTACAGTTTATCAACTCGTGTATTTTACAAATTCTTCTTTACTGTTCACCCTTATTCTTTCCTGAATTATTTAAAAAAGACTATGTCATACTTCGTAGAACTCTGAAGACTGTCAGTAGAACGAGTGGTATCCCATTGGGCTATATCGTTGACAATATCACTGATAGGCACTTGATGTTATGCAACAAATTTGATAAAGGAATTTTGTCAGACTCTGAGCACCCACTCTTCCCGCAGCTCCAACCTTGTGTCTCCTCAGGTAAAACAAGAAGTCTTTTCAGAAGACTTTATGCACGTGCGTATAAAAATTCCACTATACCATATTTGGCACGTATTTTATGCGATGAAAATAGTGTCAGGGATGAACTAACTAACCTTCTTTGCACTACTAAATAAACCATTTGTTCCACCCTTACAGTACCAAACTTAATTGTTATTGTATTTCTTATATTTATAATCCTCTCAATTTTTTGTTTTTATTTATTTCTTCATAAGTGTGAACATAATTTAAGCTGTGTTATAACTTCATTTTCAAGCTGTACAGTCGTATTTATATTACAGAAAAAGGTTATTAAGTGGCAATGTACGTATATATGTGATAAAAGTTATAAGGGGTAGAGTTGAAGTGGATAAATTACAAAAATATTAAAGATTGTTCTATAACAAAAATGTCAAGTGTTGTCTAAAAATTATGAAAATTAGGAGTACGATTACGATAAGAATGAAGATGTGAAGTGAAGTGGAAAGAATTCAAGTGGTAAAATAAAATAAAAACTAGAAAGAACATTACTACGACCAAGGTAAAGAAAGGGGTTTGACAAAACGCTTTTGAACACATAATTTAGGTTTCTGTTCATGTATAGCTAAAGCTTCGGCTATGCATAAGTGAAGAAAACGTAAACTTTAGGATCGATTGGATTTTGCCATGTATATAACTTTGAAAGATGAATCACGTGGGGCTAAATGACCAGACTCTAACAGGTGATCACAAATAGACGACTTTGTAGTTATACGTTCGCCTTTCATTAACCAAACCGGATAGTGTTCAGCTACACGTTTTCGGAGATTACGATTACAACGTCCAATATAAACAGCTCCACAAGAGCAAGTAAAAGAGTAAATGCACATAGATGTGGACAAAAGCAGTAATCTATCCTTGACGCATTGTCTGATCATATTTCGTCTGGTAAAAACTAGTTGCAGGTCAGCTGCAGGAAAAGTGCGTTTAACACATTTAGATAAACGATTTTTAATCAATTCTGAAATGGTGTCACCTTTGAATGCAAGACTCATAAACAGCTTTTTCTTTGGTACTGTGACTTGTCTCGGGGCGGATTCTTTCTTGATTTTACGTTCAATGAACCTTGTGGGATAACCATTGTTAAGGAGATTTGATCGAAGGTTATCTAGTTCCCCATCGATTGTCTCTGCAGAACAGATTTTACGAATTTTGGAGCATAAGGAATGAATAAGATTTCTCTTTCTCCCTAAAGGTACCCAACTGTTGAAGTTAGTGTACTGCCCAGTGAATGTTGGCTTTCGGTAAATCGACCTTAACAGCGTGCCATTCTCTCTTCTATCTAGCTTAACAACAAGGAAGTGAAACGAAGAATCCGACTCTTCTTCGGTCGTGAAAAGCAAAGATGGGTGAGAATCATTAAATATTCTAAAAAGTTCGGCAGTTGAAGTCGCTGAACAAAAACTGTGTTTTTACTTATGAATAAATGGGTATTTTTCAAGATGTGTTATAACTGTTAATTTTGTCTTTCCCCTCACTATACTCTATCAGCAGAACATTAAATCCAATAATCTATAACATGCTAAAGTTTCCAAACTGAATCGACAATACTGTTTGAAACAAACTCACTGTTATTATTATTATATTTAATATTCTCAATTCTAGCTCCGAATATTTTTGACTTTATATCGTGAACGTGGACAAATTCCTCTGGTTGCCTTTGTTTTAATTTTTAATTTTATGTTTTAAGTAAATCAGATGCAATATTGTGACAAATGCTGAGAATTCCACTCTGTATTATAAGTACTGTTTTTGGAATAAAGTAAATTATTATTATTAAAGTGCTTTGACTAGACACTAGAAAGCCAATATATAAAAACGGCTTGCTAAATGTTGGTGTAATGTCGAGTAGCACCATTCCAAAGATGTTGTACACATAACTGATTGTGCTATGAGAAGTTATATTCTTATTTTTGTGAAATAGGAGCAATTGTGAACTGAGTGCTTTTTATAGATTCTTCTGAAATTAATGTTTTTGTAATAATAAGTGAATTATTACGCCTAATGAGTACAGTGAGCGCTACTCATGGATGACAGAATATATTTTGTGGAGTTAGAAAATGATCGGTAGATGCTCACAGATTTATAAGACATCCTTCTGTATTTGGTCTTCTATTCATCAGATACCTTAAAATACTGTCCCAAGACTTATAATCTTTCAACAAGTCAGAACATCTCATATGTTCTCATGACAGAGTAGCCTGATTCCTTTTCAACATCCTATTAGAAATTAACGTATGCGAGTGAAATCACTCGTGAACGCGAGATTCTCAATGCAAATAAGTGAGGAGTAAAAAGTAAAAATTTCTAGCCATTAAATCTACATAAATTTGAACAGCATTACTACAAGACTGATTTTACATGGAAAAAAGTTAGATGTACCGGCACAAAACATTTCGAATAATGTGATCACACATTTATTTGTCAAGTCAACTAAAATGAAAAATGAAAGTATAAATAAAATGAACAGACTAATAAGGGAACCAAGAATATGTAGGATAATAATTCACACTACTATTGGAATCATAATCAGGAAAGAATTACCAAAGTTCGTTAAGGGACAATAGAGTGATTCTACTACCTATACGACAAGTGGAAAGGAGAAAACAGAAACATCAAAATCAGCTTTCGATGTTGTATGCTTACGACCAAGGTTCTGTACTCTCTCCACTTCTCTTTTCTTTCTTTCTACATGACGACCTACCATCTTCAAATGACATTGTTTTTGTCAAATATGCTGATGACCTAACTGTATCCTTGCCTGTCAAATGTCAAAGTGACTGCTCTAAACTAACTGGCTTTTTATCAGAAATCAGCCAATGGTTCAAGGAAAACGGTCTTACCTTAAACCCCTCCAAATGCCAAACAGTTGATTTCACCCTTAGGCACAAATCTGACCTAAACAAACTGGTTAGCACTCACGAGGTGTGCAACATTGATGGCACTGAAATAGAAACCAAGTCGGAGATTAAATACTTAGGCGTCATTCTCTCTGCTGATCTTTCCTGGTCGTCTCGTATCTTGATGATTTCTAAGAAAATATTCCGTCTTACCTTCAACATCAAGAAGTTAAGAAATTCTGGTATAACCCAACCCTTACTCTTACAATTCGTTAACTCTCGCATTCTGCCTATTATTCTCTATTGTTCCGCCTTAGTATACCGAGGGCTGGCTACTGAAGAAAAACTATACCTTATTACGTAGGATGTTAAAGGTTGTCAGCAGGGTGGTAAGCAATGTGCCACTTAGCCAGCTAGTTAATATTCTGGTGGACAGGCATATGGACTCAAGTGAAAAATGGGCTAAATCCATTTTACCTAACTCACACCACACTCTTCATACACAACTCCCCCCTTGTATCTCTTCAGGCAAAACCAGAAGCCTATATAGAAAACTATATGCTCGCACTAGCAAGTCGAAAAACTAAACCATACCCTACTTAGCTCGTGTTCTGTGCGATAAAGAAAGCATTAGGTGTGATACCTATAACTTATTAAACAGTTACTAGAACAACTGGATCTCGTCTTTCCAACTCATATCATTTAAAGGTACAGCGTTTTCTTTTTCTCTTTTCCTTTTCTCTCTCTTTTTTTCTGTTATGTGCTGCTTTGTTTCTTTCTTCCTTAATAATTCTATTAAAACATTCTTCGTTCTCTCACACTCTGTATATCTCGACCTCTTGTTATCGCTTACACCAGTAAATATGCTAGCACCTTCAAACACTCTGTTCAATTTCGCCTTTGCTACCGACATGCCTATATGTTGTTGTCATAATGAACTGAGATTACCTTAATCTATCTAAGATTTTATTTATTGATAATGTACTAACTGGATGCAATACTGTAGTGAAATGCTGAGAATTCCATTCTGTATCACAAGTACTGTTTTGGAATAAAGCAAATTATTATTATTATTATGAACAATACATTTTATCCGACACGTCATCTAGTAGAAAAATACTATTTCACTGTGTGATATTAATTAATATGGAATTATATACTACCACAGTGCATAATTTCCACGTAGTAATCTGGTGGATGGTGACTACCAGTGGAATCCAGGATGAGCACTTCAAGCCATTTAAGCACAGCAAGCCGATATTTCGATTGAGGCCGAGCACTTCGTCCTGTCAAACGACGGGAAAGTCAAAATTGAACTAAATATATAGTAAATTGTAAACTACTTTCATACACAAACGGGTGGGTTTTAATTTTACGGACAGTTTTGGCCGTTTTAATAACATTTTTGCGATTCATATCAATTATGCCAGTTTAATTAAACTTGATTTTGATAACGTATTCCCATACTTCTAATTTTGCTTTCGTCCATACTCTTGACCTCTGGTCATTTCGATTACTGAACCTTTACGCAGCATGTATTGTCAATTTTAAACCTCTGTTCAGTTTTCAATTTGCACCTATAACTCTAGAATACTCTCGAAATTTTTCTATGTAAATTAACCACAAAAAAAACAACAATGACTATTATCCTTTGTATTATGCTATTAAACTACCTAGTGTTAATGGCCTTTATTTTGACGTCCAATAGCTAAAATACCTGCTGAATATTCTCATATGTAGACATCAAGTTGTTTTAGGTTGTGTGTAGTTGAAGAGCATCTAGGAAACGAAATTGCAGTACATAATTATTGCGCTCAATTTCTTGTTTTTGCTTCGTTGAAGTTCATCGATAAGAAAAACCATGCACAATATTCTTCAGTCGAGGAATAACACATAAGCTATAGAACATTACATGTAATCGGAAAATGCTGTGTTTTTTAAAACCTGTAATTCATTTACACAACACCTTTTGAACATTCTGATCACAAACACACACACACATATATATATATACTTGTCATACATATTTATACAAATCTAATACAGTACAGATAGTCAAGATTGAATCGTGTAAGTCAAAATGTTCAGCGGTCAGGATTACAGATCAAAGTTAAGACGAAACAAAGAAAAGGAGTGGTATACGAAATATTATTTTAATACATAAAATAAACATGTTTTTCGAATTGGATTAGCAAGTCGGGTAGTTTCAAAGTAACATTATGAAGACATTCAGTCTAATAAAGGTTGTCTTTTAAAGCAAGATCTACAGCATAAGATTAATATAAAAGACGAGGTCATGTTCTACTTGATGTTGATATTTTGTTTACAAATTAACCATTATTACAGCCAACTGACACTTTATGTGATTATATTTTAGACAATTATTTCCTTTTCCGGATAACCAAAACATATTATTTTTGAAAGAACCCATTATTTTATGTACTAGCAGTGCTCGGTCAGTATTTGAGACAGTAAATTCCCGGCTGGCAGTAGTATCAGATGAATTGTCATCCTATATATATATATATATATATATATATATATATATATATATATATATATATATATATATATATATATATATATATATATATATATATATATATATATGGAGACAGCGAATGATCGCGCGCTTTTCGATTACTGCGCTACATTTCCCTACTTTCATAAAACTCTTGTTTCTGTAGAATTTCATGACAAGAGTTTGTGGAAATTATTACAATTATTTACCTTTCGAACACTGAATCTGTGGATATAATCTTATTGACAGATAATACCTATAACTAACTATTTGGATTTTGTGAAATTTTTAACATAAACTCATATCTGTAACTGTATATATTGTTGGATTTATATGTTCAAGTTCGCCCAAGTCATTGAGTCTATGGTTTTGATATCATTTTAGTTAACTGTGCTTAACTGTATTGTATGTTGTTGTATTGTATTGTTGCTGTCGCTTTTTGCCCTTTTTGCTGTGAATTATTTTCCTTTTGCTGGTGTTGTTCTGCTTGTTTTATTCCTTGTATTCCTTGTTTTCCAATTTTAAGGGGAGCAACCCACAAGGTCGCTTCTCTCTAAACCTTATCTTAACGTAACAATTCCTTTCTCAGGCGTGAGGCTAGCAACCCCACTCTGTAAACAAAGTTGCTACAGAAACTTCAGCACGATGAATCTCCCTGCGCCAAAAGAAAAAGTCTATGTGGGGAAATGGAACGTCCGCACCATGTACGAGATTGGAAAAGCTGCCCAGGTCGCAAACGAGATGAAAAGATACGGAATTCAAGTGTCTTGAATATGTGAAAGCAGATGGAACGGGAATGGACTCACCAAATTGTCAACGGGTGAGTCAGTTATCTACTCCAGTCACCCAGAAGATAACCACACCCACACCGAGGGCGTGGCTATCATGATGTCACCGACGGCAACGAAGGCCTTGATGCAATAGGAGGCGATCTCGCCCAGGATAATGACTGCCAGATTCAACTCCAAAGAAAGGAAAGCGTCAGTTATACAATGTTATGCACCCATAAACAACGCAGACCTCGAAAAGAAAGAACTCAGCAGACAACTACAAGCAACAATGGACGACACTCCAGCTGGTGACATCAAAATACTAATGGGTGATATGAACGCCAAACTTGGCCAGACAACACAGGAAGGGAACTCATCATGGGTAGAGAAGCCCTCGGAGAAATGAATGAAAATGGAGAACTCTTCGCCGACTTCTGCGCCTTCAACGAACTAGGGATTGGTGGCAGCGTATATACAAACACAAAGATATCCACAAGGCTACATGGCTGTCACCAGATGGGCAAACCAAAAACCAAATTGACTTCATCTCAATCTGAAGGAAGTGGAGGCGTGGCCTACTAGAGAAGAGGTCGGCGTCGAAAAGCACTGGGACAACTTGAAAACGGTGTGGAGTCAAACCTGCATGGAAGTTCTATGCAGAAAAAAGAGGCAGGACAAACAGTGGCTCACTACGGACAGTTGGAAACTAATAGAGGAGAGAAGGATAGTGAAACAAAAGATTATCCAGTGCACCGACGAGCAACAAAAACAGGACTTGAATGCAAGCTACAATACGATGAACAAAAGAGTGAAGAAGAGTGCCAGGGAAGACAAAAGAAAATACTATGAAGCCATGGGAAATGAAGCAGAACAAGTCGCAGGCAAAGGAGACCTCAAGGAGACCTCGCCACACTCCACCAAACAACTGGGAACCTATCGGGAAAACGTTTGACACAGATTAGGCCAGTAAAGGATGACAGTGGAAGGTCAACCACCAAAGAAGAACGGCAAAGAAAACACTGGGCCGAATACTTCATAAGACTTCTAAATCGACCGCCACCTACATCGCGCCCAACAATACCAACAACGGAATCAGAACTATCAGTGAACATTGACTCCCTGACGAAATCAGAAGTCCTGAATGCAATCAAGATGCTAAAAGCTGGAAAAGCAGCAGGACCAGATGGAATCCCAGTAGAAGCATTGAAAATGGACCCAGAAACAACAGCCAACTTGATGATACCACTACTGGAGAAGGTGTGGAAAGAGAGCAAAGTACCCGAGGATTGGAAGAAAGGATATTTATTCAAACTACCAAAGAAAGGAGACTTAAGTCAATGTAAAAACCTGGCGCGGAATCATGCCCTTGTTCATCCCAAGCAAAATACTAAGCCGCATCATCCTGGAGAGAATCAAACACGCCATATTGGATGAAAAACTTCGACCGGAACAAGCTGGATTCAGGAGAAACAAGTCATGTATTGATCAAATCGCCATACTACGGATCACCATTCAACAAAGCTTGGAATGACAGTCACCTCTCTATCTCAACTTCATCGACTTTGAAAAGGCCTTCGACAGCGTTGATCGAGAAGTGATTTGGTAAGTACTTCGCTACTACGGGGTCTCATCGACAATTATACATCTCATCCAACAGGTATACGACAATGCTACATGCCAAGTAATTTACAACGGGAAACTTACAGAAGCCTTCGAAGTGAGGACGGGAGTGAGACAAGGCTGTCTACTATCGCCAATGACCTTCCTGATTTCAGTAGATTGGACAATGCGACATACAACGGCAACCAATGAGGAAACAGGCATAAAATGGACTCACACGAAAGGAGACTTGGAGGATCTGGACTTCGCCGATGATATATGTCTGATTTCCCACAAACTGAAAGATATGCAAGTGAAAAGCAGCCAGCTGGCAGAAGAAGCATCCAGAGAAGATAGGACTTCAGGTGAACATAGAGAAAATAGAGGTAGGTAATAAAGATTCCTGGCCAACACCAACAGCAACAACAACAGACAACAATCAGCCAGCATAAATGGGAGGAACCTGAAAGAAACATCCTTCTTTACCTACCCACCTGGAAAGCATCGTTTCAACTACAGGCCGACGGAACTGACGAGGATATCAAAGCCAGAATCGGAAAAGCAAGACAAGCTTTCATTACTCTTAAGTCTGTGGAGAGGTCAACAGCACTCTGCATCAAAAATAAGATCCGGATTTTCAACTCCAATATGAAGTTGGTCAGTGCTAGTGTACGGATCAGAGACTTGGCCAGCGCGTCATAAAGAGCATCTCAAAAAAACTTAGGACCTTCATTAACAGTTGTCTTCGCTCAATATTCCGCCCAAGATCAGATGGCCGACCAGAAAAGATCAGCAACAGGGATCTCTGGCAATGAGCGGACCAACACAGCAGGAACCGATTGTGAAACAAATATGCAGGAAGAAATGAAGATGGATTGGCTGGCGATACTCGATTTGATTTTGATTTGAATTTTGATCTACAGCTTTATTCCACACTGTATTTTCAGCATGGATATCGGTAGCCCGAATTTCGCAGGCCGACCATAGATATCAGGTGTGCGTCGGTGCGGGCTCGAACCCCGGACCATGTGCATGGTCGGCGAGAGTCCTAACCACTGTGCCACCGACGCACACAGGTAATTTGCGTTCTTCAGATTCCTGTCGAAGAGATCGGCTACCATGACCAATTTAGGATTTATCACAATTCACCCAGATCAGAGAACACAACCGCGGGAAAAAAAGTCAGTTAAATCAAGACTTTTACAACAAAAGCAAGCAAACATGGTGGAAGCCATTGTAATCACTTCCGATGCAACTCCTTAGAAGATCCTACACGGTTGCAATAGTTTGATTAGCACAACAATTCCTCTAAACTCTCTACGCAAGGTACTGGAAAATATTTTTTACCTTAACAGAGTTGGATGTCGACGGCAAGAATGTTTTCTTCTAGAACCTGCCACAAAGTGGAAATTCGATCAGTGTAACTTCATCCATATCTAAAACTTACATAGTTTTCCCGAGTGATCAAGTCTAGTTGCTCCTAGAATGAATTTGAGCTCTATAATGTTATTAGTCAAAAATATCAAGCCATCGAAATAAGAGTAAACGCCTTTGTCATGACAATAATACGTGCAAATAAGCACTAAAGTATGAACGCAGTAATTTACAAGAATATCGGGGAATGGTGTGTGCTTGTCTCTGTGATAAGCCGGTTGAAACATCTTTACAAAATTGTGAACACTTAACATATTTCTTTGTTATTTGTCTTGAAGACATCCAGTTTTGACAAAGCTTGATTGAATGTCTAGTCACTAATTCCTGAATACTTTTATAATACTACCTCACTCTTAAGTATCAGTTGAATAACATGCTCGGGAAAGGTCTGTGAAGAAAGCCTATAAGCGGACTACTTTACGACTGCTAAAACAGTGTAAATCAATGCAATACTCTAAATTCCCAAGTTGCACTAACAGATTTACTTAGACCTCATTCTATGAATCACATTTCTAGTATATACACCTATTATTGTAGAGCCCATATTTCTCTTATCACACTAATCCTAATATTTGTACACACATTATATACATGATAAAGTACAATGGTACCAATGTGAACAAACTCTGAGGAAACCATCAAGTGACATCACTAGACAAGCCATTGCTCGATTGGAACCCAAAAGGCAAGCGGGTGGCGAGTTGGTCGTCAGTGCAAGGGTGACTTGGAGGAAGTCATGTGAAGAGGAGATGAAAGCGTGTGGGCAGACTTGGAGCGGGGTGAAAAAGTTGGCAGAAAACAGAAGGCAATGGAGACGCGCGGCTGCAGCCCTATGTTCCTCTAGGAATTAAAGGAAATAATAATAAATCCAATACATTTAATATTAGACAAAGTTCGTAGAGAATTTAACAGATCATTCTCTGTAGCCAAGTCACAACCCATCTCCTCTTCCAAATTGTTGTCTTATGTATACAATAAGCTATTTCAAATTAATCCCATGGTGTTTAGAAAGCTAAAACAAGATTTTCCTAAATATTTTACTAGTATATTACTAGAAAGGACGACCTCCCTTTTTCATCGATTTGTATTTGTGCTTGTCTACATTTAAGCTATACCACATATTATTTTTGTGTCCATACAGTCACTGTTATCTGTAATTTAATCTAAATTAACCTAATTATGATGTGTTTCTTATACACAGATTAATTTTAAATCATATTTCCCATAACTTAATGATTCATAGGTAAATTGCATGAGGCAGCATCGATTTCACTTTTTATTACTGATGCCTAATGGTGTGACTGAGGCGTATTTTCGTATATATATATATATATATATATGTTCAGACCAGTGTGTGGGGGTAGTCATTTTATTATATATCCTTTGCATCTGTGGCAAAAAGACATAAGAGATCCTACAGATTTTCATTTCTCTATGATAATGGGAGATTGATTAAAAAGTTTCTAATGTAGTGAAAATGAGTCACACTACTAGGAGGAGGTGGGAGCTGAAACAACAACAATAACACGAACAAACTAAATAATTTGATTGTATTTACAGGTTGAAATACTGAAAGAGAGAGAGAGAGAGAGAGAGAATATAAACAATCTATGAGGGTTTTTATCAAGACAAAACCTTTTACTTTTGTTTTGTTTACATAAAAAATGTTTGTTAATTTAGTTATTGCTTAGCCTTTTCTTGCAGATATGTACAACAGGAGAAAAGAAGTCTACAAAGAAATAGAAATCTTGTGGAATACAGATGGTAAACTGGACTGTGAGAGAATGCGATAGACGTCATCTTTTTCACAAAAAAAAATCACTTCTACACTCATTGTATTTCACCAGGTTTGCATTTTACTTATATTAACATGAATGATCATGCATCGTTGTACATACTTGGCGAAATTTTAAAGAAATAACTAATTCGACCTGTGAACCAGCAAAATGGTATTCATATATATATTACAAATTACATCCCAGAAACATTTCAGTGTATGCGACTGAAAAAGCAACCATCCCAGAAGTAGTTTATAGTATGAAATCAACATTTATTTCGATAGAGATTTTGTGAATTAGTTTTCCTCTCGCCAGACTGCACATATCAAGGAAACAAGTCTGAGAAAAGCGTTCAGCCGTACATATATATATATATATATGTATAGGTGAACAGTGGAATTTGTCTGAGTTGAATGATGAATTTATCTCAAAAAACATGAATCACTAGCTTCATACATTTATTCCCCTTAGTGAATTTGAATGAAGCAAGAACAATAGATTTACTGAATAATATGGTACCATCGTTTATTTCGTTGGTTTCTCAGCGGCTGCTTTCAATCCAAAGACATTATTAAGTATATCTACGGAAACCTATTGTGCAATAAATAAGCAGGAAGAAATGGAGGTGAACTGGCCATACTCTCAGGAAACCATCAAGTGACATCACTAGACAAGCCATTGCTCGATTGGAACCCGAAAGGGAAGCGGGTGGCGAGTTGGTCGTCAACGTGAGGGTGACTTGGAGGAAGTCATGTGAAGAGGAGATAAAAGCGTATGGGCAGACTTAGAGAGAGGTGAAAACTTCAGCAGAGAACCGAACGTAATGGAGACGTGGAGCTGAAGCCCTATGTTCCTCTAGGAATTAAAGGAATCAATAATGATAATAATACGGAAACAATTTTAACATGTGTGCACAGAGTTCCTTTTTAAACAAAATCAACCAATATATGCATACACTGCTAATGATAATAAACACTTTATCCCAAACAATAATTATCATGCACAATGAAAACTTTCGGCTATTACGTAAAAAAAGGAAAGAAAGGATGAAAACAATGAGTTACCAGGGCTATGAAAGACTTATTCCGAATTCATAAATTGACTTTCAAGCACTTGATGGAGATTGCTTCGGCAAGTCTAAGCAGAATTGAACTCTTTCGCCTATTAATAACTGTGAACTACCTCGCAACGTCCACCTCATAACCCGTGTCAAGGAGATGCCTGGCGATGGCACTAATCAAAGCATTTGTTCCCTTTAGACAAAGACTTTTCGGTAAATGTTCAGAAAATTGGAAGTATGACATTCTTTCTGTTCTTCCAATGTAACTGTTCCCACACATTCTACTTAGCTGCAGGATCGTCTGTGGCTAGAGACGTCAAAATAAATAATGGTACCATTTTATTCTCCAAAATCTATTGTTCTTGCTTTGTTCAGAATCCCTAGCTTGATGTATTTGGACGAAGATTGTGTGAATTTTGCTAATGGTTCTTGGTTGGTTCATTCCTAAAGATCCTTGCTGCTAATTCTTCCTGGTCATCTGCTTTTCAGTATGAAGCTGTAAGATATAAACTACATGGCAAAAAATTCGAATCGCAAGCCAATAAAAACTATCACTACTAACGCAGATCAAATAATGATAATAGAGCTTTATTTCAGCCAATATATGAAAAGAAAATACAGACATTTTCAGCGTATTTAGTTCCAAAATATTTCCTTTTCATACAAGATTTACATGTATTGATCCAAAGTATATTTTATGACATAGCGTTGTTGCATATGCAGTTAGAACCAGTTCTATAGGTTTTTTCTTCATTTCTTTCAAGAATTGTACAACAATTAGTTGGAAGGAAATTAAGTATGCGCGCGAGTTCATGCAGTGGTCTTCTGATATAACTGCACAATTAAAACAATAAGAAGTGTGGAAGAGTTAAGGCATTTTGATGCATGGAAATTTTGGTAACCCAGCAATTTAAGCAAGCCGCCAATTAAAACAATGGCTGTCAACTGACACAATTATATCATTCATGGAAAATTCAAATAAGTTTACCCTTAAGATGTCTAAATGAAGAAATAATGCAAGCTTAGCCCAGCCAAAAAGAACACAACTCCATCAAAATACAAAAGTTTAAAGAAATTTAAATAAGCACCTACTCCAACAGATGCGCAGAGTATTTTCTGCGGAGTTCACAAAAAGTCGTGGAGTTGTACGCAGCAGAAAAAGTCATATTTCAGAAACATGTAAAATATTTTAAAATATCTTAGGTAGAATTGAGTTAGCCTTCATTCAGAATAACTTTTGCCAATGAGTGTGAAATGCAAAACAAAAATGCTCGAAACACACTCACGATCAACTTTTATGTTTTTAACAACACTTTAGTTAATTTGGCTTTGGGATGAATTTTGTCTCAAACTTCGTAACTATGAGTACATATACGACAGGGGTGGGGTATATAATTCTCAGGCTAGCATAAAACCACACATACACACACACACACTTCGCATGGTTAGTTTTGGTATTGGTGGAATCAATTATTATTTTATTCCTTAGGTTATAAAAAACATCAGTTTCACCGAAAATTAATTTTTATTGATTACGCGAATGTCTCACACGAAAAAGCTTGAGCTGTAATCATATCGAAAAGCAAAGAGGCATTTTATTAGACTAAAAAACGCCTTATTCTTAATTCCTTTTCCCCTGGCCTTTCTTTACAAAAGTGTTGTGCACACTGGGACTGTACACGAAAAATTTTAAAAATTGTAGACAAGTGGACATTTCAGCTAACTTAGCTTTCATATTGTTTTAGTATGGTTAAAATACAGATGATAGAGGATTCAAAATAAATAATCATTACACTATATGTACAAAACTCTAGGGATTATAGTGATTTCCATTTAACTGTTGCATATATACGTAACAGTACTCAATTCCATTCATTTTGTTGGTCTTCTTCTATTCATGATACCAGTTATACACAAGTAATGCATTCACGTTAGACGTTTAGTGTTTTGGGTATTCATTCATCTATGTAAAGTAGACTATCTGACTCACTGTTTTCACTTCAGGAAGTAATACAAGAAAAATGAGAAATCAAAATGTGCCTGATAAAATATGATTGACATTAGATTTGAAAACTACACAAGGTCATACTGCCTTGATTTTACTTTTGGTAGATAACCTAGGGATGCTCCATTTTGCACATTACCATTCGATTAAATATTGCAGGTCGATTTAATCACAACTTTATGCTCCTTGCTAGGGATGGAAGTAAAGTCAGCATTGTGCAGCGTGAGTTTACAGAGTCGTCGGCTGAAACACTTTACTTACCAGCCAACGGCAACATCTGATGGATGGCTTCATACTAAGATCTACTTTAATAGTCAGGGTTTGTAGTGAGTATGATAGTATAAAAGTAAGAAATTAGTAGAACAGAACTGACGTGGTTATTTTGATTAGGGATAATGATTGAGATCTTTTAATTTGCTTTAAATGTATTACAACTCAGTTAGAAGGCTACATACCCTGTGCTTAAAAATGTTTGCATTCAGTATAAAAATGAGTAAAATAGTAGGATACTGTGGGTTTGGCTTTACCACTTGCCAGCATTCAATAGTAGGATATAAATGCTACTTATAAGGGGACCTATCCATGATACCTTGTGAATATTAGCGGAAGCTCTAGCATATTCATCCATCAAGTGTTTTCTCAGTCATATCATATTTTCCTCTTATACTTAGTATTCTCTTTTGTTTTTTCAGCAAATATTTAACGATATCCACTGAATCATGGGAACTTTTCGATAATGACTAGTTATTCAAACAAAGCTGACTCAGTAAGGCAGAACAATATCTTAAACACACCATTTGTTTGTAGCTTATTGGGCAGAAACTATTTTAATTGAGATGCAATCCACCCCAGAATTTCTTACGATGAATCTACCTTTCTTTGCTACCATCAGCAGTTCGTAAAAGACCAAAGTTCAGAATGTGAAGCTTTCTCTTTTGTTCATATTCCATAGTGATACGTGTGTTCACATGTCTTGTTAGATAAGTTAAGTAGATGAGAGACATGTTTAACACTACTGCATATAATAAATGTATCGTCAGTATATCTCTTGCAAAGTATTGCTTCATTTATCGTGTGTTTCAAGCTGATCTTTCCAAAATCTTCTCACCGGTGGGTTGTTTTCACGAAATTGATGTTTTAAAAACATTTGAGGTAATTTAAGGACAAGTTGTTTCCAGTGTACTACATATTACTGGAACAGTAACGAGTAAACAATTAAATTCCAACTTATGCATTTACAAAGACAAATGGTTGCTAATTTCACTGAGCATTTTAATTATGTTTCAGTTTGTATCACTGTGACTTCTTCAAATAGCACGCTTGAGGGTAGTTTCATAGCAGCGACGCCAACCATTACCCATTATTCAAGTATTGGTTTATAGGGATTTGATTGATTGATTCCAGGATTCCAGGTAGGTAGTTACCTGGGTTCTAGTGGGAAGTCGTGACCAGTTAGGTGTGAGGACGAATACTCGCCGAAGACTTTGGCTAGGGGTCGTGCTATGTCGTGAATTGGTAGAAGTTAAAATTCATGGGTGATTGGATCGGGTTTCAGTGGCTTAATGGTCTACGAACTCGCTATGTAACCAAAAAGTCCTGGAATCGGGTACATACTGCTGAAGAGCCACAAACTAGGATGAAACAGTTGTTCATTACTCCCAGGTTTTCCAATATTTCTCTAACCAATGTCAGCTCATGATGAAATCCTGTAGCCATTACCCGTTAGTTGCGCTTTATGTTTACTGCAGACACACTTTCTCAGAAAATGAAGATTATATATATATATATATATATATTACACAAAATTATCGAAGTAATGCATTTTCTCATTGAAATTTGTTAACGTAACAATGTTATTGCAGTTCAAGGAATTGCATTCAGATTCTCGAAAGCTATCATTTGACATTTATTCAGTTATAGTTATTTTTAACACTAAGTATTTGTACCTTTTTATTTCACGAGAACGTTATGCGCTGCATGAACAGTGCCTGGACAAGTAATAGTTATCATAATGAACTCGAGGATCGTTTGAATGCAAATTAATACGTCCCTAATGTACTCTTAACATAAAGAAATGTATAGCGTGGATCTTTATGCTAATCAGCACGGAATATGGAATAAAAGTAAAGACCAAGGAAATATAGAAAACATCCATCTTATAAGTTTGCGTCTCAACACTTGCCATGTCTATCGCAAGAAAAAGAAAACAAGGAATTCAAAGTACAGGCAAATGACATTTAGTAAAATCTTTGTATTTCGTGGATAACTTTGAATCTTTTCAGATACCATCACAAGGAAGAAACAGAATCGGAACAAGAGGAGTCTTGTTTCGCAACCACCTGGTACTCTCTCTCTCTCTCTACATAAAAGACAACTCAGTTAAATGCCTATCTTTTAATTTCACTTTATTCGTTGTGACTTAATGGACATTTGTCTTCCCTTGAAACGACCTATATGCCCTGTGACAGAGAAATTATTTCATGTGTCTCTCAGGCTTGTTACTGAGCTTTCCATGGTGAGGACCAGCATTACTTCACTGAAGATTAAAAAGAATATCTCAGATTTTACCTGGAATTTCTGTGGCGTTTCATTATTCGAGCACGTCATCGTTATCTGAAAAACCACCAAGGACAAAAAGAATCTTTTCTTTAACAGAGCATCTGGTATTCACATTGTTAGATGAACAAATACGTTTTATAAACTACACCAGTTCACTTTTGAGATGACGTGGAAAGATAAACATCATACCAGAAAATGTATTTGATACAACTGTTCCTTTTTTCGCAACTTCCTGCTATGCCGGAGAAAGTGTTTTCAACAACACCAGAACTTTGTTATTTGCTAATAAAATGAAAACTTAGTCTTTTTTCCCGAAATTCGCTGATATTCTGACAGATTCATATGACTTTGATTTAAAACCTTAGTTTGTAGGATTGATTTGTCAGACGAAAAAATGCAGTACAAAGCTGGAAGGAGAAGAATGAGTCAATCATTCGCTACAGATTGCCTCAGCAACTACGACCCTCGGTTCCTGTGATTCGCTGAAACACATTTCACTATATCATGCCAATGCTAAATGCCTCACAGATATTGTTCTATATGTCAGAGTTGGCATCGATAACCGTAGTGAGTCGGATTCATTTGAAATCATGAATTTAATAGGGAATGCCAATGTCTGCAGCTATAGTCTCGTTGGATTTTAACTCCAAATTCACCAATGCTTCCCTTAGTCAAACCATTCGCTTTCTATACGAATTCTCTGAGAAGAAGAATTTTCACGTAGGTATTCCAATCCAGTAATTAACAGAACTACTGTTTAAGTGCACCTATAAAGTCCAGTTCAAGTTCAGCGACACACTATATAGAGAAAAAGATGAAGTAGCAGTAGGATCACAACCGGGTCTTTAACTTACGGATTGATTCGAAGAAAGTCCGGTAAAAAACGTTTTACTACTAACCGTTGACAGTTTTCATATGTAGCAAAGATACATTTATGATAACCTCATCACATAAGACAAAGGTACGGTAAACAATTGTCACCATTCTGTCGAGTTTATATCAGATCAGCAGCATTTTTAAATCCAGCTCATTAATAGTTTTTGTTTTTCGTGAACTCTCAATAATTAGGACAGTTTAGTTTCACACATTTTCGATTAAGTTGTTCTCACTGTTCTTTCATTTGAATCACCTGTGATTCAGAAATTGTCCACATTTGTTAAGAGTAAGATTTTAAGCATTTTTTTATTGCAGCTGGATTTCTCACTGTATTTTTGGTACAAGTATGGAATTTTCAGCATGGATATCGGTAGCCCAAATTTTGCGGGCCAACCATAGATATCAGGTGTGCGTCTGCAGGGGATCGAACCTCAGACCATATGCATGGTCGGCGAGAGTCCTAATCACTGTGCCACCGACGCACAAGTGACCCTAAAAGGGCCGGTTTCACGTTCTCTGGCTCCCAAGCCACACACACACACTGATGGTCCTAGGCCTTCACTTTGTCGGTCTTCTTGGGCAACAGCACAGCCTGAATGTTAGGCAGGACACCACCCTGGGCGATGGTTACACCACCGAGCAGTTTGTTTAACTCCTCGTCATTGTGGATGGCCAATTGCAGGTGACGAGGGATGATACGGGTCTTCTTGTTGTCACGCGCGGCATTGCCAGCCAATTCAAGAACTTCAGCCCTCAAGTAAACTGGGGCCCCAGCACCGACGCGTTCAGCGTAGTTACCCTTGTGCAGAAGACGATGAACACGACGGACTGGGAACTGAAGACCAGCACGAGCGGATCGGGTCTTTCCCTTCGCACGAGACTTTCCACCTTTGCCGCGACCACTCATGATTATACGATAGAGCAGAGAAACGTGTACGCTAAAGGGACTACTGAGTGACGTTGCGTTCCAGGCCCCTAGATGGAACATGGGTGGAAAAGGTCCAATTAGGTGTTGGTCCGAGGATGGCATGCAGTATATCATGCGAAGAGATGCAACCTTAAGGTTAGTGGTGCAGCGAGCTAAAGGGGCTACAGACAACAGGGTGAAATGGAAATGTGCTGTTGAAGCTATGTAACTGTCTCACGACCTCGGGGAATAGTACTAAGCAAATCAGATTTCGTCACTGAAAATAAAAATTATCAGTTTTTTGAGTGTCAAACATCCACAGTTAAACTTCATTTGCCAGAAAAAAGTTTCGTATCTGACAATCAGTAATTTAAGATACAGGAATTTAGAGGTTCCGCTTAAATTTCTTTGAATATATTCGTTGTCGAAATGCAGTTTCCATAGAATTTTATACCAGGCTAAAAGCTGATGAACACATAGCAGTTACGCATGTGTTCTGCAGTAGATCACAAAGTTCACTGAAACTGAACAAGAGGAGAATGATGACTCCTTAATATCTTATTCTGAGGAAATATAAGCGCTGCTTACCAGCTTCAAAGAAATATGTTTGAAAATACAGTTATCAACATAAGTTTGAAAAGAACAAGAAGTTCAGCAAAGATGGCGATCTTTTCAGAGATTTCACTCTCAAAAGCTGTTCAATCGCATTTATACTGATTAGTTTACATGGATACAAAAGCCGGAGCTATGTGTTCAAAAGAAACTAGTCCGGCCTTTACTACTACCATGGACCTAGTTCAGTATGTTCCCTTATCCTTGTTTTTTGTTGTTGCTTTGTTATCTGTGTGTGTAATTTCCTCTCTTTACCTTCATTCAGTTCGTCCTATTTTTTCAGTTATAAAATTAGTTATTTTAAGTTTGTTTCTATGCTCCTCCCGATCGCACTTGTAATCCGTTTAGAATAACCATTTTACAATTATATTCTAGTCCTGTATAATTTTTTGTTTCTATGCCTCTTGTAATCTATATTCACACACACCTTCTAACTTACATTTCAAGTTGAAAATTTGTGATTTCAATTTGTTTCCATGCTCATTTTGTTCACATCTGTAGTTCGTTCTATCCCTGCGTTTCTAAGCCTCTTGTAATTCATATCAAGTTGAAAACAATTATCACCTTCTATTTGACTTAAAATTATTTCTCCAGTTATCAAATATTAATTTTGCATACGTTGTAACTATTTTCTAATCAATTCTGTGCAATCTTGTCTCTAAGCCCCTTGTAATCTTTATTCCTACCTTCAAACTTTCATATCAAGTTGAAAACTATTATCACCTTCGTTACTATGTGGAATTAAATAAATAGTTAATAATTGTATCCATGTAAAATATTCTATGTCAATGCGATTGTTCAGCTGCTTTTGAGAATGAAATCTCCGAAAAGATCACCATCTCTGCTGAACTTCTTGTTCTTTTTAATCTAATGTTCCCACGGATATTTTCCACGATTTGAAAAAATGCAAGAACCACCATAAGTGTTCATTGCGGCAGTTGAAGTCTACAAAACAACCCTGCATATTTTGTAAAGAACACTTGTGTTTCACAAGGATTCCGTTTGTCCGCTGAACATTCGATTCATTATTTATAGTAGAATTTAATTGAATCTCTAAAATTTTCCTGTTAAGTAACACTTTTCGGTGTATTTTTTGAAAGAATAAGAAGTCTTAGTGAAATAACATTGCTTCAGTGTGCGTCTTCATTCAAATTCCATTGACGTCATATCAACTGAATTCAATTTGAACCTCTTAACCCAACAAAAAATATTTTCATTTGTTTAGTGTGAAAAAAACCCACAGTCTGTACCGTCAAATTTCTATTCTTTTAATGTTATATCCAACGAAGTAGGAAACGCAGTTACATCATCTTTTTTTGTCATAATCTAAATAGATGTGTCCAACAATTTCTGAATGAATAATTCCACATATCATTATGTACTACACAGACGTGATGTGCTTATCTATGATATATATATATATGCATGCAAAGTCACGTTTAATCATATCAGACGTCCGTCAAGATTGATGAAAAGACAAAAAGAAAAATAATTACCATTTCTGCTATTCTTTTCAGATTTCGCTCACTAGTTACATTAATTCTAATCTAGGCATAAAATAAGCATAAATGTTCAATAAAAGAAAAGAGAAATGAATGGGATTAACTCTGGTTACTTTTATTCTTTCTTTCCAAGACAGTGCATACATGTATTAAGGCCTTTAAAAAAGGAAAATAAAAGAAGCATAAAATAACGAACCGTGAATATGCTAATCAGGATGTCTATACAGTTAGCCGTATTTTCACAGTACAACACACTAGTGACCAGAGACAAGCTTACTGAGATGTGAACACATGTACTACAGATTATACCAATATGGAATTCACTATCATTTTTAATATTCGACTTATTCATTTAAAACTTAACGTGTTAAGTAGTTTGTGATACAAGACTGTCTTACCGATAAATATTATATAATATTATCACTGTAAGAACCAGAAAAGAGTTAATTCAAAGGAATATTATTCGTTCAGAGGGATTTTTAATTCACGATGTAAGAATATTTCACACCGCTAAAGACTTTAATGACCGGCAACAGTATGTTGTTGCTCCCTTGGGTTCCTAGTGGAATATAGGGCTTCAAATACACCTCTCCACTTGCTTCCGTCTTCCTTCTGCTGTACTTTTCACCTCCATCCATGTTAGTTAGTCCATACTGTTTCAACTCCCCTTCACACGATCTCCTCCATGTCACTCTTGCACTGTCGTCCCACTCGCCGCATGCTTCCCTTTCGGCCTGGTTCCACTCGAGCAATGGCCTGACGCGCGCTCGATATCACCCAGCGGTGGCCTCCTCAGCGAGTGACCGATCCATCTGCACTTTCTCCTGCATATATGTTGGCTGGTGATTGGTTCTTGTTTTGTTTGTTCCCATAGATTCTTGTTGGTGATTCTTTCCGCCCATCTGATCTTCACTATAGAGCCAGCGAAGACAGTTGTTAATAAAGGTCTGCAACCTTTTGGGAATATTTTTTGTGACCCTCCAAGTTTCTGATCCGGCAACAGCATACAATTTTCTTATTGTAAATTTATCAGTCGGGTGTATAAAACCATGTGTCATTAGAGGAATTTAACATTTTTTCTCTTTTAAAAAGGAAAATCAGATCACAAAGCTCAATGTAGACTAATTTTTTATATTTTTTATGCTTCTAAAGGAAGTAGGAGTGCTTTGATGAACATTGAACTGTACATGTGACTGTAATTAGTGTTTTACTCCAAGTGAATTTTTTATTTTTTTATATTTTTTATTTTGATTACAGCTTGATTCCACACCATATTTTTGGTACATGTATGGAATTTTCAGCGTGGATATCGGTAGCCCAGAATTCTCAGGCCGACCATAGATGTCAGGTGTGCGTCGGCGGGGGATCGAACCCCGGACCATGTGCATGGCCGGCGAGAGTCCTAACCACTGTGCCACTGACGCACCTTCTTTACACTGTAAAAACATATATAACACGCTTGCATCAAACGCTTACCTAACTGAATTTGTTAAATATTATTCAGTGATGTCTCTGTAAATTTATTCATGTCCGCAAATATGAAGTTAAGGTAATGACTTAATTGCTGACTTAAGTAGATGAACCCTTGCGTACAACTAACACAACCAAGCTGTCAAGTGTTAGTTTGCAGGGATTTTATTGCTTTCAAGTTTTATTACAAATAGACATTGGTTAGAGGACCATTGAAAGCCAGTAAATTCTGAACAGCTGTTTCGTCCAAGCTTCGGACTCTTTGTCAGTATGAGCTCCCTCTGTAACCTGAAGATCCTGGGTTCGACCCCCAGTAGTTTTAAGGGGTGCATACTGCTAAACAGTCTCAAAATAGGAAGAAACAATGGCATATTACTCCCTGGCTACCAGTAGTTCTCCAACTGGTATCAATTTGTGATCAGATCTAACAAAACCTTATAATAAGAATTATTTTTTATGGATCAGGAAAATGATGCATTCTACAGAGATGTTGGTCATAAACACCGGAAAGGAAGTCAGGTCAGTTAAAGACAATTACAAAAACATATTCCTACTGATTTCTCGTTGCTTCATTTTAGAATGCTACACTATTATTGACTTTTATTATTGCTGACGAGTAAGTTTCGCTGTAGATAAAAAGCTTTCTATATTACTGAAAATTTCCTCTGAGTCATGCATAAAACAAAACACAAAACATCAAAAATGTTTTCTACCGATTGCTAACTTCCCTGAATAAAATCTTCTCTTGGTGTGTGTGTGCATTCATCAAGACAAAAGCTTCAACTAACTGGCATTTTTTAATGATACATACTAAAACTCGACGTCTCCTATGCAGACTAAGTACAGTCAGGAAATTCTGTGTATGACTTGTTCAGTGTCACAGCTAGAGTCAAGCTATAAATATGTATATATTATTGACTGACACGTTTTCAGCCGCCCACACCAGTTGAAACAGCCTGCTAGCTAATTGTGGACGATCTATACAGTGAATGGCCAGCTTGCCCTTCCGGTGGTGATATTATCTGGTTAAGTAAATATGATGTTTTACCTTCATTGTTGGCCATTTCAATACAAACCACCCAAATTTTGACTGGTTGATTGGACAAGCATTGGCTACTAGGCTGACAATTACAAACAAAACATGATTTGCTTTATTTCTCCGGTCGTAGACAACCTCTCATACACTGTTATGCCAGTATATTCTTCCTATATTTGTACTATATTTCCGTTGATAATTAACTAAAAAGTAAAATTTCCGTTTCCAAATTAAAAAAAAGATTTTACAACACCGTCTGTAAATAATATTTTATCATCTGCAAAATATATAATAATAATAAGTCAACAAAAACATGGAACTGTTCTACCTCTTTTCTTTACATTCAGTCATATGATGACAGCTTTGTCTACCTTTTCATGTTCAGGCACATAAACCAACTGTGAAGATTAATTCGATAATGCGTGTTCACGAATTTTAAGCTAGAAAACACGCATTCATTCACTCCGTTTAGTCGTAATTTATGAAAATGTAATGATATTGTAGTCCATTTCAGCCTACATATCACTTCAATTTTATTCGTCGTAATATTGTCTCCATGAAATTTATCGATAGGATAAAAATTTTAAAATAAACATGAAAAATTATATATATATATATATATATATATATATACATATAGTGTAATCATAATAAGCACTGGGTTGTGAAAACATTTTATCTTCTGTCTACATCCATTTCTACGTAATTACTAGATTAGATGCAAAGATAAGTACGTCAAAATCGTTAAACACTACCCAAACAACACAACTCGCTTCAGCTAATCAATAATGTAATGCTTTGTAAAATTCTCCTGTTGGATAAGAATCATTCAAAATGACAGATTAGCACTGGCTAGTCTGTGCATTACTAAGCACTGAAGGCTTCATCAATAAGGATGTAAACTTCAGTTATAACAAAAATATAAAAGTATAATTTGTCTTCTGTGGTGAAAAATAATTTATCAATGCGGTAATTGCCATAAAGTTAAAGCATGCTTTCAGTGCTATTCCAGGAACTCAACTGATCTATCTATCCCCTTAGTAAAAACCTTGATGTAACGCTTCTCACTTAGCATATTTCTCTCTCCTCTCCTCTCCTACGGATGAAATTGGATTTAATTTAGAAGTGATCTGATAATAAGTGGTAACGAAGCTTGTTCAAGCATAGGAAGACGTCAGCGACGTAAATAATCGACTTAACTTATTCACAGAAAAATTAGTTTAAGATAAACATCGATGTAAGTTATTTACGGAAATATTGAAAACTAAGTGATTCAAAAATGCTGGAAAGGCAAATGAAAGTTGTTGCCACTTCATAACTTTCACACTAACTAGAGTTAAATGGGTGTTTTGTGACAACCAATGTCGTGTCATGACTAAACATGCTAATAAACACAGTCCTAAACTAGGGAAGAAACACCTATCCAATACTCCCTGGTTTTCAGCGGTTCTATAACTGAATTCACTTTCTGCCACATATTTTGAAACATAAGAAAAAGAAGTAAACAGTGAAGAAAATGGTTATTTTTGAAGATTCATTTTCATAATTATATTTCCAAGTATTGGTTTTTGTAGGGATTTTGTTTGATTGCATGGAGGATTTAATCATGAGCTGACATCAGTTAGAGAACCACTGGAAAACCTGGGAGTACTGGACAGCCGTTTCGTCCTAGTTTGAGACTCCTCAGCAGTACGCACCCACCGGATTCGAACCCAGGACCTTCTGGTTACAAGGCGAGCTCGTAGACCATTGAGCCACTGGGACCCGATCCAATGGTCCTTGAATTCTAACTTGTGCCAAATCACGACATAGCGCGACCACTTCGCAATGTCTTCTTCGATGAGTTACTGCCTCATCTTCGACCTGCTGTACCCTACTGGTCACGGCTTCCCACTAGAACCCCAGGTTAACTGCCTGAATAGGGCCAGTCACTAGTGAGCATCAGATGAATTTTCAAGTATTGGTTTTTGTAGGGATTTTGTTTGATTGCATGGAGGATTTAATCATGAGCTGACATCAGTTAGAGAACCACTGGAAAGCCTGGGAGTACTGGACAGCCGTTTCGTCCTAGTTTGGGACTCCTCAGCAGTACGCACCCATCGGGATTCGAACCCAGGACCTTCTGGTTACAAGGCGAGCTCGTAGACCATTGGATCGGGTCCCAGTGGCTCAATGGTCTACGAGCTCGCCTTGTAACCAGAAGGTCCTGGGTTCGAATCCCGGTGGGTGCGTACTGCTGAGGAGTCCCAAACTAGGACGAAACGGCTGTCCAGTACTCCCAGGTTTTCCAGTGGTTCTCTAACTGATGTCAGCTCATGATTAAATCCTCCATGCAATCAAACAAAATCCCTACAAAAACCAATACTTGAAAATTCATCTGATGCTCACTAGTGACTGGCCCTATTCAGGCAGTTAACCTGGGGTTCTAGTGGGAAGCCGTGACCAGTAGGGTACAGCAGGTCGAAGATGAGGCAGTAACTCATCGAAGAAGACATTGCGAAGTGGTCGCGCTATGTCGTGATTTGGCACAAGTTAGAATTCAAGGACCATTGGATCGGGTCCCAGTGGCTCAATGGTCTACGAGCTCGCCTTGTAACCAGAAGGTCCTGGGTTCGAATCCCGGTGGGTGCGTACTGCTGAGGAGTCCCAAACTAGGACGAAACGGCTGTCCAGTACTCCCAGGTTTTCCAGTGGTTCTATAATTATATTTAACAAAAAGAACTCATAAAACCTATCAGGTACTGGTAAGATTTGTCCTCAAAAACGTATTACGCAATGTGAGGTGTAGTCTAGACGGGTTGACTAATTGGGAATTAGAAAAGGGGGCAGAAGTTGGCATCACGTAATAAGGGTTAGAAAATGACTAATCAATAGAATTGGGTAGAGTAAACAAAAACTAATGAAAAGACGGTAAAGTGTTTTTATATAAAATTTGTATGAAAACGCAGTGTTATTAATAAACAGTATTAGAATGATAATAAAATAACAATAATAATAGTGAACTTAATAAAGAGAATCAAAATTATAATGAGAACGTTACTCTGGCCGTGGTAAGACGAGGAAATGTATGCGACACTTTTGAATGCAGAAGTCCGGTTTTAGATCCAGAATAGCCAGTGGTTCATTTAAGGACAGATAGTGTATTCGAAGTCGTCTCGTAAGATATTGAGGGACTTTGTGTAGTATTATGAAGTATTCTTCAGGCGGTGCTCGATGTCCAGAGTTGACAAGGTGTTCGAGGATAGAGCTGCTAGTATTCTCTCTTTCTCCTCTGGCTAGCCAAGCTGAACAGTGCTCCAGAATACGTTTGCCGACTTGACGTTGAGTTTGGCCAATATACTTTGCTACACACGACCAAGTAAACTGATAAATACACAATGAGGTGGCAAAAGTGGTATCTTTTCCTAAACATAAGACTGGATAAATTGTCTGCTGGATAACGTAGTGCGTAAGGTGGTTGCTTAAGATGTCTTCTTGAAACATTTAGAAAGGCAGTTTCTAATATCTTCTGCTTCGATATCACCTCTTAATTCCAGGTTCATGAAGGGAGTTTTCTTAGGAACAGTTGTGATTTTCGGCTTTGGAGGCTTTTCTTATACGTTTTTGTCAAGGAATCTTGGTGGATACCCGTTTTCTTGTTCGGTTTTAACGTAACAAATTTAAACAGATGCCTATCGTGTCTTTCGAACAGATTTTTCAAATCCTTGAACATAATGTATGCACTACGTTTTGCTCTAGGACAAATGAAACATCTGCAAACCAAGAGTTGAAAAAACGTTGAATGTCACACTCTTCAAATTTTATCAAATATGCTGTCTGAAGCTGTATATAAGGTGAATATTTCCTTTAAGTAGTACTTTATTTGATGCATCGGTGGCATAGCGGTTAGGACACTCGCCGACCATGCAGATGGTCCGGGGTTCGATCCCCGGCCACAGACGCACTCCTTTATCTCGCTAAGCCAGAATTGATTCTAGTAAAGAGAAAAGGTTGAGCATGAGGCTAGCAACCCCATCCTGTAAAATAAACACTGCTACAGAAACTTCAAGCCACTAGGTTGAAGCCCTATGTTCCACTGAGGAACGTGAAGGAAAAAAAAGTACTTTATTTCGACATTTTCATTCAGTAGTTTATTTACAGTCTGAAAGGTTAGCAGCCGAAACACATTTTTGAAATTGTGGAGAAATATAAAGTCTTCTCTTCACGTAATATGGCTCACATCTTCCAAAGAAGAATGAACTGAAGTCCGATCAACATGAAAATGCTGATCATCACAAAGCAATCCTACTTTTATGTAGAGTACAACTTAAGTTAATTTTCAAGGAAGTATAAATCAATTTCTTGGAAGTATGGAATGGAAATTCCATATGACGATGACTTATGCGGACGTTTGTATGTGGACTAAAGAAGTTATTTCAGCGAGAGTGCGGAATGGCAGACACTTACTTATTTGCACAAATTTCATAAAGACTAAACCAGTATAAACGTGAAAAACAGTAGGGGGGGCATACAGATGAATTTCGCAAGGTGATTTCCATAACCTGCACCCATAAAATTTTAAAAAATAACACTGCACTGTATAATTTGTCTTCCAAATTTATCGGTTGTTAATTTCAACTGCAGGTCTTTAAATGGATACAGATAAATCATCCGCGAAGTACAGATCTTTTTGTCTGTCCAACTTGTTCCCGTCTTCTCACCCCGCATAGTGTGCTGCATGATCCAGTCCACTACAATCAGGTAAATCATGGATGATAGTAGGCAGATTAGTTTATTTTTTGTTTAACTTGGGGACTGTTCAACTTGCTGTTGTGAATCAGTCGGCATATGGCATCATCATTTAGGTGCTGAATGAGGCTGAAAGGGAATATGGGGCACTTTGTAGTGCTAAAGCACTTCCCAAATTACTTTACAGCCGACTCTGTCGAAAGCGCTCTAAAAATGATGAATTTTTGGTAGAGTTGACTGCAATTTCACACTTTGTTCAGTGATGATGCATAGGGTGGCAGATGATTTGTTTCTCCTGGATTCAGCTTTTTGTAGTCACATTTTTGGATCTTCTAGTCTCTTCAGAAAGATGTGGTGGAAACAGAGAGGAACGTCAAAATCCTGTGTAGAATACGTGTACATATAGATACGCAGATTACTGCTGGCAAACTTGAGAACCTTTAGAACCACTTTTGCCCAAAAATAATCTCATCCGCACCATTCAATGGTTTCTGATTTGAGGGAATAATACAAACACAGTTGTAGCGAAGATAATTTTCTTTTCGATGAAGTCATCAACTAGCCTGTACATTCGTGTACTTATAATAAATGGATGGGGAAATTCCGGAATAATTTCCGATTAAGGGTCAAATTAATAAAATTACAATTAGGAATTAAAATACCATAATAAACCAGGGGATGGATAAAACTCAAACAAAGTAGCTTCATAATTACTGAGAAGATTGACAAATCGTGCAACTGCGGGTTAGAAATGTAGAAATAACAAAAACAGACAGGATGTTTGAATAAAAAATCTAATGGGATCATAACTAATGTGACGAATAATTGTTTGTGTAATCAGGAATTAAATATGTAGCAATAATCAAATAACAAAATAGACAGGAAGTTTGAATATGAAAATATAGTAGTATGAATAGGGATTAAGAAAAACTTAAAAATAACATGAACAAAAAGGAAGTTTCGATAAGAAAGGCAACGGGATGGTCATTACTAAAACAATTACCATAGCAGGGACAAACCTCGCCGAGATTACTAGCTCCCTGGTTTTCTAGCCAGTCCCAAGCCCGGATAAAGAGGGAGGGTTGGGGCGTGATGCTAGCAACTACAGCCCCGTAAAAAAACCAAATCGCTACAGAAACTTCAACGCACAAATATATTAAAAATTCTAAAAATATAAACAATAACCTTATTTTTGCTGGAATCGGGGAAGTGAGATGACACAAGCTAGTGAAAGCCTTCCGGAAGCAAGTCAGTCGATGTGTCTTCTTTCGATGAAAGCAAAAATAAGAATGGGTACGTGGAATGTTCGTACAATGTACGAAACTCGAAAGGCTACCCAGGTAGCCTCAGAAATGAGATATACAATGGAATCTGCGAGAGCAGATGGAAGGTAGGTGCCAAGTATCAACTGGAGAGACAGTAATCCTTTCCGGTCACCCTGAGGACAATCACGAGCACACCGAGGGAGTGGCCATCATGATGTCACCAACAGCAGCCAAAGCTCTCATGCAATGGGAACCAATCTCCTCCAGGATAATGACAGCCAGGTTCAACTCAAAAGGAAGGAAAGTTACAGTCATTCAATGCTATGCGCCTACAAACGTCTCAGAACAAGAGAAGAAGGAGGCGTTCTACAGACAACTACAAACAATAATGGACAACGTCCCAAATGGCGATATCAAAATCCTGATGGGCGACATGAATGCGAAGCTGGGAGGAGACAACACAGGAAGAGAACTCACCATGGGTCGTGAGGCCCTCGGTGAAATGAACGACAATGGTGAACTCTTCTCAGACTTCTGCGCCTTCAATGATTTGGTGATTGGTGGCAGTGTGTTCAAACACAAGGATATACACAAGACGACATGGATTTCACCAGATGGAAACACCAAGAATCAAATAGACTTCATCTCAATTTCAAGAAAGTGGAGACGGAGCCTACTGGACACAAGGTCAAGGAGAGGAGCAGATGTGGGTTCAGACCACTATCTAGTAGAAGGGACTTTCAAGGTGAAACTAAAAGCCTCGAGGATAGCTGGGGATAGGCCACAATGCAAGTTCAACACTCAATTACTGAAGGACACAACCACAAAAGACACTTTCACTGCAACTGTCAGAGCAAAGCAGGAAACACTACGCGACATCACTGAAGAATCATGCGTGGAAGAACATTGGAAGTCTCTGAAGGCGATTCTCAACGAAACGTGTTCAACGGTTCTAGGAAGAAAGAAGAGACAAGACAAGGAATGGCTCTCAACGGACACTTGGAAATTAATAGAAGAGAAGAGAATGGTGAAAGAGAAAATGATTCAATGCAAGGACGGACAGGAGAAGGAGACGCTGAGCTCAACTTACACAGCACTGGACAAAGAAGTGAAGAAGAGTGCTAGGAAGGACAAAAGACGATTCTACGACAACCTAGCCACTGAAGCTGAGAAGGCAGCAGGCAAAAGGGACCTGAGGACACTATATCAGATAACCAAATCTCTATCCGGGAAGAGATCAACACAAGCGAAACCTATAAAAGACAGCCAAGGGAACCCAGTTACCAAGGAAGAAAAACAGATTAAACAATGGGCGGATCACTTCAAAGGACTCTTGAACCGACCATCACCTGCAACCCGTCCAGAAATACCAACAACAGCGCGCACACAACTGCAAGTTGACACCAATCCTCCAACGAAAGCTGAAGTCTTGAATGCAATCAAGCTTCTGAAAGCTGGAAAAGCAGCCGGACCAGATGGAATACCCCCTGAAGCACTGAAAGCGGACCCAGAGACTACAGCAGACATGCTGACTCCATTATTGCAAAAGGTCTGGAAGGAGGGAAAGGTGCCTACTGACTGGAGGAAAGGTTACCTCGTGAAACTACCAAAGAAGGGCGACTTAGGACTCTGCAAGAACTGGCGAGGAATCATGCTCCTATCGACGCCAAGTAAAATCCTGAGTCGCATCATCCTGGAGAGAATAAAGGACGCACTGGAGACAGAACTCCGACCAGAACAAGCTGGATTCAGGAAAGGCAAATCATGTACTGACCAAATTGCAACTCTACGCATCATCATCACAGAACAAAGCATGGAATGGCAATCAAACCTCTACCTCAACTTTATAGACTTTGAGAAGGCCTTCGACAGCGTTGACCGTGAAGTAATTTGGAAATTACTCGAGTACTATGGCGTACCCCAAATATTCATCAACCTTATTCAACAGCTGTACGACAACGGCACCTGCCAAGTGATCCACAACGGAAGACTCAGCGAGGCGTTTGGAGTAAACACAGGAGTCAGACAAGGGTGCTTATTATCACCAATGATATTCCTAATTGTGGTGGACTGACTGGATTATGTGCCAGTCAGTGGGAAACGAGAAGACAGGGATATCCTGGACCGACGTGAAGAACCTAGAAGACCTGGATTTCGCGCGTGGATGATTTATATTTGATGTAACACAAAATCGAAGACTTACAAGCGAAAACCGACAAACTGGTCGAAGAAGCAGCCGGCGAAGACAGGACTCCAAGTGAACATAGACAAGACGGAGATGATGAAAATAACCAACCAACCAACCAACCAACCAACAACAACAGCAGAAACATCCAGCGCCAATCACCATCAACGGAAGAATTTGAAAGTGGTCACTTCATTCACTCACCTATCTAGCGAGCATTGTCTCAACTACAGGAAGTCGGAACAGACGAGGATGTCAAATAGAGTGAGAATCGGCAAGGCGAGCGAGAAATACATCAACACATCATCAACCTGAAACCAATCTGGAAACCAATCTCCGTCACTCAGCCAGCATCAACAACAAAATTCTGTCGGTCGGATTTTCAATACAAACAGCGTCAAGTCAGTCAGTTCTTGTATACGGATCGGATCAGGAACTTGGCGGGCGGGCGGGCGGATGTTTCACAAAGAACATTTCCAACAGCCTGTTGGAGACGTTAACTTTATCAACAACTGTCTTCACTGGCTGTATACTGAAGATCAAATGGCCGGGCCGGGGTCGGGCCGGGAAGAATCACCAACAAGAAACTATGGGAAGGAATAAACAAAACAAGAAGCAATTGCCCAACACCTTTTAATTGCAGGTTAGGCAGAGGCATCTTCTTCGGGACGGATAGGACTTGTTCGGAAGTCTTCTTTGATCTTAGGTTCTTGTCTATGAACCTAGGCGAAAACTATTTTCCATCAAGGCCCCTCTGAGATTATGCAGTTCTTCGTCAATCACTTTCTCGTTGCACATCTTCTAAATACTCGAGGAAAGAGAGTATATCAGGTTCCTCTTTCTGCTTAGGGGTACGAAGCTTTGAAAGTTGATGAATTGTTCATTCTATGTAGGCTTTCTGTAGGTGGACATTTTCAGAGAGTTGTTGGCGTTCCTTGTCTGATGGACGTCGAGGAAGTGTACCATTCTGCTGGATTCAGCTTCAACAGTAGAGTTAATGTTTCGGTTGGCGTTACTGAAGGTTTTAAGTAAGTTTTAAAGATCCAGGTAAAGTATCATGAAAGCATGTGATTTGCGATTCATACTCAATGTAACATGAAGCAGACAGGTCTTACTATAAAAAAAACATGCAACTTCCTAAATACCTCGCAGATATACATATCTAACACACGTTAGGTATTTAATTAATTGCCACTGCTTTCAGTGTTACTGTCTCGTTAAAAATTCAACTATAATGTAAATGCCTGTAATTTAACCGCTGTTATTGTTCAAATATTTTGCAATGTTATACTAGACATCTGTTAATGTCAATCACTTAAACAAAACGAAGTCTAGAACTTACTTCTCTTATTGCTAAAGAAATGTTCGCTTTGAAGTTT
Organism: Trichobilharzia regenti; assembly: GCA_944472135.2. Taxonomy (NCBI): domain Eukaryota; kingdom Metazoa; phylum Platyhelminthes; class Trematoda; order Strigeidida; family Schistosomatidae; genus Trichobilharzia; species Trichobilharzia regenti. The sequence continues at coordinate 905,566 of OX235270.1, forward strand.
CTTGTCCATTTATTCTGTATAATTTGACCTACTTACAAAATTTATGCTGTCACAGACAGACTTTTGAATGGTTTCAGAGTATTAAAATTCTGGATTATAAATGTCTTAGAAGAAGAAATACTTTTTACATTTTATTGACAGGGAAGCATATCATTTATTCGGGTAATTTTAAACCGACGAAATTCCTAGAAAAAGTTGCCTTTCATTCACAAGAACCTACAAGGAGAACTTGATGACTGTCGGGTGGGAGTAATTTAGTAGATGAGGATTCTGAGCACCATCGTTACTGATCATATAATACCTTCAAACGTTTCCTTGGAATTGTCATACACTTAGTTATTCTTATTTGTTTGCCAAAATTATGTAGTAGAATACAATAAAAATTACTTTACAGATGTCTAGTCATTTCATGTTGCTCTAGCCATTAATTTTTCGACAAAACCTTCTCTTTGTTAGTTTTTGAGAATACCATTTTGTCTTGACCAACTGTAAGCATTTGTGCAACTGAATATATCTTTATAACTCTGTCATTATCTCTTATCATACACTATGTTGTTTTGTCTAATAGTTGTAACACAGATACATACTATTACTTCAAAATTGAAAAAAAGTAAGAATAAGAAATGAAGCTGAAAACACCTTCAACAATGTATGTTGCAGAAAGTACTTGGAAGATTTTCAAACATTCTGAAACTGTGATAGCATAAAGATGTACAGACTCACTTTGAAAAGACTTAGTTTATAATAAGAAATCCTACAAATCTCATAACGCGAAATCAATATTATTAATAAATTCTATGCACTAATTGTGAGGCTGAAAAGACCCAGGAATCCTTTTAGGCAGGGAAGAATAGCCTACAAAATGACAGAAAGTTTTCAGACTCGAGACTGGATTTACACAGAAGCGAAAATATGGTACTACATGCATTCAAACACATTCAAATAGATAGATTTGAAAATATGAACGTATCATAGTGTGGCACACAGTATAGCAAGAGTATTAGTAAGCCTGCCATCAGACAAATAATTTAGCACCTCATCCTGAGACACACAAAAATCTATTGAGATGGAGTTGTTGAAATCAAAATGGTATACTAATAATGATAAAACTTTATTTCAGACAATATGTGAAAATCGTGTGGAAATTTTTGGTGTATGTAATTCCAAAATACTTCATCTTTGTACAGGATTTACATGTCAAGTGATACTTTGAAGTATATGCGTGACGAAGTGTTGTTGCGATCTCCACAGAGTTATGTTGAACGCTAATTAAATACAATGCTCGAGCTCCAACAGTGGTCATCTGATTTAACTGCCCGATTAAAGTGGCGAGAAATGACGAAGAGTTTATGCATTATGATTGACGGAAATTTTGGTAGCCCAGTGATTTAAGCAGGCGGTGGTTGTTGGAAAATTTCAGTACTTTTAATATCACCGATACTCAAATAATGATCTCGCCATCACCATTCAATAGTTTTATTTTACGATTCACTCTAAAGGTAGCATAAAACAGACAGGACTTACATTAAAAACAGATAAGATGACATTTTCGATGACGACTAAACATTAATAGAAGCTTCATCCGAAATGAAACAAATTACTCTCAGCCTAATTATGTATCCTATTTGGGTAAGTAAGTAAGTAAGTTTAGATTATCCACTCATACTATCTCACTAGTCAGATCTCCTCCAATCAGCAATAAAGCTTTACTTTTGAATATATCACGATATTGTTTCTGTGCTCCTTATATGGTAGTCACTCATTAGATAGATTTATGCGCAGATGTCATGAAGGAAGCCAACATACCAGAATTTCATTGTTACACAGATGGCTACTGGTGTATTTAACTTAATTTCTTTTGTTCAACTTCAACTTGTAAATTATTTCCTACTGGCGTTTTCATTTACAAGTATTTTGTAATTATATGTATATATATACGTAAATGGTATCGCGTATTACTAAACTGTTATCTGACTTCCTGTCTGGATTTATGTTATGTTTCAGTGTATTTGAATAAACTGTTGTATCGGAACACAAAAAAACATACACCTTATGAATAGATTACTTAAATTAACTGAACAGTAGGTGGGTGGATTCACTCACTAATCTAGTAATTTCCTCCAAAGTTGAGCTTCACTGAGATTAATTAGCCTCCTATTTAGTCAAGTAGTGTGAAAGTAGCTGAGCTGATGAACTGACACATTTTAATAAATTGTGAATACATTTTAAGCAAGCGGATTTCAATTCTTCATTCTCTACCTATTTGCAAAATATGAAGTCGTGAAATAACAAAGTAACCAGCTGTGTACAGAAAATACTTCGTATTAATTTCGATTTGTAACGGATACGATTTAGAGGGACTTAGGATTGTTTTGTTCGCCTTTCTTTACTACTTTAACATCTAAGACTGTTAGCAGTCGTGTTTTATAGACGGTTTTTATCATTACGTTTTGGAATACCTGCAGTAATGAGAAAGTGAAATCCCCAGAATTAGACTGAAGTCAATAAAGAACATAAACTGTGTTTTAATCCCACATGCGATCATTTACAATATTCAGTTGTCCGTACAAAACATTAGTGAAATATCGAGCAAATACAATACCAACTATAATCTGTTTAAATGAAAAAACGTTCATTGAGAACATCCCTAAAGGAAGATGATGAACATTGTTTCAGTGAAACAGAACTGGTATGTCAGTGCAATTAACAGACTATCATTTATACTCCTGAAAGTAACAATTGTCCTCTTTTTATCGAATTAGTCAAAGGTTGAACAAAAACAATCTGTGCTTGCTTTTTCTTCAGGCTATCTGATCGACTAACATTAGGAGAAAAATTGATGATCAATCGGTAACGAATATACAGAGAGATTTTGTTAAATAATTTCCACATATAACCTTCTAGTGGAATCCAAGTAGAAAGCGACTCTAGTCAGGCACATGACAGCATCATAGTGGTAACGGTGGTGTGAAATAAAAGCTTTTTTGGTGGTCATACAGTCAAATGGAAGCGATAGCGAATGACCGAGTGCAGAGGAAGATTTTTGCTGTTGAGACTCTACATTCCACTGAGATCACTAGTAATGCATAATAAAGTTATCACAGACTTACTTAAAATGAAGAATAATAACGATATTAGCACAGGGAAAGATAGGGAGGTAGCTCACAGGTTATCATGGTATTAACTTGCCTTTCATTTCAGTTATATATGGGAAAAATAGAAAAAAGATTCATTAAGTGCACGAATAAATTTCATTTTCAGACAGATTTCTTGACTAGATTGTCATGAGTATTGAGTAGCACCCCGACTATGTCGACGAATATTGAAACTTTGAAACACTATTGTATTTTTCTGACAACTATTTTAAATTTATGGTAGTGAATTGTTTTTTTTAAACGAATGTCACTCATTTGTCAGACAATGAAGTTATTCAGTTTCTGTCAAAACAATAGCAAAATGGTAGCCAGACTGAAAAGTAATAAAGAGACAGTAGTCAGGGTACATTTTGATTAAAAGGAATCTTCAGTGACTCAAATTTAACTACCTCGATTAATGACTACATTACAACCGTTTTTATAGAGAATAATCTTAAAATCCAGTAGTTGTTGGGTTCCTATGAATGTTAATAATTTTGCGCTTGTTAATTTAATCACTTTTATTCCGATAATGATCAGTCGATTGAATCACTTAAAATGCAGTGTACTCTATAGGAGAATCAAGAGCTAGTAAGTATGTGAATCCAGAGTTGAAATACCTCAAGTAAATGTTGTTTTCTTGAAGCATTTCTTTTTTTAATAGTTTATAAAGTTGCCAAAACTAGTGAACCTTATGCCTTGCAGTTTTTATAATTGTCTTTTAGCGAAGGAAAGCAGTGAAGGAAAAGATTACGGAGTAACCTAGACATTCATCAACTATACCATTATAATTCAAAATAAAAATCTCAGTGAAGTCTTTGATGTGAAGATAGGAGTGGGACAAGGCTACTTACTAACACTGATGATATTTTTGACGGTAATTGGTTCGATCATTCAGTTGACAGTGGAAAACTTCAAGACAGGTATATGAGAAGATAACAGAAGATCTGGGTCTTAGGTATAGCTCATGTGTGATGCCATACAAACTCGAAGACCTGCAGGCGTAAACCAATAGGTTGGAAAAAGAAGCAGGCAGCTAAGGTAGTACTTCAAGTGAACCTAGAGATAATACACGTGACTGATATATCAAATCAACAACGACAAAAATCAGAGATCACCATAGGCTGGAGAAATCTGAGGAATTCAACTCTGTCACTTATCAAAGCAACATCGCCTCAACTTTCGGTAGGCAGCACGGGTGGAGATGTCAAATGCAGGACCAGAAAAGTAAGACAGACATTCATTAACCTGGAATCGGTCTGGAAACCTGCGGCACTCACCATAAGGAACCACATCCGTAATTCCAACACTCATGTCAAGTCAATGCTCTTATATAGTTCAGGGAATTGGCATGTCACCGAAAGCAATCCTAACATGCTGGAGACTTTGTAAGTGACTGTCTTCGCTCGCTACTGAAGATTATATGACAATAAGGGATAAGTAAAAAAGAACTTTTTCAAAGAACTAACCATGAACCCATGGCATAATAAATCTGCTGAAGAAAGTGGAGATAAACTAGGCATAATCTGAGCAGACCGCTGAATGGCATCCCGAACCAGGTGCGAGCGGAACTCAGACAGGAAACTACGAGGTGAGTGCAGACTCGAGGTTGACACGGAGGCGATCGCGTGAAAATTCCAATCTGTATCACAACTACTGTTTTTGGAATAAAGTAAAATTATTATTATTATTATGAAAAGGAGATGAGAGTTCATGGGCAATCACAAAGCCAACCAAAGGGTCCTGTAGAAGAAATGGGGAAGTCCTATTCCCACTTGGAATCCAAAGATATTATAATAATCTCCCGATTCTTGTAGAGTTTCGTAGTAAGCGTCTGCTGACGTGCATTAACCAATCTTTTGCCCCAATCTCAGATAAAAGTCCAAACTTTATAGGAAATTATGCCACAGTAAAATATTCATTATTGCATCACTGCTTCATAATTCTAATGCATTCAACTGTAATCTCCGAAAAAAATGTATTTCTAGATAGTTTTTGTGATAACTCTTGTAGCGTTTTTCCCTCCATAACAGTGTTCTACTTCTAGGTATAGAAACAAAGAGACGTTAGACTAATTATTGATTTATCTAAGAGTTATTATCAAGTGATTCGAAATAATTCGTCAAAAATAGAGATAAACAAATTTCGCACCAACAAACTCATCCTTCAGACGGAAAACGTTTTTGTTATCTATCGAACAGAGAGCATACGGATTAATGAATACAATTCTCGTTTTACTACTTAACGGATCATATTCTGTGCTGTCTTTGTTACTTGCTAGTTGGCAAATTTTCCAGGTCCACCTGATTTATATCGGATAAGAATGGGCGTTGTGACTTTCAAGACTGTATTGAGTGTTTCAAAACACCGGTACAGTTTATTTATGAATAACTTTAAGCAATAGATAACTGGAAAATGAAAATTTGTGGATTTATTATTTCGTTAGGTAACTTAACTAACATCTATGTAGAGTGAGATTATTAGTCTCATCACTTTACGACAAAACTGTGACTTGATGTCTTATGTCTTCGTTCTACGTAGAACACGATAAGTTTCGATAATAAAGTCAATTAACTTAAGTCAGCTTTCTTAAGGGAATATATGTGTCATGCATGGTACATTCAGAGTAATATTTATCATTCTTACATTCTTACTTTAGACTGATTTTCCTGATAATTTCAATTATTTCGCTTGGAAAATTCTACTTTTATCAGTGTTATCAGTCTAAATTATGTGACCAATGAACTAGTATTATTTAAAAAAGAAAACATTCATTGTACATCTGCTATTAAAATCTTTCACAGAAAAAATTCACTCGAAAAATGATACATTTCCTGTCATCTGTCTGTCTGTCTCTCTCTCTGTCTCTTTCTTTTACCTCTAATAGACAATAATTTTTATGCAGCAGTTAGGAAATTAACTGAGGTAATGAATTTCAATGGTGACAAATGGACAAAATATTACTGTCCATTCCACAGATACACATACATTATTAAATCGTATATCCTTACCAGAGCACAGAAAAAAGAGAACATTTATCACTTTTGAGAATAATGAAATCTGTACATTTTCTATGTAAGGAAAATGATAAGCACGCAGAGAATGATGATAATGATGATGATGATACCCGAAAATTGCTGAGTACTGAAACATTTACAATGAAATATTTGACAACGTCAGTACTTCCATGGATTTGTTTATATGACATTATCTTCTAACTGTAACCTCGCCTAGTTTACAAGCTTGCTCGTTTTCTACCCGGTCACAAGACCGAGTAAAGAGTGAGGTTAGAGCGTGGGGGTAGCAATCACACACCTTTAAACCTATCAAACAGCTAGAGAAAATTCAACACAAAAATATATTACATAAAAAAAATGCATAGGACGAACTTAGTTTTCTCTGGAATCGGAGAGACGAAATGAAACAGGGGGCTGGTGAAAGCCTCCGGGAAGCCAATCAGCCGATGTGTCTTTTCTGTGAATGAAAACAAGAATAGGAATGGGGACATGGAATGTCCATACAATGTACGATGCTAGGAAGGCTGCCAAAGTAGCCAAAGAAATGCGAAGATATGGCATACAGGTGATGGGTATCTATGAAAGCCGATGGGATGAATGTGGATTATTCAAATCGTCAACTGGAGAGTCAGTTATCTACTCCGGTCACCCATGTAGACGACAATCACAAACAGACAGAAGGAGTGAGTGGCTATAATTATGTCACCACTGGGAGCCTAAGCTCTAATGCATTGGGAATCATTCTCTTCTTCTAGGACCATGACAGCAACATTCAACTCAAAAGGAAGGAAGGTCAAAATTATCCACTGCTGCTTGCAGCGCTACAAACAACGTGGAACAAGAGGAGAAGGAAGATATTTACAGACAACTGCAAACAGTAATGGACAGCATCCCAAAAGTTGTTGACATCAGAACCCTCATGGGCAATATGAATGCTGACCTAACTGGGAGCAGATAATACAGGAGGAGAACTCATCAAGAGTCGAGAAGCTGTCGCATGGTGAAATAAATGAGAACGGAGAATTATTCACAGACTTCTACGCTTTCAATGATTTAGTGATCCGAGGACGCGTGTACAAGCACAAAGATATACACAAAACAGAGTGGATTTCACCTGACGGAAACACTACAAACCAGACAGATTTCATCTCAGTGCTGCTCAAGGAAGTGAAGACGGAGCCAGCCTGCTGGACATAAAGTCGAGAAGTGCAGCACATGTGGACTCACTCAGATCATCCTAATCTTGTTCAAGGAATTTTAAGAGTGAAGCTGAATGTCATCAGAACAACTGGAGACAGGCAACAATCCAAGTTCATTATTCAGAAACGGAAGGACAAAACTTCAAGGGATACCTTCACTACACGTCAGATCAGAGTGAACTCGGAGACACTACGTGACATCAGTGAAGAACCCCGGAGTGGAAGAACATTGGAACAATTTCTGTGAAGGTGATGTTCAAGAAAAACGTGTACAGCTGTTCCGGGAAAAAGGAAGAGACAAGACAAGGAATGGCTATCAACGTCTCCCTGGAAGCTAAGAGAAGACATGAGAGGAGGATGGTAAGCGAGACGTTAGGACATTATATCAGACAGGCACCAAGTCTCTATCCGGGTAGAGATTTTTCCGGGTGATGAAACCAATAAACGATACTCAAGGAAACAAGATTACCAAGGTGGGGAAACAAATAAAACAATGGGCTGATCACTCTAAAGGACTTTTGAATCGATCATCACCTGCAACTCGCCTAGAAATGCCACCACTTCCAACAGAGTGTACTGAACTGCCTGCCAGTGGACACCAATCCCGAACGCAAGCAGAAATTCGGAATGCGATTAAGCCAGTGAAAACTGGCTGGGATGACGGCAGGAAGAGACAGATTTTCCCCTTCGCGAAGCACTGAAAACAGACCTAGAAACTGCGGCAGATTTGCTCACGCTATTACTGCAAAAGGTTTGGAAAGAAAGGAAGGCATCTACTGACTGGAAGAAAGTTTGGCTACCTTGTCAAACTGCCAAAGAGGGGCGACTCACGCTTCACTCTGCAAAAACTGAGGAGCCTGGAATAATGCTCTTGTCCATGCCAAGTAAAATAATGAGTCGATTCATCCTGGAGGGAGTAAAGGATGCAATGAATGAAGAACTCCAACACCCCAACCAGAACAAGCTGGCTGGATTCGGGAAAGGAAAATCATATGCTGGGCAAATTACAACTCTACGCATCAACATCACACAGCAGAGCATAGAATGGCAGTCAAACCCCTTCCTACCTCAACGTCATAAACTTCGAGGGTGCCTTTGACAGACAGCGTTGACCAAGAAGTAATCTGGAAACTGCCTCAACACTACGGCGTGCAGTACCCAAGTCTTCATCAACCTCATTCAACCACAGCTATGTGACAACGTCACGTGTCACGTGATCCACAATGGTAAACTTAGAGGGATGCTCGAAGTGAATACAGCAGTAAGACAATCTGGCTGGCTGCCTGCCTGCCTATTATCACCAATGATGATATTCTTACTCGTGGTGGACTGGATCATGCGTCAGACTGTGTGTTGGGTGTGAGTGAGAAGACAGGAAAACTCTGTAGTGACCAATCAGAATACTGTAGAAGATGTGGATGTGATGCTGCAGCTTCGTCTCCCGTTCGCGACCCAGAGAAATATTAAAAATAATAACTTCCTCCTAGATTACGCTTACTTTCTATAAGGAAAAGTGGTTTAAAAGTACCTGAACAACAGTTAATTTTTTAAAAAAAGGATGACGAGACAATATAGCTTTTTTGCATTCATTCGGAAGTGGAAAAACTTTTATAACTTAAGAGTTTTCTTGAAAACATCAGTAACACTACAAAGCAACCTTATACGTATTAAAGACCGAATTCCAATGGATTCTAGATCTAATTGTGTCTGCAAAATAAATGATTGGAATGCGATGCGATATACATCAAATAAATATTATGATAAATCAAAATCAGAAGAAATGAACACCGTAGAGCATCTGTTCGACCATCGAGAAATTCAATTGAACTAGAAAAGCTTGGAAAACATCAGTCATAAGTCTAAATACTCCAGAAAAATTTCGGAAATTACAAAGAAAGTCTCAGATCATCAGAAACACTTCATATCATCAAATGGAATCCAAATTGTCTGATCAACAGGAATGATGGACTTAAACAGAATCTGACCTGGTTACAACACCCACCCACCTCCCCTATGAAATGACAAAATCAACGGGAATGTGATAAGCAATTTCCTTATTTATGCGCATGCTGTTAATACAATTTTATGCGTTTATCATATCCAATAATCTACATCTGGTTTCGTTTTTCTTTACCAACTGGGCCAACTAGACAACGTATAAATTACTCCATGCTGATGAACAATTATTAATTTGTTATGCATTAACTGAGATTTTGTAAACTCTGTTTTAATAATACTTTAATAGAGCTATCAGCATTAAATAGAAAAACTTCAGTAGGAACAACATCGTTTTGTTTTTCATTTCTCGGGAAATACAAAACTTTTATAATAAACAATGACAAGTACATCATATATATACATATATATATTTATATTAGACCAGGTACGTAGAGTAGCCAACTGATAAGCTTCACTGTAAATTGATGAATTCAACATATCCGTTTCCTTTTTATTGTTTTTTTTCCTGTGTTGAATTGTACAAAACAATATAACCCTGATGTTATTGATACTGACTGAAGTCTACGCAGAATGAAATGTCACTCCTCTTATCTGACGCTTGAAGTTAGCTAACACATAGCATCCAGCCCACGGAAATTGCACTGTTTTATTCACCAGTAAAGTGAACTGGTGAGACATTGATCTCTTCATAGACTTTAAAAACACGGAAATATTTTGGAAACTACAAAGCAAATCCAAGATGTTATTCAGTAAATTCTTTTATTACTTCATATACTGCCTTATATATATTCAAAAAGTAGATTGGTGCTGAAATAAACTTGATTGCAGCGACAAATTTCATCATTATCTCATTGAAATTTAAAACTTTCAAGTTTAAAAGCCTAGAAAATTCACATGAGTTTCTTGTGTGCACGCAACAGTTGTAAACTGTCAAATATGCAAATAAATTCCTTTTCTAAACAAAATATCCACATCGATAATGTCTGGTTAAAGGTGACTAACTATTCGAAGAAATGTGAAAGAGATACAAGGTTTAGATGACAGAGGAAGGAAATGCGAACTTTTAGAAATATTTACCAAGTCGGATTATTAACCCGCTAAAATAAACTTCACTCTCCACTTACAAACGGAAAGGAGTTTAATCATTGTAGTTCCATTCGCCAGAGCGTTATCCACTAGACCATTTGGCCACGAGGGTACTGGGTTCGAGACTCTGTGGGAACATCATCACTCACTGGGGAATGAAGGTACATCCAGATGAAGAGTCCCAGATAGGACGAAATGTGCATCCTGGATTCCATTGCTAGTCACCTTTCACCAATTAACCTATTATACTTAGTTTTGTTACTAAATGTACACATTCTCTAACACACAGTCTAAGTAATGTCTCAACTAAGTCTCCATCATAATTGCTAATAATGGTTCTATACCGAACTGTTAGTCACACTTATTTCATAAATTTATTTCCCTTTATAAATATAAATAAAGCAGAAATAAATGTTTGCGCAGTATAATATGAGGCTGTCATTTACTTCGTCGGATTCTCGTCATCTGCTCACAGCCTAAATATTGATTGCGTAAGTTTACACAGAATTTTGTCACGCTTGCAAGACTCAATATGGTTATTCATGTAGCCGTCGTCTGCTTGAGATTAGAAATCTCAACCAACAGATTGAAACGCGGATTCTGAGTGAAGAAAATAATATAAGAATATATATGCAATAATTGATGTTTTGTGAGTATTATTTATGTGCTGAAAGTTCATAGTTATGACGTCTAAATCCAGTTGAATTACATATTAAACCTGGTTATATGTAAATGAGAATTAGTCAGGACTAATAGAAAGAACACAGGTATTATTCCAGTTTTAAGGGATCTCAAAACATCCTTTCGTCTGTACAAACCTTATTCTGTTCACACAAAAAAACAATGGAACACTAATCAGAAATGACATTATAACAGTTGATTAATCAGGTCAATGGATGTGTAAAATGGCCTAGCCAAGATTATCTTTTAAATGAACTTACCAAATCAGTCTATCTGACTAAACTAATAATATTAATAATAATAATTTTGTCATAAATTTTGCAAATGTCATATATGATGACAATATTATTACTATGGTACTTAATAACAGGATTCAGTTCTGTTGGTATTAGATGGTTGGAGGCAGTCGGTAGGAAATCCTATCTAGACCTAGGTTTCGTGCTAGTTGGCACTCACCAGTCTGTCAGTAAGGCGTATCTGCAACCTCAATGGAACTCATGTCTCTTCTGAGATTCGAACCTGCTTCACCCAGTGCTCCAGTTAGAGACGTTACCACTGAGCTATTCAGGCTCACGATTGACCTCCTGTAGGACTCTATTGGATATTTTTGATTGCACACTATTCAGTAACTAGTATAATGTGTGTGTGTGTGTGTAGTCTTATCTTTGGTCCAGACTGAATTCTATCAGTCAAGCTTACAATATCGAATCTCAGAAAGGAAATGAGTTCCTTCAAGGTTGCAGATACGCCTTGCTGATGAGTGCCAACTATCACGAAACCTCGGTCCAAGGCTTCTTGACGATTGCCTCCAACCATCTAATACCAACAATTCACAGTGCCCTGTAATGGTGAGCTCCCTGGTATGATGGCCACATTGCAAGCTTGACTGATAGATTTTAGTGTGCAGTGAAGATAGGACTAGACATATTACACTAGTTACTGACTAGTATGCAATCAAAGGATTCAGTTCTGTATACGTTTATGGCTAATATAGTCGAACTACCTGTTTTATTTCATTTAGCTATTTACAGCAGCTTTTCAACTTCATATGTCACCTTACAGTCGTGTGCGCCATATTCACCTAACAAAACAGTTACAACATTGCTTGAAACACTTCAGAAAAGAAAGTAAAATACACAATACAATCCTCCACACATCGAATTCTTCACATGGAGGTACTTGATTTCTGTCTCTAGAATATCGTACAATCAGGCGTTGAAAAGCATTCTTCAGATACCTGGTCAAGATTACAACAATCTGAAGGCATGTAACATCATACAGTATATTTCACCAGTGTATGCTTTTTAACAAATACCATGAGTGATGGATGCCCCCATGGTGTTCAAATGCTAAAACACTTATGCTAAAATATCACTGAATTGAAACATAGAGCAAGTTGAAATAGTTATTTGTTTTATTTGATAAATCACACTGTGTTATACAGTAATATTAACTGATGACGTTTCGAGGACAAACTATTACTGCTCATAATCACATCATAATCAACTTGATATGATCTTATCCATAATGGAATTATGCTCTACCACAGTGCCAAAGTTTTATATTTATACTGAAATAGTTACTATTTTGGTGAAGAAAACATTGTGAGATGACATTATAACATTTGAATTTAAGTTGAACACTTCAGGCAATCGATATTTTTCAAACATATATGGGATGGACAATGTCTGCGTTGCAGCAGCTTCGATCCTTTTGACTGAGAGTGATTTTAGCGGGTTGTCCGTTATCAGCGGCGTATGAAATTTGAGAAACTAACATGATAATAATAAAAAATCAACTGTTGGTTTGTAGGGATTTGATTGGTTTCAGGATTTCATCATGAGCTGACATTAGTTAGAGAACCATTGGAGAACATGGGAGTACTGGACAGCTGTTTCGTCCTAGTTTGGGACTCTTCAGCAGTACGCACCCACCGGGATTCGAACCCAGGACCTTCCGGTTACAAGGCGAGCTCGTATACCATTAAGCCACTGGGACCCGATCCAATGGTCCTTGAATTCTAACTTCTGCCAATTCACGACATAGCACGACCGCTAGCCAATGTCTTCGGCGAGAATTTGTCCTCACACCCGACCAGCTGCACCCTACTGGTCACGACTTCCCACTGGAACCCAGGTAACTACCTACCTGAATAGGGCCAGTCGCCAGTGAGCATCTCATTGGTATTCAAGTGTTGGTTTGTAGGGATTTGATTGGTTTCAGGATTTCATCATGAGCTGACATTAGTTAATAATAATAACTGGCGAATTACAGTGCATATATATTCAGTTTTGTAGGTGAATAGGCATCCTGAGTAATTCATTGCATACCACAACAAAGAGTAACTGTCACACCGAAAAGGCAACCTTTGCATCGAAAATTGTTATGCGTATGAGACTACAATATGAGGGTGACTAAATTATGCAGTGAGCAGAATAGAGGTGTTGGTCATCTATCGAGCGCATACACAATGCTGCATCCCTGTTGCTAACCACTCGAAAGTTCCCCATTTTTGTGTCTATTGATGAATATTGCAGTTTTACTGACTCTATTTTATCTGCAGTCACAGTAAGACCTGTGTAGCATAAACCAATATAATGAATACATCAACCTTGTCGGAAACCGCTCCTACAACCCTGACAGGGATCGAACTCAAGACTTTCAGTCAAGTTCATCAGCATTCGGTCAATTGGCCTGGAATTCACTTTTGCTAGTTTGTGATGTGGTGCTACCGCCAGCAGGTTCAGTCGATGGGCAACTAACTTACCCAAACATAGTAAGTCTTCACACAAAATCGAAGACTCACAAGCGAAAACCGACAAACTGGTCGAAGAAGCAGCCGGCGAAGACAGGACTTCATGTGAACATAGACAAGACAGAGGTGATGGAAATAACCAACAAACCAACCAACCAACAAACCAACAACAACCACAACAACAGCAGAAACATCCAGCGCCAATCACCATCAACGGGAGGGATTTGAAAGAGGTTACTTCATTCACTTACTTATCTAGGGAGGGAGCATTGTCTCAACTACAGGCAGTCGGAACAGACGAGGATGTCAAATCGAGTGAGAATCGGCAAGGCGAGCGAGAAACACATCAACACATCATCAACCTGAAACCAATCTGGAAATCTCCGTCACTCAGCCAGCATCAACAACAAAATTCTGTCGGTCGGATTTTCAATACAAACAGCGTCAAATCAGTCAGTTCTTCTATACGGATCGGATCAGGAACTTGGCGGGCGGGCGGGTGGCGGATGTTTCACAAAGAACATTTCCAACAGCCTGTTGCAGACGTTAACTTTATCAACAACTGTCTTCACTGGCTGTATACTGAAGATCAAATGGCCGGGCCGGGGTCGGGCCGGGAAGAATCACCAACAAGAAACTAACTGTGGGAACAAACAAACAAAACAAGAAGCAATCGCCCAACAACAACAAATATGCAGGAGAAAGTGGAGATGGATTGGAAACCTGCTCGCTGAGGAGGCCACCGCTGGGTGATATCGAGCGCGCGTCAGGCCATTGCTCGAGTGGAACCAGGCCGAAAGGGGAGTACGCGGCGTGTGGGACGTCAGTGCAAGGGTGACATGGAGGATATCGTGTGAAGAGGAGTTGAAACAGTATGGACTAACATGGATGTAGGTGAAAAGCACAGCAGAAGATAGAAGCAAGTGGAGAGGTGTAGTTGAAGCCCTATGTTCCACTAGGAACGCAGGGGAACAATAATAATAACAGTGAGCCCCAATGGCTGTGGCTTCTCGGTATTTCACATTATTCTGATTCAGGGTCATTAAAAGTGATAGTAGCACTGTGCGTTAATCACCTGCATCGCTAATTATATCTGTGGAAAACAACAGATTGCAACATTTGCCTGATTTGGACTACTTAAACTATTACAATTTGGTTCGTTACTAATACGTCTTTTGTAATTTAATGTCAATCATGCTTCCTGTAACACAGTTGCAAGGAAACTACAAAATGGTATCATCTGGTAATATCTGTCTTGTAAAATGTCTTATTTGAATAAAGGAAACTGGCCTTCAAAAGTCACCAAATAATTTCTGCTATCATAAATGTGCATTGTGTACTTTAAACCTCATTTTTTCACACAATTGTACCTCCTCTGTATAAGCCTTTTTTAGAGGCTAGAGGAATGGAATATGGACAAATTAGGGTAATCATTATAATTTCGTATAAATCTTTTATTTTTACATATCTCTGATTGAATTTCATTCACATAGCGAAGAAGAATATTCATTTTCTTTTACTCTGTCTATCGCATTACTGCTGGTGTATTTATAAAAACGTAGACAACATACAGTAATAAGGTTAGCGATCAAGTATAAGTACACTGTTATTGTATACACCTAACTATAATGATATAAGAAATGCTATACAGAACTTCTGATGGACAACTTGAATTCCTTTAAGACCCCAAACAAGCCAGCTCACTCAAGCCTTTTTCATTTCATGCAGGCCATTGTTATCACCATAAATTTCTCTTTCTCTAACCCTCTAAATTCAGTAGATCATGTCATCTTTTATTGGATGTAAATGTTGATTTACTTTCACCCTTACTCTGTTACATCATCACCTATCAAACGCTATGCCTCATCCGTTTTATAGCTACTCAAAATGAGCTGAACTGATGATGTTTTTTGCATAACTCATTTTGTTTCTTAACAGTTGTTTTATCAACATAAGGAGCCTTGTTGCTACCCTTGCCTAGCTTTTCAAGAATGTCCGACAGCATTACATGTATGATTACAGCGATGTATTTTAATTTACCGTATTCAATTACCTTTCAGGATTTCATAATGAACTGACATCGGTTACAGACCACTGGGAAACCTGGAAGTACTGAACTGTTGTTTCTTTAGTCTAGTTTGGGGCTCTTCAGCAGTACGGACCCACCAGTGTTTGAACCCAGGACCTGAGGTGAGTTCGTAGACCATTAAGTCACTCGGTCCCAATCTAATGGCCAGCACATGAATTCCAACTTCTGCCAATTCACGATATAGCGTGACTGGCACTAATCAATGGCATCGGCGGAAATTTACCCTCACACACGAATTTCTCTACCCTAGTGTTGACGACTTATCATTAGAAGCCAGGTAACTACCTACCTGAAAAGGATTAGTTACTAGTGAGCATCAGATTGATATTCATATGTTGGCTTGCAGGGATTTGATTGGTCTTAGAATTTCATCATGAACGGACGTCAGTCTACAAGCCCGCCTTGTAAGAAGAATGTTTTAGGTTCGAACCCCAGTGGGTGCTTAGAAGAGTCCGAAACTAGGCTGATGAAATAGCTGTCCAGTAATTCGAGGTTTTCCATTGGTCCTCCAACTGATGTCAGTTCATGATGAAATCCTGAAACCAATCAAATCCCTACAAACCAACAGTTGAATATCAATAACTTTTATTTGATATAACAAAAAGTACTATCATATTATTATTCACTGAGGTTCTGAGTGAAACAGGTTAAGCAACATATCTCCTTTTCAGTCTGTTTTCTGTAATAATTTTTATCTAGTTCTCTTATTGCTAATAAACTTTAATGTCCTCTTAACATGATCTTCTGCATGTCACTTTATGTCCACCTAAGTGAGTGGCCGATTCATCTCTATTATTTTATTATTCGGTTTATTTCTTCAGTGGCAAGTGTTTGCATGGTTCCCTGCCTGCAAGAGTTCCTTATTGCCTATTCTTTCTGACCATTCAATTTTCATTATCAAGGTAGCGAAGGCAGATGTTGGTGAAAATCTCAATGTTTTTCGGAAACGATGTGGTATGCACATGAACCGAGTCTTTAAACCATGCAGAAGCACTCACTTGATATTGGGGTGTTTAGGATCCGGAACTTTTTTCTTATACTGAGTGCAGTAGAATTTTACACTGATTTCAGGAAAATATCTTACTTTTCCGTTTCTGCCTTTGACATCCCTATCTGTGTCTCCTGATACAGTATAAATGATTAAGTGGCATTTTGTGAACCACTAACTAAATCCTTAATATAATTTTTTTTGGTGTGTGTGTGTGTGGGGGGGGGTGGGGGTGGAGGTAATAATTATTCTTGAAAAGTGATCAGTAAATAGTACTTTTTCATTGTGCTTTATTACCGAATAAAATTATCAAATATAGAATTATATTCCACTACACTGCCCAAATTTCACCCTCGCATTATAAATTACTTTGTTAACTTTAGACTGTACTTTATCCAAATATCATGATTATTATTCAATATAGTTGTGAATATTTTTGCTCCAATGAACAAAACAAAGCAATTGCCGAAATGCAGCTATCTAGGATACACTAGTGAATAGACTCAAAAGAAAATTATTATTATTATTATCACTGTGTGCAGGATGTAAACGTTCTTACAAGCAGGTGCCACGACTGACTTTTGTAGAATGAATACACATATATTTTGATTGGTCACTAGTGTAATGTTTGTGTGTGTGTGTGTGTGTGTGTATAGTCCTATCTTTGGTCCAGACTGAATTCTATCACTCAAACGTTTTGCACTATTACTCAGATTACCAGTGAACATATGTGAGAGTTGAATAGTCACTGCAAAAAGGTTGACTGATAGAATTCAGTCTGGAACAAAGATAGGACTAGACACACACACACACACATTATACTAGTTACTGAATAGTGTCCAATCAAAAATATCCAATAGAGTCCTACAGGAGGCCAATCGCGAGCCCGAATAACTCAGTGGTAACATCTCTGATCGTAGGGGGCACTAAGTGACGCAGGTTCGAATCTCAGAAGAGACATGAGTTCCATTGAGGTTGCAGATACGCCTTACTGACAGACTGGTGAGTGCCAACTAGCACTAAACCTAGGTCTAGATAGGATTTCCTACAGATGGCCTCCAACCATCTAATACCAAGAATGCACATATAGTATCTTGAGTGAAGAGTAGAATTTACGTGGATAATATCTGCACAAGTAGTTAACACGCTTCATATTACAGTGAGCAGAAACACAAACATCATTTAAGTGTGTATCTTCGTGAATGGCTTAAAATTAAGGAATTTTCCACCGCAATTTAAATCTACACGTTACTACTACTACTACTGCTAATTTAGACATCTAAATTGCATAGATTATTTTCTGAATCCACCCTGCATATTCAGTCACCTGCCTTCTACCAACGTAGATTTTAATCGTTTTCGCTTTTACTTCTCTCTGTATCAAATTTAGTAGATAATTATCACTATGATTAACTTCACTATCTGTAACAGCAATTAGTGCATGCATGTGACACTTGCCTTTGTTTTGACTTTTTCTTTATCACAATTCTCACATTTCATCCAATTGTCCGTTAAAGTGGACAATACGTTCAATGACTAACTAAATGTACAAAAAAAACGTCATTGTTTTCTTCATTCCCCATCATGATTAAATCTAAAGTGTGTGTATAATTTACTCGTCAGAGTGATCATTTCAAGATAAATCAGTCTTCCTCAGTTCTTTGACAGAGTGGAAAAAAGAAGAAATTACAAAAACAGCGCTATTATGTGAACAATGATATAAAAAAAAAATTTCGACTCACCAACAAACGACTAACAAAAGAAACGTTAATTAGTCTACTGTACTAAGAATTAAGGAAAAGGATTGTGATTTCTTTGTGTTTTGCAGACTTGGTGTGTTACTGAAAGCATTCCTAACAAGCTTACGACTTATATTAACAAGTGTTTTCGCTTCCTGAATGCTGATGATTGGCCTTAAAAGACTAGCGGTAAAGATGTCTGAGAACGACCCAATCCTAAAAAAATTCAACCTAATAAAACATGCAAAAAGAGATGGTGATAATCGCGGATGCATACTGAGGAGACCGTTGCGCAAGCTAGAGTGTCACGTGGAATCCTAATGGGAAATAACGAGCGGGGTGTGGATCTAAGGCTAACATGAGGGAAATTAATTGAGGAAGAAGTAAAAGCTTATGGGAAATCGTGTAAGCATCTAAAAGGAACTTCAGATAACACAGATAAATGGAGATGTGTCGGAGAAGCCTCCTGTCTCTCTCAGAACTCAAAGGAAAAATAATAATAACAAAGGCGAGATCAGGAAATACATGTTAAGACTGGAAAACTGCATCCAGTCCGCCAGTCCTTGTCTAAAAATGGACTGACACATTCTAGAAAGGGTTCAAAGGAAGGCAACACGTATGTTTCACGGCATTGCTAACTTATCATACGACGAAAGACTAGACAGTTTAAATCTCTTCTCCCTTTCATACCGTAGGCAGAGAGGAGATTTAATCACAATGTTTAAAATTTTAAATAATGACTACGAACCTGACCTATTCTCTCTTTTCCTTTCCACCAGCTCGGAACACCTTAGAGGACATAGCAGGAGAGTTCAAAAGCCAAGAAGAAATCATATTGCTGTTAAGTACTGGTTCTGACAACGATTCATAAATTCTTGGAATCGACTCCCAGAAGAAATCGTGTTTGCAACCTCAACTGATTCGTTCTAAAAGGGTTTGGAAAACCACAGAAATTTACTAGAAAAGGATTAACATAGGCTCCAAGCCTTATATTCTCAACCAATAAATCTGAAATCTGATAACCAGAAATGGAGTGAATAATGTATTTCTAGGATATATGAAGGTTCCGACCGTTTTTGCGCAACAGTCGTCGTCACAGCTTCACGGAAAAATGAATCCTAACATAACGCAATACAAAAACTTACCAGTATCCTGCAAACAGAACATAATGGACATCCTAACTTCAACCTAATTAATCTAATCATATTTTTCATGGAAATTCATCACTTAAGTTTCTCTTCCTCTTCGAAACTGTTTCTTATCACCCGTAATTTTTGCATAACCTAGCAAAAGATAACTCACATTTCGTTCGGAAATTTGTTCTCAGCCAAAGCGCCCATATAAATAGTCTTATGGTCAAGACTATATCTGAAAGCTCATCAATGTTTTGTATCCAAGTTAAGCATGTTTGCAACAACAGATCTGTCGATCCTACTTAATTTGGCTATCCCTATGGACTGGGACTGCAGTTAAATTGTTGATAGGGGACATAAGGGTAATTTACCAAGCAATGCATATATTTGTCTAACAAACCGCTCAGTTACTCAGTAACTCGCTAACTCCCTTCAGATTTAGTAAAAATGGTGCCCAAATTAACGTATACTCGAATAGGAATTTTTCGAGACTCGACTGATTTCATCAAGAATCGTTATCAGTCTCAGAACAACTGAAACACAGAAAGCAGTGGATTGTTGAATTGACATTGTCCAGTCTCTATGTCAGAGCTAAAACATACGAAAGAAATTCTAGTTATGACTTAGATACATGACCAGAACAAATTCCAAAGAGGAATATTTAGAAAAGGAACCTTTTCAGCATTGTAATTATGGGGTGTAAAACGTGACAAAAAACCTCAGTTATCAAGCAGAAGCTCATATCGATGAGGACGATGATACAAATAATTCAAGTGAATCACAAAAGGTTGCCAGTTATTCTTTTCTTGTCTTTGTGCCGGTTAATTTGTGTTTCCAATCATTACATTGACTTGCTACTAAATGTGCCATTTTCCCCCTGGAAGAATAGTATTGTTTAGTAGCACGTTCTTCAACTATCTTGGAAACTAGGGAAAATATCACTGTTTCAAAGAATTACTATTTCAAAACACCCGATATTTTGCACACTTCACGTAGATAATGTTTTTATTTATATGCGCGCTAAAATATTCCCTTTTTTATAATGGAGACAAATAACAAACCTCCTTTGACTTTCCGCTTTAGAAACATAGCGAGATAGTATTTTCTAACGCGTATAATGATAATTTAATTCTACGGGAAATTTCATGTAAAAAATGATTTATAAAGGGAAATTAATTGAAAAAAGCGGCATTATTTATCTACAAGGCGCATCTCTCTTTCTCTCAATGCATGAGATACATTTGAGCTTGTAGGCGCAGTATCAATTCGACTGAACTGGTTTACACAAATCATAAATTAGTTCGTTCATAAACTACTTCGAATTGGAATTATGCTTCCTGGGGAATATTGCTAGAAAGATCTTGGAAGAGAGAATTTTTCAGGCTTTGCAGTTTCGGTCACGGAATCACACTATATCAGCTTAGTCTGACTACAATTCCACTCTAATCCCTTCGCTTTTCACTAGAACATTCATATATTGCTCAGAGAAAACAGCACTGTTATACCTGTTTTATAGATCTGCCATGATGATACAAATGCTAGACTGTGTTTTTAATTAAGTATATAACTAAAAGTTACACGCAAACAGAGGTGCGAAGGATCCCAACTATTCCCATACGCATATCATGGTTTCTCCGACACATAATAATATGTTGTTCACATTTCAGTTTTGAATAAATATTTGGTTTTTTCAAAATCATCTGTGCATACTGCCTTTCGTCGGACACAATACAGTAAAAATTACACTTCCTACCACTGAAAGCCATTCTGTAACCGGATTTCAATAGCTTAATTTCATTAGCTCTTCGCTGAACGTCTTCTCTTTTTCATATGTCTGTCTGTCTCTGTCTGTTTTCGACATAGAACTTTGCACAAATGTGCGGAAGTTCAAGTCGCCACATTCCGTGTAGCACGCGAAGCAAGAGAAGAAAGTACAAGAAAAGCATAATAGAAACAGTGAGCAGAGGTGTGAGACAAAGGAGTAATAAGGAAATACAAAACAGTTTCATTGAAGATCATAAGTCACAGGGAGTGGATGCATCTGCGCCACTGAAAATGGTTTTGAGCCATGTCACCAATTGTTTCCAACCATAGATTTTTACCGTCCCGAGGACCCCAGCCTGGAAGTCTACACCTTCCTACGTGGCTTAGACCAACTGTTGTGGATTTCATTGACTGGTGCCAAGTTTTTGTTTGACCGCCGCTAGCTTTTTTCCAGCATGACCCTATATCCGCTAACATTGCTCGTCGAGGGAGGCGATGGCTTGGCATACGTAACACATGTCCTAACCATCTCAGTCTTTGTAACTTCACGACTTCGTCGATTGATTTCCCCTGTTTATCTAGAACTCAACGCCTAACCTCCATGTTGCTCACCTTATTATGCCACTTTACACGGGAAACAGAACGCAGGCACCTATGATCAAAGACAGCTAGTCTTTTCATGTCTTCTTTTTTTCATATGAGTCAATGGGGAGGATTTTTAAGTTAATCTTTGGAGTGACTAAAGCTTTGTTTTGTAAGTATCAGAAAATTTTATTACAATTCATTTGGTACAAAGCAAAATATTTTCTATGTAAATGCAGTAAATGTCAACGCTGACTAGATAAAACAAATGGAAAAGTGGGTATTGTCATTGAAATTTCACCCAGCTCATGCTTTGAATAGCCAGAATTTCTCAGTTCACCTCATAAGCCAGTAAACTTTCAGAAAATTTCTGAAAAGGTTCAAAACAAGCATTAATGAGAGAAGTATGGGGAGACTGTGAGAAAAATGATAAATCAAAGAATCAAAAAATTAAGACAGCCTTTGGTGCGTTTGCTCACAGACAGTTATTCAGTTAAACATGAAACCTGATTTTTAGTATTTCAATTACTGTGGATGCGTTGGCGTTTTCTAGACAGATTTCCATATTATTGATTTCAATGAAAAGTGAATTCTCACTGACAACGCTTAATTGAAGCTTAAAGTGATATTCACAACAAGCTTCATCAGCCATATAGGCAGAAATAACATTTTGTTTTGATGAATTCACTTTTGTAAGTGCCCATTTCTTGTGTTCTAAGTGGAACTTAGGACTTCAGCAACAAATCATCACCACACTATCACTTAGAACTGGTTGTAAACGTGAACTTCCTCATCACGTAATCTTCTGAATGTCATCGCCAAAGGCTCATCACTTCTCTTCTCACCCGGGTTCCATGTGAAGGCCTGGCATACTATACCTCATGACAGGGGTTACCATACAGTATATATGAGGTTACTCACACCACAGAAGCAGGCGAATGCATGTGTGGTGAGAGCTGGCTGCTAGCCAAATCGGTAGACAGTAATTTACGTCCATGTTTATATCCCAAATATTGGTCATGAGAAAAATAAGAACAAAGACTTTGCGTAGGCAGATTTAGTTAGCACATAGATGATCTGACATTCAAGAAACAGACATAAAGAGATGAAAGATTAACGTTCAGTGAGAAACAATCAATCAGAAGACTGTGTTTTTCTGCTAAGAATAATCTGTAATAATGTACATGAAAATCTATAAATATTTGTTGATTTCCATAATAAACGATCTGTTGCCTGGCCCATGTCTTCTCTTGTTACACATGTTTACATAGTGAAGCAAACAGTCATAAATACTTATGATCCACCAATAATTCTGACACATATTTCCATCATCTTCATCACATTTTTTCTCCAGAATATTTTTGCATCAAAATCAAAGAAATAATTTGAATTTATTGCTGTTGATAGTTTTGCTTGGTTGGAGGATTTCCCCGTGATCTGATATCGTTTAGAGAACCATTGGAAAACCAGTTGAGAGTAACGAACAGTCGTTTTTCAGCCTAATTTGGGACTCTTCAAAGGTACGCTCCCACCCAGGTTCGAACTCAGGACATTCTAGTTACAAGGCGAGCTAGCTCGTAGACAATTAAGCCACTGGAACCTAGTCCTGGAAACTATTCAGTAAATATTTATTTCAAAGAAACACTAACCAGTAAGCATTCTGTTCAAAGGTATGTAGGGCTACTGCAGCCAGTGGATAAATTTAAAAAATTTAGATAGCGTTATCAGGATACACTTTTTTACATGAAAAATGCAAACGTTCAGTGAAATACATTCAGAGTTATTTTAAATAATCTATCTGCTTGTTAAATCGCTTCATGAGAAAGTCAAGAAATTAAAGGTCAATTAAAATAAACAAAATAATAGATATGATTGTAAGTGGGATAGTATTTATGCACATAATTCCAATATCGAGACTGACCAAACGACAAAAGAGGTAAATGTTACAGGCACACCAATATCCCTAGTACTGGCCAATAGCTAATGAACACTTTGTAGGAGACAAAAGCTTATAAACACTTACTTTAAAAGACTCATTTGCAGAATGAAAATATGACGCAAGAAGCATTTAGTCAGGGTGAAATACTTATCCCAATTTATTTTAAAAAAAGTGGCAGATATTCATAAGTCACAATTTCCAAACTTCTCGTGAATACGGGTCATTTTGTCAAGATATGCAAACCCTTCAAAATGCCATGTATGCAAAGGACATGAAATTTACTATATGATATTAAGGTGTGGTCGCAATCAAACGTGTACAGACAAACATTTGCCTACTGAAAGCCACTGTAATCAATCTCCCAGTCTCTTGCTAGCAGCATTGCCATTTGTGATTACACTGACTACATAATCGTACATGTTAGCGATTTCAGCTCACTGACTTGATTTCAGTTTTATAGAATATGATTTTACTCCAGACTCAACAATAAAATACGCTATTTGCATTATATTACCTCCACTGTATTTTTGATAGTTTGCAGATAATGGGAACGTGTGAAATAAAATAACACCATCTTTTACTACAAATCTAGTCTTTTTCTTTTCACTAAATAATTCCCATTTTTAAACTTAAATAAAGCAAGAACAACAATTGTACCAGCATAATATGAGCTCATCTTTTATTATTATTTCGAAGATTCTTCTCAACTGGTGACAACTTTTCCACAATCACAAGGATTAATTGGTAGGAAGTAAAAGTAACATTAGTCCGGAATGATTTAACGAATCAAGATTGACAAACACTGACTATTTATAGAATAATTAGACAATTAGATAAGTTTAACCTTAGGAGTACAATGCTCAACAAAGGGACTATTTTCAACGAATTTATTGTCTTCAGACGATTGGTTCCCTTGATTTCGATAAAGAAAGGAAGACGAAATTTGCAGTATAGAATGATATCATTCTATTTCACAGGTTCTCATCAGCTAACTACAGACTACTTGAAATTACAACGGTTATATAGAGATGATAATAACATACTTTAACGTTTGAGTGGTAGAAGAGAAGAGATACTATAAAACTGACAACGCATCCAAAATGAAAGCATTACAACTTTTTTAGTTTAAGTTTTCATCATCAATTTATACGTTTTTAAAGTTGAATAGAGGGGAGAGGTAAGACAGAAAACAGAAAAATTGATTAACAGAACAATGTTAGCTTGTAGGTCCACATAGCAACTCCAAAAAACAAAAGCAGTTACAGTTTATGAGATTAAGATTTGTTCAGTGAGTTGAGATCATTGAATTAGATGACTAATCATTGTAATCAAAATCAAAATTCAGTTATCAAGGCAGGGAGAGTTATCAAGTGAGTAAGTGCATTATATATGTCCAAACCAAGTTCACTTTTAACGGTTTTAGCGAGTGCATACAAAAAGAGAGTGTGATTAAATTCTCTGCGATGGGGAGTGCCCTTGGGCCGCTGTTAGCAGATATTTTCATGTCAAAATTAGAGAAACAAATGCAAGGTATGCTTGGAGAATTTATGCTGTATAAACGTTATGTAGATGATACTCTCATTATTGGTAATAATAGTAAATCTGTTGAAAACTTTATTACCCTATTTAATCATATTCATCCAAATATTCGAGTGACTTCCGAACTAGAATCGAATAACAAACTCGGTATCCTGGATATTACTATGAATAGGAGAGATGATGGAACGATTCAACGACCTATTTTTCGTAAACAGACATGGAGTAGACAATATTTAACCAGTTTTGTTCCTATCCAATATAAATGTCCCCTAGTGAAATGTTTGTTCTCAAGGGCCCGAAAAATATGCACGAGTGACACTTTGATGGATGAGTTTCGACATACACATTCAGTTTTATTAGCTAATAGTTATCCGGAGAACTTTATCACTTGTCACAGTAAAGAAAAACCACATCTCGAAAAGAAAGCTATCTTTATTATCCTACCATTCAAGGGCGACCAGATTATGCAGTTGACAGCTCAAAGACTTCGGTCAGTCATCAAACTCACTTTCTGCGCCGCATCTCTTTTTCTCATTTGCCGAACATTTTCGATCCCTGTTCCTACGATTAAAGGACGAAATTCTGTGGACTCTACTTCAAACTGTATTTACAAGTTCACTTACAGCTGCATTGACACCTATGTAGGTAGGACCAATAGCGTGCTCCAATGACGTCGAAAACGACATGTTCCAAGGTGGTTAGTAAATCATATCGAAAATCCCAATACGATTAATCTTAATAGAAATCCAGCATTATCCATTGCAAAACACTTATTAATGTCAGTTCACAAAATTAGTATTAATGGCTGTTTCACAATTATTTCACCACATAACTCTAATTCAAGGTTATTGAAGGTGATGGAAGCACTTTGGATTAATCACATACAGCCTAAACTGTGTGTACAAAAAACAATAGACTTCAATCTTTGCCTACCATGGACAACATGACCTATTTAAATATGACTGGTCATTAGTATGTACTTTTGTTTTTTATTTAACTGAGTAATTGTCATGAACTTTATTATTGTTAACCATGTTAGTTGTAGAGCGATTGTAAAGAAACTACGAAATGATATCATCCCGCAAAATTGTTTTCTTAATGCCTAATTCAAATTTATCAAAGGGGCTAATTGTTTTAATATCAATTTATGTAAATAAGAGTAAAGCCTGCAGATCTAAAGAATATTGTTCGCTAATATGTCTTGTTCTAATAAACTAGCCAGCATGCAATCGAGATAGTTTCAATGGGAACTGGAATAAAAATCAGTAAGAAGTAGTTTATGTGAAAGATATGCTGCATTTGCGTAAAGCATCTAGGACATTCTGTGCACACAGGTACTTGTCATACATATTTATGTAAAAGTTACCAGAGTATTAAGAACACTGTGTTCAGCGAAGAGACTATTTACAGTTGTGTATATGATTTTCGAGGGACTAGTTATAGTAAAAATGTGAAATACAATAAAAAGGTTGTGATTACAGTGATAGCACAGCGTCTATGTGAACTGTTGCAACCCTTGCTGAAACGTTTCGGAACACATATAGTCTCTGATTCATTTCAATTTGTCAATCAAATTAAAGATTTCAATGTATCCGATAAGCATTTGGTCTCTTTCGATGTTACCTCCCTTTTCACAAATGTGCCAGTCGTTGAGACTATCGACTTCATATGTAAAGAAGCTGAAGACATACCCATTCCAACATCGGAATTGAGGAAATTACTACTTTTATGTACTAAAAATGTCCAATTCCAATTCAACGGGCGTCTGTTCCGTCAAGTTGATGGTGTCGCAATGGGAAGCCCTTTGGGACCACTTTTCGCCGACTTATTCTTGTCACGCCTAGAAACCGGTACTTTGCAGCAACATATACAAGAAACAAATGCATACCTAAGATATGTTGATGACATTTTTATTGTCTGTGAAAGCAGATCAAAAGCGGAAGACATGTTGATAAAATTCAATTCATGCCATCCAAATCTCAATTTCACAGTAGAACACGAGGAAAACGATACTATTAAATTCCTAGACGTTTTTCTAGCCAAAATGAATGATGGCACAATCGAAAGATCTATATTTAGAAAGTCTTCATGGACAGGACAGTACATGCATTTCAAGAGCTTTGTTCCAATCCAGTACAAAAAGAACTTAGTCAGAACACTGTTCAATAGAGCACGAAAAATTTGTTCTGACAGTACTATTGAACATGAAATAAAATCTCTGAAGGATATTTTATCTAAGAATGGATATCCTGAGAAGTTCATTAATAAATACTCTAAAGAAACTACCCCCTGCAAAACAATTCAAACAGTTCCAAAGAAACCTGTCTATATCAATTTACCATTCAAAGGAGATGACGTACAGGAAGTAGTGAAACGAAGACTCGACAAAGCCATCAAGAGAACTTATTATGCTGCAAAACTTGTTATCCTTAACACCACCAAGCGAGTGCTTCAACAATCTGGGAAAGACCAGTCGCCAATCCTCGACACTTCAAACTGCATATATCAATTTGAGTGTGTTTGTGGCAGCAAATACATAGGTCGTACGGAAAGGCGATTGTCTACTCGCATGATGGAGCATTTGCCAAAATGGTTGAAAACAGCTGAGTGCAAAGTGCCAAAATCCTCAATAACAAAACATCTTGTGGATTACGGACATGATATCGACGCGGTCAAGTCATTCACCATTGTCAGCAAACAAAGAAACAAGAAGATGCTTGCAATTGCAGAGGCTTGTGCAATTCGAATTTATAAACCAGCCCTCTGTATACAAAAGGAGATGGTCGTCACTCTGAATCTACCATGGTAATACGTTTTACTTATTATTCTCTACTTGTTATTACTATTATTCTACCTCTTCTTCTTATTATTGTCATTATTATCATTCTTGTATCACTTAAAACTATGCTTTATCAGTAAGATTATCTTAACTCACTTCAACACTATTATTATTGCATGGAGGATTTAATCATGAGCTGACATCAGTTAGAGAACCACTGGAAAACCTGGGAGTACTGGACAGCTCATGATTAAATCCTCCATGCAATCAAACAAAATCCCTGCAAAACCAATACTTGAAAACTATTATTATTATAACTATTACTATTGATATTAGTCTGTTTGCGATTCTCGTTATATTCCCTAATGACTAATTGTTTATCTAAGTGATGTAATTGAAGCGTTATGCAATTTATCTTAATTTTGATCTCTCATACTCTCTCTCCCCTTATCTATTTGAACATGACCTGGAAGGCATTCGCACCTGTCGCCTTCCTGCATGATTAATTCAATGTAGTTTGTTTACTTATCAGTCTTATATCTCCCAATGTAATTTCAAAAGTATATATATCCGTGTATGTAGAGTATTCAGCTGACAAGTTCTACCGAAATTTGATGAATTGATTAAATCCTGCTATATTAACCTTTATTGCTTGTTTTAAACTTGTGATTACCATCGTAATTTTATATCACTTGATATGATACTCAGATTATATGGATAACATAATGCACGAAATAGTTCAGAGACATTAGAAGGGAGCATAAAACCTATAGGATTAACAGGCAAATGAAAACATTACATAATAAGGTAGGAATTTAAGAAGACAGATTTTTACATTACAAAAATATATACTGAATTAAAATAACAAGAAGGATGAGTTGATAATTACTGTTCAAAGCGAAAATTATAATAATCGTAAAAGTAAGCCAAAGAAAGGTACAAATACTAAGCCAAAAACTTGAGAAATGTTTAATCCTTATTTTCTATTCCACTGCCAAAGTAGAAATATAATTATACTTTATTTGATCTAATCCACGAAATGCTCAAACTTTTTACTGATATTAATAGAAATAAGGACTGTGTTGTATACCTATTTTGCACACAAAAGTTTGGATTGCATTCATGAATAGCGAGAACCTCGGTTTTCTTCACAAGTTTGGTACGCTGCAGTTTAGAATGGTGACGGTAGACGATCGCAAATCCATGGTCAGGGTGGATTGCATTGTCAGAATTTTGTAAGTCAACCAGGTGTATGAAGAAAAAATGTGTTGGTTTGCAGGGATCTGACCAAATTCAAGTAGGATGACTGACTGAGATCAGTTAAAGAACCACTGGGAAGGAAGGGTCTGGTTTACGACTGTTTACCACTACGGTCCGATAACCATGCTAGATAAAAACTGAATCTCACCTCTGAGTCGTCATTAAATGTGTTACTGACACTTTATGGGTAACTAAGCAGAGCACAACATCAATACCAATGTTGTATGTATAACGACAGACTTCTTTTAAACAAAACAAAAAAAAGGAATCAAGACAAAACTTTCTAACATAAAAACTGTGTGAAACAATGATAATAATAAATCTGTTATATTTTTAGCTGTTCCGTAAACCTAATTAAACTGTAGACGAAATATCTCGAAATCACCATTTTCCCAGAAAAACAAAACAGGACCTTGAATTGCTGACTTTTTTCAATATCTTTCTTAAAAATTCAATATTAAATGTGTAGACTTTGAGATTCAACAAATTTCCGTAATTTAAGTGAGAAAAAGAAATGTGTGTGTGTTGAATACACTGGGAACACAGTGCGGTACACAGTCGAATACGTGTGATGAATGAGTTTTGTACGCGTTGCAATAATCGAATGTCTGATAAGCAGAACTATAGCCAAAATATAATACATATTAATAACTAGAATTTGTTATGTGAAGGCGCATTTAGTGAAATAACTGTATCAACAGACGAAGTGTTATTGCAAATAATTTTAAAATGCAATTACTACAGGTTACATTTACAAATATTTTCAATAAGTCATCCACACACAGAAACTCGTTATTTTGAAAAGAAAACTTTCCTCCACATACGCAGACATTTCGTCTTCGTATGAAGCCAGATGAAGTTCAGATTTTTACGAAATAATAAGTCGAATGAATTATGTAGATCGATGCGGTTCGTAAACACTATTTAAGCAGTTAAGACACAATCAACTATGACATAATAACTAAATGGCGTAGCATTAGCTGAATAACCCCACTAAGTTAACCATGAAAGAGCTGAGAAACTGCTTTGCATTCGCATACATCTAATAGTAAAATAGGGTCGGATAGGATGCAAGTATTAAAAGGTAATATAATCAGGTTTGAAACAGTGAAGTTCATTACTGAACCTTTGTTCATCGAATCCACATCAAACACCGGGCAATAGAAATGGTGCACAGCCTATACCGGACATATGGAAAACAGCTGTGTGACAAACGTCACGAACTAAGGCGATATACAGCTACTTATGAAGTCGTGTGAATATACTGATACAATTATAAGCAATCAGCTGTTCTCAAAATATTTTCCAGTTATTAATTATTACATTATTATTATTACATTTGTTATGTACAAATCTCTGGATACATTAAGGAGTGCATGAGCATAGGCGAAAGAAAATTATCATGTTTGCACAGGTTAACCTGATTGAAACAAGAAATTTAGTTCACACAAACCTCTTTCTATACTGATCCTTAATTTCTAAACAAGCCGCCATCTAGAACCGTCTTTTATCCACTCAGGATTACTCCCAAAACAATATTAAAGCTATAGAATAGAACTGATGCATACAGACGAAGCTTAAGCTATTAGTTATCCATTCGGAACCTTGTTGGAGGCCTAATTTAAGGTGATTATAGTTTGCTGCCAGTTATTTGTGTTCTATTTATAAAAACAAAACAGCATTGCTAGTTTGATTTGCTGCAATAAAGCTTGTTCATTCAATTCTCTGATTTTAAATAAGCTGCTCTTTGTTTCCAAGTCAGAGTCACTTCTCCTTTTTTTCATCTATATACCTGTCAGTCAATTCTGTTCAATTTACAGTTATAACTGTTTCTAGAAAATGAGCAGAATTTATTGCGAAAAGTATTCTTCACTTAGATTGGATATTTGTTATGAGAAAAAACTGAAGTTGTTTGAATTTCGCCTCCAGTTCGTGTCAGCCTTCAGTTACATTTTGCTTAAAAAGAAATCGATATACACGAACAGATAATACCTTTCCATGTTAAAATTACATATTTGACAGATTTTCTCGGCTGAATTCATTTATCTCTCCAATGGGATTCATAGGCTTTTTGAGTGTTTCAACAAATTTGACTTTCATTTCACCAAATGCTTGGTTCAGTGAACACAGCCATGAAGTAAATATATTCAACAGATTAAGTGTTACTCATATGTATTAGATGGTTGGAGGAAATCGTCAGGGAAGCCTTGGACCTAGGTTTCGTGCTATTTGGCACTCATCAGTAAGGCGTATCTGCAACCTTGAGATTCGAACCTGAGTAACCTAGTGCTACAGTCAGAGACGTTACCACTTAGCTATTCGGACTCGCGATTGACCTTCTGTAGGACTCTATTGGATATTTTTGATTGCACACTAGTCAGTAACTAGTGTAATATGTCTAGTCCTATCTTCACTGCACACTAAAATCTATCAGTCAAGCTTGCAATGTGGCCATCATACCAGGGAGCTCACCATTACAGGGCACTGTGAATTGTTGGTATTAGATGGTTGGAGGCAATCGTCAAGAAGCCTTGGACCGAGGTTTCTCAGAAGTGACATGAGTTCCTTCATGGTTAGAGATACGCCTTGCTGACGAGTGTCAACTATCACGAAACCTCGGTCCAAGGCTTCCTGACGATTGCCTCCAACCATCTAATACCAACAATTCACAGTGCCCTGTAATGGTGAGCTCCCTGGTATGATGGCCACATTGCAAGCTTGACTGATAGAAATCAGTGTGCAGTGAAGATAGGACTAGACACATTACACTAGTTACTGACTAGTGTGCAATCAAAGATACTCATATGTGCTTGGCGTAACATACTACTGATTAATTGATTTGAGTATCCGCATACTACCCACATCAACTATTAGTGCTTGCTAGCCACATGGAAACACCGGAGGATTGTTTCGCTCGTTTCGAGCACAACTCATTGGAGCGGTGGATCCTGTGTAACTCAGCTTAGGGAATCGAATGAGCTGAAACTCATCGCTGAACTTGGCTGCAAAACTTTTTATCTGATATTTAGATGTGGCTGACAAGTACTCATGGTTGCGGGATTAGTGACCCGCTACCCTTCTCAATCAGTCAGTAGTTCACAGCGCCATGCATTCATGTTTAATTCGTGGACTGCCATTTATGGTATCAAGCAGGTAACATATGGTGATCGGTTTTCTTCACAGAAGAGAATTCAGATGTTGCTTTTTTCTCTGAGTTAAAGATAAGACCTCTTAACAGTCTCCAGAAGGAATCATATATACCTGGATACTCTAAATTACATTACTGGGCAACTGATTACTAAAGGATAAATATGGTATGATACATCCACTGGGGTATAAATACGTTTCCGTTGATGCCAGAAACTGCAGAATGCTAAAAATGTTAACGATCTTATTCAGTACATATTGCATGAATGCTATAAGTTTCATCAGCTTCCAATTATGTAGTTTTCAGCATATTTTACTCGTTTGTATTTACCTTTATAGAGAATAAAAATGGAGTCATTTACTTCGTAAACTGGACATTTATCCAAAACAGTCATCTGTCAAAATGACATGTGAATACTCTTCAATGTCCTTATCAGTTCTGTTTTGCCAATAGTGAATCACTTAATACATACAGTCGAATATGTATAGCCTAAAATTGTTCAGTGAATGCGAAGTCACATTATTTTACAAAAGAGACGGTTATTTTCGAAACTGTAGAACACTTTAGGGAATTTACTCCCTTATTTTATTCTGTTAAATTTACTGGCTTTTGGCCAACTGTAACAAATATTAACACAATTCAATTACATGTAGATCATCTCTGTGATAATTAGTCTCGTTAAATAGGAAGTGGTGGCAGGGAATTGAAAATAATAGTTTACAATATTTTTATTAGTAGTAATTCTTGTTTTTTTCCTTTACGTTCCCAGTGGAACATAGGGCCTCAAGCTAGAGGCTTGAAATTTCGGTAGAAGTGGTGTTTATTTTCACGGGATGGAGTTGCTGGCCTCATGTCCAACCTTCTTGCCTTACCAGTCTTATCACCGGCCTAGCGAGGTAAAGGAATACGTTGGCCGGAAACAGAACACTGGACCACATGCGCCATTAGCGAGCATTCTACCGCTGCACCACCAGCGCATAGTAATTCTTTAAGTTAGCTCATTTTGAACGAACATTTTCACTTTCCACCACAGCTTCCACTTAACCGCATGTGAGTTACACAAATACTATGAAATAGCGAAGAAGAAAATTCTTTTCAATTATTCTCTTCAAGCAAATAGTAAAAAAGACTAATTTGTTATAAATCTGTCTATAGTCATAGCGATACTTTCATAGATTCTACTAATAGTCTTTGCTCTCAACAATCCATCTGTACACTTCATGAAACCTTAAGCCTTTTGCCATGTGTTCCACTTAATTATTTTCTCTTACATTGATTTATATAACTCCATTGGTAATAATTCTCTGGAAATAAGATATGCACACAGGACATTATTACACTTATCAGTGGAGATTAGAGATAACATGCTGCCTAAACCTCAGCCCTGATCGAATTCTGTCAGACAGGCCTTTAATTTATCCACCAAGCAAAAAAACTTCTGATAGTGGTGTATTTTGTATTCATAGTTTTTAATGAGAACCCTGGGTCCTGACGCCTTTCAACTGAACATATTTGCTTCCACAAGGATACTGATGACAGCACAGACATTCGAATCCAGTCTAGCCAATCTTGCCATTAGAAATGTTGGTGTAGCGTCATTCTAAGCGAGGCAGTTGGTGACTTTAGTTCAAATCTCCTAGGGATCATTAATATTTCCATCATGGGTACAGACTAGTAGCGAACAGCGGGTGGCATAGATCCAGAACGCGCCACCTATCGCCTACACAAAACATAACTCACTTAGTGTTTATTTTATAAAAAACATGAATACTTTAAGTAAAAATGATAATAGCTAAATAACGCGAAATCAAACAGTATTTACAATCCAAGAAGACAATACAGTGCAAGCTACACAATTATACTCAGGATTTCAACGTCTACTTATATTTCTGAGAGCAGTACAACCACAAAAAAGACTTGTGGCCACAAATACCGTGGTACTGCTTACTCAGACATCTAATATATTGTTCGCTTCCTAACAAGCTGATAAGAAAATTCTGAAATTCAAGATCAGATTTATGTGCAAATATGTCAGACATTTGTGCATGACTCTTTTTAAATTGAGAATTTAATTATTTTCATTTTGATGTGAAGATATATGGTTTGGTTGAAAATGAGCAACAGTAGAATCCAAGATATGAATTTAGGACTATTTCGTTTTCATATATGTCTCCATCCTATACAACTTGTGGTGTCGTTGAATAAGAACAGTGCTGAATCATATCTAAACTCCTCATTAATATCCAGTGTTTTCAAAGTGAATGACATTATAAGTTGGTCACTTATTTCTTCCACTGGTGGAGACGTAAAATTTTCAATATCACAGATATGTCTTACGATTTGATGTAATATGTGCAAACAATAATGTTGTACATAAATTATTTGGTAATATGATATTAATAATTTTGCTGTTACGGCAAAAAAGTATATATTTCAACACGGTCTCAGATGAATGGATTCATGCTTTCTGGACAAGATAAGACTGACGATTCGTAATTTCCACAAAGCTGTTTTAACCTTTTAGCATTTACTGTATTCACTTGTACAAATATATATATATATATCAACTTAAATGCCAACCTGTAATGCGATATTAGAAATTGATTTTAAAAAATCTCTCCAACTGAAAATGTATAAGTGTTGATGGATAATTTGCAGATAACATAATCAGTCTGTCGACTCTATATACACATTTCTTTCCATCAAAAACACAATTTTAATGTTTTAGATTAATTAAGCTGACAAAATTTGTATAACCTCAAATCCTCTTTATGAGATGAGACTAAGTGCAGTTTAAAAAAGGTACCATTTATGAACATAATGTCAAGATGTCACTTGTTTATTCTTTTCTGTAAGGTCCAGTCTAATTTACCAAAACAAAAAACCAGCAGTCGGATAGTGAAGGACGTATTCGCATGTTTAACATTTACACAGATCAGAATTTTAAACTCTAGTAGTACTCAGGATGCTGGTTAACAAACGTCGCACTTTTATGATCTTTTCGAATGACCAGAACAGCCAAAACATACGCATCAGTATGCAAGACTAATAGATTTCTTGTCTTTATTCATTAAGCTATAACCAAGCGGGGATAATATAAGAGGCGAATTTGGGCAAAGTGATAGGATATAATTCCATATATTAAATAAGTTTATCCAGTATAATAGATATCACTGATAACTGTTTGACTTTTTGAGCACAATTTACCTCTCATAATCATATCAGTGTACTCATACGACTTCCTAACTTGCTCCTTACTCCTCGATGTATTTTACTGCAGTTTTCCATATATTCGGTAAAAGTTGTGCGTTGTCATGGACAAAGAATCACTAACTAGCCCCTCTGTCTCTACCATTACCATATTACGTTTTGGCACTTTTACTGTATTTCACCCTATTTTGTTTCTATATGCTAGTGAGTGCACTGCAGTGCCCGAGCTAATTTCTAGATAATATTATTCCGTGGGCTTAACCATTCTAGATTCAGACAAATTCTTATGTTCTGATAATCTAATCTATCTTGGTCAACTAGTGTGACCTGTTTATTTAACCTCACAGTAATTGCACGGTGTTTGGTAAATTTTATTATTTTTCTTGTTTGTATTTGTCAGGTCCTGTTCAGAGTTAGACGGTTACTTTAAAGGCTGCCGCAACTTGAACCTTATTAAGAATCTGACGTATGGCGTCTAATGTTCCTCCTTTATACATCAGAACATTCTAGGCTTCGGATTCTTTATTATCCTATTATTAATCTTACTGCTCTTATTTTTCTTACGAGTACAATTGATTTTAGAATGAATCCTGGCGGGTAGTTATCCACTATTAATGTTTTCCTTTTTTGTATAAATAATTACTTAAGTATCCAGACTTGTTAGTTAGGTTACCGGCTTGATCACATAAATATTTAGTTGAACCAACCTTCAACAATTTTGGGGCGGCTGAATCAAAGTTTAAATACTTACTAGCCTGTAACAGTTTGTTATAATATCTAAATCACAGTCTTTTGTTTTCCTTTATTCATATTTCACTTTACAATGTCCCTTTTTTATCTGGATTCCATCTGAGTAGGGGCAGGGAAGAAACATTTTATATAAACATTTGATCTATTGTCGGAATTGCTTAGTAGTAAGTTAGTGAAGTTCACATAAACCCATTCCTAATCTGTGACACTCAAGTTACATCTAATTTTTCAAAG
Source organism: Trichobilharzia regenti (assembly GCA_944472135.2). NCBI lineage: Eukaryota > Metazoa > Platyhelminthes > Trematoda > Strigeidida > Schistosomatidae > Trichobilharzia > Trichobilharzia regenti. The sequence goes on from OX235270.1 coordinate 942,551, forward strand.
CATAAAAGACCTGAGCTAATCTTTATGAACAAGTCGTCTATATTTAACTGGTCTTGTCTTGCGAAGAATGCGATAATAATCAGTTAACGAATAATCTGTGTTTTTATAAAAGCAGTAAACTGGTGTACAATGAATATCCAGAATATTGCTTATCATAGAATTCACGTTTACTGGACAGCAAACGCTGTCATAATTTGTTTTTTATGAGTTAATCACGGATTGATATCAGTTAGAGAAGCATCGAAAACCAAGGAGTACTGGACAGCTGCTGTTTCATTCTAGTTTGGGAATCACAGGCAGTACGCACCCACTACCTGGGTCCGAACCCACCGCATTCCGGTTTCAAAGCAACCTCGTATACCATTCAGCCACTGAGACCCGATTGAATGGCCGGTTCATGAATTCTATCTTCTATCAATTCGCGATTTAAATGTTATAATTAAAATTTTTCGGAGAAGAGACACGCTTCTTAGAATCCAGTCCATGTTTTAAAGACTGACATTAATTTGAAATTACAAATACAAACTTGACGTTTTGAGTAAATATCAGCAAATCAATTTGAGTCTAACGCTGTTTCAATTTTATAACCAAATGGGGAATTTAGACATATTCCTGTGAAAAGACGTATACGACTTACAGTTTACTTTCGCTAATTTTGGTAAACACCAACGGGTTGAACTCAGAACAAGTCTATTTTATCTTCATAGAAAAATCATTTTGGATGTGCGCACTATGATAACATTACTATAGTACCAGTGAAGAAAACGTCCGATTGTGTAGATGAATAAGGTGGAATTAGTCTGAATTTCTATCACTTCGTTTCTATGCGAATCAATAATAATGCAACATGATTAACAGTGCTCATATGCTTATCTTTTCAAGAAAATCAAACAGCTTTGAGGCCTCAGAACTTTTCAGGCTTACTTTACTTGAATTTGGACTAATTTATGTTTCGTATTTCTTATTTTTCCACCATATTAAACCTTCTATTAAGATTCTCTACCACTATAATTTCTTCTACGGCAACAAGTAAAAAACCGAAAATTTGTGGATGCATACTTGCCACTTCATTTTTTAGTACATTTTTGTACCTGCCTTAAGTCCATATTTTTTTGTACATATATTTTTGATTACAGCGTGATTTCACACTATTTTTGGTACAAGTATGGAATTTTCAGCATGTGATATCGGTAGCCCAAATTTTGAAGGCCGACCGTGGATATCGGGTGTGCGTCGACAGCTGATCAAACCTTGGTTGGAAACAATTGGTGACATGGCTCAAAATCGTTCTCAGTGGCTAGCGCAGATGTATCCACTCCTTGTGACTTATGATCTCAAATGAAACTGTTTTGTTTTTCTTTATTACTCCTTTGTCTCACACCTCTGCTCACTGTTTCTATTATGCTTTTCTTGTACTTTCTTCTCTTGCTTCGCGTGCTACACGGAGTGTGGCGACTTGAACTTCCGCACATTTGTGCAAAGTTCTATGTCGAAAACAGACAGACAGACAGATCGAACCTCGGACCATGTGCATGGTCGGCGAAAGTCCTAACCACTGTGCCAACGACGCACGTTTCATATTCATGTTAAAAAGAAGCTGTTACGTTCGTGACTGTTAGCTAACAAATCCATACCTCACAAACAATGCAAAGTGACATACATTCCGACTACAGACAGGTAAGTCTTATACACCACCCTCAGAAGACTATTGAGTGATATCTGTCCCTTGCGTGGAACTCGTATGGGAAGCGATGAGCCAAATGTAGTTCCGAGGATGATATGGAGGGGATTATGTAGGCACAAAATGAAGGCTTGTCACGACGACAGCGGAAAATGATGACAGAGTAATGAAGTACAACGGAAGGGTGCTGTTAGAGTCCTGTTTTGCACTCAAAGCACAAGAAACGAACAACAACAAAAAGCGAATATGAAATTTTCAAAATTTTACAGCTGATATCATGCTTATACCAAACTATTCTTGGGATAGATTTTGTTTCATTCCGTCCTTCAGTCGAAAAGCATTCTGATTTAATCAATATTCCATGGAAATTTTTATTCAACAGTCTTTCTTTCTCAGTCTATCTAAAATAATCAAACTGCTTTTAGTTAGAAGTATATATCCTTCTAATGCAGATATCCAGAGTTTATTCATGGGGTAATTTTTTTACCACCCACGGTTACATAATGATCATTTTGTTCTATACATTTGTGATTAATGGCAATCAATGTTTTAGTTGAGAAAAGAGGAAATAAAGGATATTTTTCCTTAAAAAGGATAAAGCAGACTAGTTGTTTTAAACGGTTCAGTTGAATTAAGTAGGCCAAACAGGGATGGAGAGGTTGCAGACATACAATAAGAACACTGAATAACACTTAAATAACACAGAAAAACTATTTCTGAAAGTGAAAGCTCTTGAACTGCATAGAAGCTGATAAATAAAATACTACAATTAATACTGAATAAAAATAAGAAAAAAAAAATTGAGAGAATATTTTCTCTTCTTGTTTAATCGCCTACTAATACTCACTAAAAATATAAACACACACTTCAAACTGTATTCAGACTTTGATAAAACGCAAAGGAACACTGAAAGTGCATAGAAATGAAAAGTTAATTATGAAGTTCAAGTGAAATATATTCATAAGGGATTCTGATGGTAAATTAGAACTTCTAGGTCAGCTCTAAGTTTTTAACTGAAAAAGTTTACGACTTCAAAATGTACAGCACTACAAGTCTACCTGAATTGTTTGGGTTGCAGAAAAAGTTAGTTATAACTGAGCAGACTTCGTTTCCTTGTGAAAACAATTTACTGAAATAGCCCAGAGATCAGTGCAAACGTCGAAAAAGAATAAGACAAAAGTGAAAAAAGTTAACCAGCAGATCACCCTTAATTGCTGTTATTATTGTTATTATTCCCTTGGGTTTCAAATGGATCATGGGGATTCTGCAGCACATCTTCATTTCATCCTGTTCTCTGAAGTCGTCTTCAGCTGGCCTCAAAATATACCATAAACTGTCATCTCCGCTTTCCTAGCCCTCCTCCATGTCAACCTCAGACACCTAACTCATCAGATTCCTGGTAAGTGACATCTTCCAACAGCCTCCTCTGTATGTGCCTATTCCCTTCTCCTCAGCATATTTGTTGAGCAGTAGGTTCCTAGTTGATTTTTTCCCATGATTTCGTTTTGCTAATTCTTTCTGGTCATTTTATCTTCAGCATGAAGCCAGTGAGGACGACTGTTGATAAAAGTTGCTTCCGCTGATGCGCCAAGTTTTTGAAGAATAGCGTTGAAGAATAGTGTTGACGTTAGTGCCTTTCCTTTCCGATGCTTATGTTGACGTCTTCAGAGGTGCCTCCTGTAGCTGAAACAATGCTGCCTGGAATGAAGTGACTCCTTTCAAACTTATCCCACTGATAATGGTTCATTTAAAAACTAAGAAAATAGTGAATTCAAATGCCTGTGAAGCCAATTTGAAGACGAAGTATAAACTGCCGAGAAAAGCTCTGTTCTATAATATATTCAAAATGTTTAAAACGCCGAGCTACAGGTGTCTAACACTACATCAAAATGAAGACATTTTTATTGGAAAACTAATGATATCAACTACGGTACATGAGTTATTTTTATTTGCACCGATAGTTTCATCACATTAAATAGCAAAGAAAGGCCTTAATAATTGTCTCAATTTTTCCACTGCATATGTATATCTTAGTTTCTTTCCAATGATCCTCTGGTCCATCAGAATGTTCGGTAAAATTTTCAAATTTTGGAAAAACCAGCTTGTGTATCAGTAGATGCGCTCAGTAAATACAATCAACGGTGTACGCCTTGATTTGTTCATCAACATCTCTGATCGTGAATGTAGAAGGTGGAATGCAAATCAACCAACACACTAAGCTTCAAATACATTGTTGCTTCCAGTTCTATAGAGTCAATAGGAAATTTTGTTTTAATATTACACAAGAAGTAAAATCTGGTTGCTCATTGTACAGCTCAAGACATTCCTGTGCACGATGAGAATCCAGAGGATTTTATACTACTTGGAAGTTGACAAAAAACCTTTTATCCAAGTGTTCACATTCAAGTAATCACTTGCAAGTGGCATTAAACGAAATCACCAAACTAATTTTCACGATATATCGCTTTTTTACTGAAATACTGGCTAACATAAGTTTTTATCTTTGAAAATTATTGATGTGTTCCATGATATTTCAAACAACATCAATTATCTGTTCAGTGTTAACTAAAAGTTACAAAAAACGGTCTGATATCCAATGAATTTATTTTTCATCATCTATTGCAGACTGTGTATTTTCCGAACTTCAGTAATGATTACAGCGAAATAGATTGCAGTTTGAACTGCAGAAAATGTGATTAATGTGATGTGAATTGTTATGCGACTGTGAGAAATTGTGATTATTTGAAAAGGCAATATAGAACAACGACAGAAAACCTCATAAAATACAAAAAAACATTGGACTAATAAAATGTGAACTGGAGATAGTTCTGTGTGTACAAATTTTATAGTTTAGGTAACAAATTTCTAGTGATTTAGTAAAACTTTTCACACTTATTGCTTCACCACTCGGTGATAATAAGTGGTAATAAGCAAGCGAAACCTTTATTATGATACATACTCCCTAATTACAATTATTCTTCCCAGAAATTTTAATCTGTTGACCATACAAATTTGCTGGAATCAAGAATACTTCCGTCGGTTAATTCTCACTGCATGAAACACTCAGATATGCATCACTGTATGATGCAAATATCGCTTACTACGAATGTCTTGTATTCTCGAGAAAAACTACCCGAATGTATCTTATCTAATTATCTTTTTTACAGTATAACACAATGAAAACCATTCAGGTAGAGATGACAGCCGATGTTATTTTCTTTGGAGCAGAGCTTGAAAGTTTATTCTTACAATACTAATATATATATATATATATATATATACGTATTTCAACAGATGTCTTAGTACCTATTTCAATAGCAATATTAAGTCCTTCCACTTATCGTGATAAGAGTCTATGTAATTACCAATACTCCAAACGCCTAAATATGCACTACTATTCCAAAGATCACTTGTATAATGTGAACATTTTATCGGGAAGTCATGTGAGCGCTAATGTAAAATACGCATAGTTGATACTACTGTAACAACAGAAGACAAGGGCCAGGGAACAGATCGTTTATTAAGGAAATCAACATATATTTATAGATTTTCATGTACATTATGACAGATTATTGTTAGCAGAAAAGCACAGTCCTCTGATTGGCTGTTTCTCACAACAAGTTAACCTTGCATCTCTTCGTGGCTGTTTCTTGAATATCAGATCATCTATATATTAACTCTATCCGCCTACACAAAGCCTTTGTTCTCATTTTCTCACGACCAATACTGGGACATAAAAATTGACGTAAATTACTGTCTACCAATTTTGACTAACAGCCAGCTCTCGTCACACCACTAGCTGATGAATACAACAAATTGACAATGACTCTGATAAATGAATTAACTAACTTCATTCATAAAGTTTGCCACAGCCTACCTTATTCATATAAGAATAATGCTGGTTAACAAACAAATAACTCAGAATAACATCCGTTTTATGTATTCAGAAGTCATAGACGCTGCGGGACTCGATGTGTGTGTGATGGGCAACTTATTAACACACAAGCGTTTAGCCCGAATAAGAAACAACGATTTAAGCGTCTGAGGGTGTCTATATTGGAACGCACATTTTCTTTCTGATAAAGTTTGGACATCGTGAGATAAAATGGAGAGTGCACTAGAATCTATTCTGCAAGTTGATAGTGATCATTCATTGAAGAGTCAGTGTTTGTCTGCTTTTTCAGGCCACTTAGTTGACTGCATCCTTGGGATGGCATACTTCAGTATTACTCAGATTACTACAAATAAGAGTTTTAAATAAATAACTAAGGGAGGCTAAAAAAGGAGTATCAGTTTAGTTAGATAGAAACTATAAATAACAAGTGTTCTATGAAAACCTCTGTGGTAAGTAGGGAACAGTCAACATCCTACGTTTCATTGTATGTTTTTGGTAAAATTACCTGCTGATTGTATTCAACAGCCATTTGAAATTAGCTCTGTGCGCGTTAACGTGTTTCAGATAATTTGTAAATGATATAACCAGGAATAGCTTGATCACTATTATCGTTTAATATTTTTAAATAGTTGTGTATGATAAATTTATTGTTTTCAGAGTTATTATTAGATTAAACTTTATCTCATACTAGTAATGCGAATACAAATATACAGGATATATAACGTCATTGTGTAGAGGTAATAAAGTTAGCTTGTCTGTTGAAATGGCATGATATTCATTTGCTAAGTAAGAGTAGTTTACATTACTTGACGAAATGTTCGACAGGAAAAGATACCTAAAAATAACTGATTATGAGTTAGTCAGAGTTGCTGTCTAACGTTCTCTTAAATGACTTGATCAATTTACATTAAAGATACCTAGAAGGTGATCGCTGATCATTCAAAGTTTACATTATATTACTATATTTTAATTAGGTTTATAATGCCATGTTAACTTCCTTCAAAATTTATGCATGCTTTGAATAATGGTGGCCTGCTTAAAACTTGGACTACCAAACACCCCTATCAACATATTGCATATATAATTTCTTGAATTCAGTTGGTTGAAGTCTAGTAAAATGTGACCTCAAATAGTGTCATTTACTTTTGCGACCATTTAAAATGTTTACAACGCATACTGATTGGAAAGTTTATATGGTGAACGTGAGATGAAAAGCATAATCGCTGGTGGCAGCGTAACCCAGAACATGAGATAACTGTTCCTGAGTTATACCTTTGGTTAGTAGAGAAGATTTTTAGCTTAGTTGGATGATTTGCAATTACTAGTGTTCCCTGAGTTGGTTGGTTCAGATGCGGAGGTTTAGTTGACAAGACCTACTCCTGAACTTTTTACCGTTGGCATTCAACTAAAAATGTAGTTTATTATTTCTCGAAGAAGAAAACGAAGAGATATCATAATGATGGAGGATTGGTTTGCGTTTGAAAGTTAGACAGCCCTATGTCACATGACCTATTATCTATTAATCTTTTATTTGAAGAGAAAATATCATGCAAACAAACTACACTGTAAATTACATAAACATCGCTCAAAATAAAGCAGTTATTATCTTGATATTTATAGTTCTGACGATAAGTAGAGTTTTCAGTTTACTCTAGTATTTCACAAAATGAAAAATGATTTTCTGAGTTAGAGGATTTCATCACTGAGATGACATCAGTTAGGGAACCACTGGAGTATCCCATGAGAGTGTCAGTCTAATTTGGAACTCTTCGGCGGTACGGTAAAGATTTTGTTTGATTGCATGGAGGATTTTGATCATGAGCTGACATCAGTTAGACAGCTATTGGAAAATTTCGAAGGCGTGGCAGCAAACCATCGAGGAAAACATCACGAAGTGATCGGGCTATGTCATGAATTAGCAGAAGTTGGAATTCATGGACTGGCCATTGGATCGGGTCCCAGACAGTGGCTCAATGGTCTACGTGCTACCTCACTTTGTAACCAGAAGGTCGTGAGTTCGAACCCCGTGGGTGCGTACTGTGAAGAGTCCCGAAACAGCTGTTCAATACTCTCATGTGAATTTCCAGTAGTTCTCTAACTAATGTCATCTCATGATGAAACCATCTAACCAGTTAAACTAAATCCCTACAAACACCAATACTTGAAATGATTTTCATTAACGGAAACCCCATCATGTAAACCACCATATACCACCGATTTTTAAATAACTTGCAATGTATACTGTCAACAACACATCGCTCACTTATTACTTGTGTCTCCTTGAATTTGCAGACTATCAGGTCTCACAATTGGAAAGTGCCACAATCCTTAAGATAAGTACACTAAAGTATAAGCAAGAAGGGATTGTGAAAGTTATGCTTTGAAACCAGCAAAAAAGATCTTTTTCAACAGATTTCTTATCAAGCTGCACAATCGCAAATGTATACATATATACATAATTTTCTTTAAACAAAATTGTGAATTGCGACAAAACAAATAATTAGCCATAGTCGTAATCAAACTCCAATCGATCAAAATTGATTATAATACTTTATACAATTGAAATAATAGAAAAGATTTGTAACTCAGGTGGATGATTTGGAATTTAGGATAAAGTGAAATGATTTAAATTTCTTCATGTGTCTCCCGGTAACCATCTTTAGATATTTATTGACCGTTTTCTATTGATTGGGATTTTAAACTTTCTGATCACCTGATTTACTTCTTATTAGTTGGTATATTTCATCTATATTAACGTGTTTATTAATTGCGTTTTCATTTGAGTACCAGGCTTCTAGGAATTCCCTGGCACATTTGGTGTTTCCTCTGTTTAAGATGTGTAGCACACCAGAGTTGAAAAGAATGGAAGAAAGATACTTACAAACGGTGTTCAAGAATGGTTATCCAAAAAATTTCATCAAAAAGTGTTTAAAATCGAATGAAAGCACCAACAAAAAACCATCACCAAAGACCAAAAAGCAATTCATCCTACCATATATCAGAAACATCTCTGAAATAACGGCTAGAATAATGAAACCGTTTGATATAGATGTAGCACACAAACCAGCTGAATCGCTTAATTCCATCTTATGCAAACCAAAAGATCCGATAGAAAAGGGAGATAAAATTAACACCATTTACAAAATAAATTGTGCGAACTGTAACAAACATTACATCGGCCGAAATGGGCGTCCCCTTCGAATAAGAATCCAGGAACACAAATCAGCCATGAAAAGACATGATATAAATTCTTTAGTATCAATACATTCAGACGATCATGGACATCAATTTGATTGGGATAATGTCAAAATCTTAAACAGAGGAAACACCAAATGTGCCAGGGAATTCCTAGAAGCCTGGTACTCAAATGAAAACGCAATTAATAAACACGTTAATATAGATGAAATATACCAACTAATAAGAAGTAAATCAGGTGATCAGAAAGTTTAAAATCCCAATCAATAGAAAACGGTCAATAAATATCTAAAGATGGTTACCGGGAGACACATGAAGAAATTTAAATCATTTCACTTTATCCTAAATACTGCGCTGAAGATGTCGTCCAGAAAGACGATGAAAGCTCCGCAATTAAACCAAGGAGCTCAGAGAACACTATCAATTCCAAACTTTATACAATTGTTCAGGAATGATGTAAAACTTAGATGAAGGCGTAGAATTAATAGATTGAGTATGCAGTTAACACAATATGCAAGAAATTGTGAACTACATTGAAATAAATGAATAAAGGTTACAAGTGAGATAGCACGGGAAATTATCTAAAGTGAAATTAATAACAATAGAAATAATGAGGCAAGAAGACAGAAATTGAATAAACAGAAATATGCATAATAATAATATAAAATAGATGGATAAAGAACGTGAAAGACGGAATGGTTGAACAAACACTTTTTGTATACGAAGATCTGAGTTTTTATTTCGATGGCCAAAGCTTCAGCGATACAGATGAGTTGCAATTAATAGTGTTCTCTGAGCTGGTTGGTTTAGTTGCTGAGCTTTCGTCGTCTTTCTGGACGACATCTTCAGCGCAGTATTTAGCATAAAGTTAAATGATTTAAAAATCTCCATGAATGATTATTTAACTTCATGCTAAATACTGCGCTGAAGATGTCGTCCAGAAAGACGACGAAAGCTCAGCAACTAAACCAACCAGCTGAGAGAACACTATTAATTGGAAAGCATCCACCTGAGTTACAAATCTTTTCCATTATACAGATGAGTCTTATACTTAGTGATTTTGGCAGGTTATCATAGGTGAATTTAAGGAAAGATTGACCATTATCAGCTTCACTCCTTATAGAATAACTTTTACTTCTTTGTAACCATACAAGATAGTGTTCTTACACCCTCCTGGACAATACCCGCGTCTAAAGACATAGTTTCAGAGAACCAGGTTAACTGTTAAACTCATATCTAGCCGGTTAGCTGCTAGATCTTGTCCTTATGGTTATTGAATATCAGTAGTCGGCGAGAAAACATCATTCTCACTGATATAACGGTGAATATGTTTCTCTGGGATTATAGGATCTTCAGTGGGCCAGTAAATGAGTCATAAATGCCTGTCTCTTAATCATCGCTTGATTGAATTTCTCATTGTTGATAAAAACTGCTTCAATGAATGTACATAAGAAATGAATTCAAAGGGTAAATAGCATTTTCTATTGCCTATGGACAATAACCTACAAAGTATTTGTCTGAATAACGTATTTAACCCAGGTCGTTGTATCTCTACTAAAAAAGAACTGATGAAATCATACTAGACAAATACTATGTACAGGGAAATTTAAGGTCACACACGCTTATTAGCCAAAAACAGTTGTACTAATATATCAATCTCTTTCTCTTAGCATTTAAGTAATTAATGTAAAAGGCTTACAATATTCAGTTTATTTAAACAAAAGTTATCATTATTTTTGACAGATAGAATTATATATTTACCAGAAACAAATCATTCAAATAAGCAGTAGTGTAAGAATAGTTTCTCAGAGAAAAACGTAACATATTAAGGACAAGCGTGATACAAGTCACTCACTACACATCGTTGAATTTGACACAAACAACTCATCTCAGATGTAAAGTTCAAAGTTGCATATGATAGAAAACTCTAAATATTCACTGTGACCTTGTATTTGACAACTTTAAAATTCATGTTGCCTACAAGAATGAAAGATTTTCACACTGTTTGACCTTATATATTTTAAAATGAACATTTGGAGAGAATAAACATGTTGTCAACTTGAAAATAAGGACAGAAAGCTAAAGCTTGCTTATCGATCACCTTTATTTTACAAGTCTTAACACAGAAGGACAGGCTGTTGTGTTCATCAGATTTAAGCAGTCAAAAAAAAATCTGTTGTTAGTCACAAATAAATAAAGGAAGCTAAATGACATCATTAAAATAAGGCTGCATATATATTGAAGCTGAAACTTCTACAGACTGTACTATAAGTGACTGCGATTAAATCTGTTCAGTTAAATCACAAGTGTTATGTTGTTTCACGACATGGGGCAAAATTATGAACCATACCTAAGGCTATTAAATTTGAATCATTTTCTTTATCTCCCTTAATGTGGGTCGGTGGCACAGTAGTTAGGACGGTCGCCGACCATGCACATGGTCCGGGGTCTGATCCCCGGCCATGGTTGCACTCATTTACGACGCTGAGCCAGAAGTAATGCTGGTAAAGAGGAAAGGTTGGGCAGGAGGCTAGAAACCCCATTCTGCAAAATTAAACACTGCTACAGAAACTTCAAGCCACTAGCTTGAAGGTGCCCTATGTTCCACTGGGAACGTAAAGGAAAAATTTATTATTATTATTATTATAATCTATTCATAAGATAAGCATCTTGGAATTTTCAAGCGAATACGATAGAATGTTACTAGATTTTGCACACCAGTGATTTTATAGGTATAAATAAATATACTTACTATACTGATAACATTATCTAGCTGTTTTTTTTTTGATTTTCAGTCATTAAACTCAAGACATTCACTCTTATGAGGAAATAATTCACATATGCAATATAATCTCAATACATCAACTCCTCAGTCTTAATTCTGAGTAAACTAAGAGGGCATAATGAGGATTAATTTGATTTTAGGTCTTCACCATAGCAAACACACTTTTGTCAACTTTCGCGTCTTACTCAAAATTCACATTATACTGTTCATAGTGGTACGAGTAATAATAGTTCAAGGTGTGCAATTGGCATGTCGGCAAAGAAAAACTAATTAACGAGTTGTGTGATAACGAATCAATAATCGCATGTGTGAAGTGCTAATTTCTGAAGTGCGTCGTACAAGACTTAGTGATGATGAATGATGTGAATTCTCCACAGCATCGTAGTGACTCAAAGGAGTGTTCTTGCAACCTCTTGGAAAAAATCCAGCGTCGAAAGGGAGATATACATCGTTCTACGGGACAGGTTGACTCACACAGACTTTGCCTTCTGCAGGATTTTATCTTTCAGGTAAATGGTTGACTAGAAAACATTATTCTCAACTATATGGTCGCAAATATTCTGTTCACGCATTAGTAAAATTCATGTTTCAGATTCTTTAAAGACCCCCTACTTATGTTATATTTTTTATCGTAGATATGAGAGGGAGTAGAAACGTTTCCAGTTGTTAATACTAATCCTTCTTCACAGAAATTTTGTCTTCACTGAATTTAAATTGCGTGTTGTCAATCCTCTAGACTACTAGAGAGCTTTGATGAGAAGAGTTTCACTGAGCTAAGGAAACAAATGGCATTCTTACTCAACTAAATCTATGTTTTAGCAAAATAGCTATAAATACTTTGAAATGCATCATTTTGCTGTTTGCATAGTTAAGAAACGTTCATTTAAAATTTACACAAACATATCTTACAAAATTTCCGACACCAAAGGTTAATTATGCACTCAGCATACATTTCATCTAAGCAGATATCACTATAATTGAAGAAAGAATCTCTTTTTCTGAAATTAAGGAAAAGGTCTCTTGCTCATTCTATGCTTTGGTGTTGTCATATTCCTCAAAACGTGTAACTCGATTGTTCTTCCTTCTTTTACGCTGAAGTTACGGTGGAAATGAAAAAAAAAGACTTTACAGCTTTAAATTATCCAACTAAGAAAACACCACAACACAAGAAATCACACCTAGCTGCGAACTGTAGTCAAAGATTATTCACAATAATTTTCCACAATCCCTATAAATATTTAACTAAATTTCGACAGTTTGTTAAAAGCCCATATTACACAACTAACGTGTTCAGCCACTGCTATGATTCATTTCACTCGTATTGTTTCATATTCTCAGTAATGATTAAATCCAAGTATTGGTCTATGGGGATTTGATTGGTTGGTTGCAGGATTTCATCATAAGCTTACATTGGTTACAGAACTATTGGAAAACGTGTAGGGAGCACTGGACAGCTGTTTTGTCAGCCCAGTTTGGGACCCTTCATTAGTATGCACTCACCTGAATTCGATCAAAGGACATTCCGGTTACAAGGCCAGCCATCTCGTAGACCATTAAGTCACTCTCTGGGACCCGATCCAATGGCCAGCCCATGAATTCCAACTTCTGCCAATTCACGACATAGCGCGACTGGCAGCAGTAGCCGACGTCTTCGAGGAGCGTTTGTCGTCACAACTGACCTGCTGTACCTCACTAGTTATAACTTCTCACTAGAATCCAGGTAATTACCTACCTGAATAGGGATAATTATGCTATGAATATGTATCCCAACCTTAATCAAAATGATCTTTAAACTATGTTTCGGTGGCTCAGTGGTAAAATGCTCACCAATCGCGCACATGGTCAATGGCTTGATTTACGTTCAATTCACTCCTAAGCCTCATCTGACTGACAGTGAGCCCGGAAAAGAGGGATCGCTAGGCTTGAGACTAGACGCCTCACCTGGTAAAAATAACACCATCTATACTAAAATTAAAAACTTATTACTTGAAGATCTACGTTACACTCGGTATGCAAAAAAATGAAAATAGTAAATGTGTTATCAGTTTGAACCAGCACTCCGAGTTCTAGTCTCTGTATAAAATCATCATTCAGCCCATATTTTCGAGAAGATTTTTGTTTACTGTCCTCAAATATTTCACAGCAGTGCACATTTCTTTTCACTTGGCTTAATATTGTTTCTGTAGAAATTTCTTTCAGAAAAAGGAGTGTAGTATATGGGGATAACTGCTAAAGGTAACTGGAAAAAGTTATTGTTTTAATTAGTTATATTAGTATTATGGCGCTATGAGTTGATCTCCTTCCTACCAATTCGGATATAACTGAACTCGTTGTATAACACATAGAAAGAGAATAATTTAAATAACGTTAGCCTTTCTTCAAGCTACACATCTGAAAATCTTGTTATCAGAGGATGATATCAGTCGAGAATAATTCTGTTGTGTGTGTAAGAAGTAGAAGCCGTGAAATGAGTTTATGTAGGCCACTCAGTAATTGAAGTGACAATTTCCCTCTGACGCTTACTTACCGTCAAAGTGATTTTGTATTTCAGTTCTTGTTACACTCCCATCAAATACAAGACAGTAAGACCAAAGAATACAAAGAGGGACACAGTGCTGCTAGAAGATGTAGTATATTTTACCAAAAAAAAGAAAATGATAGAAGGTGAATAGAAGAAACAAGTAGTTTACAAATCAGATGAAACTTTAGTGTTGATGCATAGGCGCACTTGGATTCTGAGCGGAACACAGAGCTACAGCAGAGCCCCATTTCATCCTCTTCATCTTCTTCTAGATGGCTCAATGATTACCCATAAGGCTTTATTATCTCTAAATACGATCTCCTCCATAGCACTCTGAATACCCAACTTGTCGTTTCCAATTCGGGTACCACTTGAAGGCCTAACGCATGCTGTCACTCGGTGGTTTCTTCAGCATCTGCATATTTGTCGCAATATAGTTTCTTCGATGATTCACTGCCAGAGTTGTGCTTTACTTATCCTTTCTTATCAACTGATATTCAATGTAGAGACAGTGAAGGTAGTTGTTGATAACTGTCTTCAGACGACTGTCGTCAGTGCTTCAAATGACATGCATACCATATCTCTCAACAATATAAAATGACTGATTCGACACTGGTGCTGAAAAATCGAACTACATTCTGTTTGCTTGGTGCAACAGATTTTCATACCGATTTGAAATTAATGAAGGTGTGTCTTGCTTTTTGATTCTGTCTTTCAAACATATATCCGTACCGCCCGCTTGCAGTTGAAACTATGCCTCTCGGATAAGTAAAAGTAGCAAGTTTCTTCTAATTTCTTAAGTTGATGGTGATTGGTGCTTGTTTTTATTGGCCGGCATCTTAATCGCCTGTGTCTTCTCTATGTTCACTTGAAGTCCTGTCTCCAATGCCAACTTCGTTTTCACTTGTTGTTGTATAACATCACACTTATCTCCGAATTCCGAATCTTTCATTGTCTTCCCGTCGGTCTATGCCTGTTTTCAAGCTCCACACAGTCTGTTGTTTCATTTATTCCACAGCAAGCAAAAATATTATAGGTGATAATCGAAAGCTTTGCTTCACACCTGTCTTCACTTCAAAGGCTTCAGTGAGTTTCCAGCCGTTATTTACTAAGTAAAACTATTGCAGTCAAGAAAAAATCCTGAAGGCATACTAGAATTCTAGAGTGCCTTCAGAGAAATATTAACTTCAGATGGTAAAACATCTACAGAGTTTAACACTGAAGTAGACATTTCTGAGCTTACATAGTGAGTGCTGACCAACCACTTAACATTTATTATCATTTCGTGAGGTAAACTTTAGCTTCTTTTGTGAATGGTAAGAGAAATTTAACATTTCCTCGACGGAATATCTTTCACAGCTGATTTTGTTAATGTTAGAAAGTAAAACAGTCTATAACACGATCAGTTAGCTCTCACTAAGAATATCATATAAAATTTAGGGAATTTCACTGCTGATATGTGTACCTAATGAAAAGAAAATTGATAAATTATCGTAAAGATGGCAATAGCGAATAGTTTCAGAAAATCCTTTATACAATAATCGGTGTAAGATTCAGTGTAGTTTCTCCTTTTGATCTTAGGGAGGATAAATTCCAATCTCCCACACTTTAAAAGCTACTCTTCAACGAGAATGTAAGTATTTACTGAAGTAGAATACTCTTCAACGTTTTACAATTTATTATCTTTGAAAAAATTGTGAAAATGAAATTTAGAATAATACTTAGTATCTTTGTTGTTTTTTTTTTATCCTCAAAATCAAGAGTACACACTAGTCTACTCATAGGTAAATAATAGTCCGTGAGACTCTATTGGATAAAACCAATTCATAAAGATGTCGCTTCTCTACAATAAGTGATTCAAGTTGTGTGAATTGGTTTGTTAACTCATTTTACAATTTCTCTCTCTTGAATACCACTCAAAAATAACGTTCTGTTAACATAACAATTTCAACGGTTCTCTATTTGTAAAAACTTATTTTGCTTGTTTTGTTTTTTGTTTTTTTTTTGTTTTAAGTGACTGACTTAATGGTAATGAAAGTTATCGCTTTTCATTTATTACAATTTATAGTAGTGATAAAGTGTGGTTCGGGCTTATATAAGCTCTTATTTCTAGCAGTTTCTGTGATGTTATCTCTACCTTTTTAATTGTTATCCTCTTTTGTCGTTGAATTTATCACACATATACACCCGCCTCTTCTGAAATATTAGTATTTTTCATTCCTCACCTGTCTACTCACTTCCCATGGTCTGCCACATGAACTAGTTCACCAATAATCAATAATATCATTGGTGATAATAGGAAGCCTTAGCTTAGCCCTAGTTTTTACCTCTAAATCTTCACCACATAGCTGCAGAAAGCGATTTATATTTGCCAGAATACTACACGGTTGACGCTGTTAAAGTCAGTGTAGTTGAAGCAAAGAGTTCACTGTAGTTCCATTCACTGTTACACTGTGACAACCACAAATAATGCATACAGTCTATGGCAAGACCAGATTAAAAAGTAAAAAAATGTCCTCCGTTATTTGATCGTTTCCTAGATGTTACTAGGTTTACTTCTTCAAGTCTCTGTGAAACTCGTTCATCAACCATCCTAAATTAGGTGGTGATGAAATCTTTTTTGCATTCACCATATAATAAGCACACTAACATAGAATTACTCTACTACTATCAGTGTCCGAATCTAACATATAATATTATAAATTTAAAGAATTTTCTTTTCAGGTGAAATACGGTGTTTTCACTAGTGTTTCAAAATAAGCGATACCAGAACAATGGGAATCTACGCCCAAAAAATACTTCACTCTGTGGATATAGGAAAAAAGAATCCTCATACAATTGGTGGATGGTGGCTAGCAGTGGAATCCAGGATGCGCATTTCGTCCTAATTGGGACTCGTCAGCTGGATGTACCTGCATTTCTCAGTGAGTGATGATGTTCCCACCGAGGCTCGAACCCAGTGCCCACTGCTAGCCACCATCCACCAATTGTATACAAATCAAATCCCCAGACATCGTCGAAGCATCTGCACAAGAAGCCGACATGTCAACCTGAGACCGAGCACTGCGGTCCAATCAATCGACAGGAAAATCAAAAATTCAATTCAAAAAGAATTCTCTGTGAGAATTTATTTAAAATTAAGACTTTGATGATCGCCTTGCATTGTTCTGCTGTATCTTGCAGTCGCATTAATAAGCCTTTTATTTCGAACGCTGACAGTCTTGTGGTATTACAGATAAAGTCTGTTGTCATATTTCGTCCCTTTTCAACTTCTTTCCATGATTCTCAATATAGTTTTTGTGCCACCACACCTTGACAGATTTTCTTCATACTGTGTTTAATCCACGGTTAATTTTGACTTTAATTTCAATGTAATATTTTTACCATATGTGGGATGTTTATGCTTTCTACTTAACTGATGCATTTATAACTGGAGAACTTGATGAAAAATTTGCTAACAACACTTGTTCGCCTTAATTATTCTTATTTCGAGTAGGAAGAATACTTCACCTTACAAACATTTTATTGCCGTAACCGGACACTTAGTACTTGTACTGCTTGTTTGTGAATACCAAGATAAAATTTCACTTCATAAGTACAACACTATATACACGCTTAGCTGGAGATGTTGCGTGACCATTAGAAATTCCTTTTTGAAGTTAATTTCATCTCCAACAATTATATAATGACAGTTTTATTATGGGACAAAGTGTTTTCATACTGTACAGAAGTGTTGCTGTGTGATTTATTGCATAAATATTTACAGGATCTTCAAGTAAAGTAGTAATTGAAAGTATATCGCATGATGTGTTGTTATTCAGTGTGATGCGATAGCCTTCCTTTCTGTCCTTCGAGAAGGGCGTGCGAGAACATTTTACAACCAAAGTAATTAAGTGAATGAGATTAAAACGATAGGCGACGAAGCAGATTTCATCCATTATTTTAGCTGGAAACTAAGGTAACCTTGTAATTTAAGCAGTTCGTGTCTATCGCCTACTAATAAATTCGGCTTTGTAAAGTGTGTGCGTCTTCACGAATGACCACAAGAATACAAACTAAGTTGGGATATGCAGTGATTTCCATCTCCCCTTTCTATCACTTAAACAAAGTCAAAAGTGAATTTTATAATCCTTGATTTGATACAAAATGGAATAATGGAAGTTACTGGCTTCGAAGCCCGGTGGGCGCGTACTATTAATGCGTCCCAGGCTAGGACGAAGCAGCTTTTCAGTACTTTTTGGTTTTTATTAGTTCTCTAACTGATATCAACTAGTTGATAAACTAGGGAAAACAAATAAATATCGGTTATTTGGCATACTTACTGACCGCTATTTCTGCATACACCTTTAATGAACGCGTCAGATTAGTTATTCTCTTAACAACAAGTCAGACATTTTACTCGTCCATTCATAATTAAATATGACTGAGAAAGTTGTCTTTATTTTTTATTTTATGCTTCTAATTATTTATTGGTAATGATTCATTTTCCTCTGGGTAATGAATAATTGATTTTTACATATCCTGACTACTAATCATTCTGTTAAAAGCTTGACATGTTGTGGTAAGCATAAATCTGAAATACTATACTATTGCGACTCACAGTCTCTTCATCCTGATGGCTATATATATATATATATATATATGTATAATTGTATTCTGCTGGCGTCAGTTAAATACGAAAGACTGTCATGCAGACAACCATCCAAATTTCTACTTCACACCCATACGAATCATTAGAATAAGAAGAAGCCAGATCTTTAGTCTTCATTTCTTTCGTTGGCACTACCTTAGTGAATAAATGCATTTCTAAGCGATTTTTTTGTGTACAGTCAGTTTATGAAGAAAAAACTAACCAACAGTAGGATAACTGATATCAGGCATTAAAAATAAACAACACAAAAAGAAGTATCTTAGATAATATTCCTAATTATGGAGAATAATTTTTGGCTTGTAAAAATAAACGGGGAAATATATATATATATATATGAAAGTAGTCAAAATTCCCAGATATACAGATATACTTTGATCATATTTTCTATTCAGGAGAGGAAAAGGTGTTGGCGTTAATCGTCTGGCCTGCACCCCGCGTTAAATACATTGTATAAAATCAGAAATAATAATAATAATAAATTTACAAAACCCTTGTAGGTGTGTCTTGCTAAGGTCATTTTCTTTCCACCACACACATACACACACACAACAAAACTTCATAATTTGTGTGTACTCATCATAGTGAAGAAGAAAAACTGGAAAATAAAACTTCTTTGTTCTTCGCCATCTCAGCATCTTCAGTGTTCTGTCTCAGAATCTGTCTGAACAGGAAGTGGCGCTGTTTTTTTCTTATGTGGGTAGGGGTGATTGTTTTATAATCATGTATTCATTTGTTACAATCTATAAAAAAATTCATACTTCAGTGGAAGTCAACATCTCCAAGTCTGTTGTAATCTGAAATTCGTCTAAATTTGTAAGATTCTCATGAATATTGTTGGGAGCAGTATTCACACAATTAGTCTGATAATTAGGCGTAAGCATATTATACATCATATTATTGTTTTTATAGACTGATATCTGTTGATGAAGATTTTCTTGTTGTACTGGAGTGTTAGTATTAGGGAGGAGTGTATTCCACTCTTGACCATTGTGCATGGAGTAAACAGGACTTTGATACTGCCCAGTATTCAATGGTAAGTGATTAGATGATGATGATGTTGATGGTGACGAATTGAGGTTATATCCTCTCTTATTCTCATAGTTGCTAGTACTCAATGTTGACAGATTATAGTTCTGAGAACTTGGTTTAAACTGGAAGGTAAATTGTGGAAATGAGGGAAAGCAATTCGTTTAAAATCATATCACTCACAACATTTAGTCTTAATACCATCGGTCACCTGGATACAAACATATTAGGTGGAAAGGCCATCACCAAGGCTACTACTAGCTACTACTTATCAAGTAAAATTTATTTAAAAATTACTATTGTTTTAAATCAATCACATGTAACCAAATGATATTCATCTGCATGGTTTCACTTCTAAACCAACCTCCTGAACTCTATGGCAAAGTAATAAGGCGTTTAGGTATGGTATTTTACACTATTGATTAAGAGAAATAGCTGGAAAATAATCGGGTCATTTGTGAACAATATTGTAAGCATAATGTGTTACACCTGAGTGATTTACCCTTATCAGTGTGTACTTTTATTGAAAACCTTAAGTGATTAACAAACAAAACTGTCCTTCTTTCAAATTATATTCAATTATCAACTAATGAAAGTGAGAAATAATCTATCTTTAACCCAAAATTATCAGCTTCTATTATCCTCTTTTAGCATTCCAAATGAATTTTTTTTAATTTTTAATTTCTGATTATACCTTGATTCCATACAGTATTTTGGTACGAGTGTGGAATTTTCAACCTCTGATATCGATAGCCCAAATTTAACAGGCCGACCATTGATTCAGGTATGTGTCGGTTGGCTATCAAACCCCGAACCATGCGCATGGTCGGCGAGCGTCCTAACCGTTGTGCCACCGACGCACAACATGAACACCTATATGCCAGAACTGCCGGCCCCTTAAAATTTCACACCCTAGCCTCCAAGTAGCTAGGTCACAGGTGTACGCCACCACGGCTTCTAATTGATAAATATCAATGAAAGAAATAATAATTGGAGCTAGGTTGAATATATCAATCGAACCAAATGTTTGTCATTTTGAACTGCGAGTTCTTACAACCGTTGATTATAAAAAAAAAAGATCTCAAAAAAACTCTATTCTCGAACATTCGATAGCCTCTGGACATTGAGCGAGCTTACAAACCAGCTTCAGAGTCCAACTAGACGAAGTAGATGGAAATCTCACCAATAGAGTACTAATCAAACATAAACAAACTTCAAATACATCGCCTTACAAGTTTAATCAATAAGAAGTATTCACATGCTTACTGTTCGACAGAAAAGTTAACTTAACTGCGTGTCACTAAATTTAACTCATTCATAACCGTGATTAAGATACTATTGTCCATTCTTACAATAAAAAGGAAAACGTTTTCAGTTTATCTGTGTCCTCTGAGCTTGGTGGTTAGATCGCAAGGCTATCATTATTGTCAAGAAAGAAACTGTTATTCCATTCATTTAGAATACGGGAAGTTCAGATCGCTGCGAGTCTAGTGCTATCGACATCTCGTCTAGAAGAATGAATGCTTTGCAATTGTGAACCACCAGTCTAAAAGAACTCAATAACATAAAAACCTACACCTGAGCTGCGAATTTCTTCGAATCACAGGTGGTTATGGATCAGTTTTAAGCAAATTTTGCATTACCTCGTTTAGGAATGACTTCATTTCAATATTTGATGTTACACAGTTGAGAGTTTTGTGGTCAGTATTTACAGAATTCCTATTAAAATTATTTCTGTACAAACTGTTATGCGTTACATGTGGCGGATCTCTATATCCATAAGTATCGGTTTGAGATTTTGTCATGATATTTTCTCCCTTTAGATTTGGATAATACCGATTATTGTCAACTGAAGTACCACCATCGTCGACAATGCATTGAATTGGGTTAGTTGGAGGTTGATTATTCGCTGACGACTTAAGACTGAAAGCATTTCTTAAATTATGACCACTTATATGATTTTCATTGAATGAAGAATAGTCAGTGTCGTAATAACGCTGACCAGAGAGCATTTGTAGATTAGGTTGGCCTGTATCAAACTGGTGTTGAACAGACTGAAATGGTTCGTTTATCTGATCCGAATAAGTAGAATTTTTCACCAATGGATCGTTGGTTAGCTGTGTGGGTGTAAGATGATATGGTGTGGGTAATTGTTCAAAGCATAAATAGCTCATATTCGAAGAATTTGGTAAACTATTATTAATTATCATTTCATTATTTGTAGAATTCGATAAATCAGACATTCGTTGTAAACACTCAGGTGCATGAAATGGGGAGAGATGACAAGACTGATGAACGGAGATATCAGCTTCAGGATCTACAAAGATAAATGTTATTAGGGTTCAACAAAACCTCTGTAAACAATGAAGAAGGGTATCAATACGTTACACAATTTTCTAGCCATATAACTGCCTTCCGTAGCGATTAATGCATACAATAAAACCACTCTTCAAGAAAGTAACAAAGCGCTTGGTCACATAAAGGCACCTAGTAGTTAGGCTACCGACATCCTAAGACTTCATATAATATCTCACAGGAAGGAGTAAATCCCACCTGCGTTTTGCATTGTATGTTTCCACCGAATTTTTCTTTATCTTCACAGTATGCCTGATTGATATTTCACATGGGGAAATAGTTTTGATCCTTAATTAAGATTGTCTAGAAGATAAGCTTACGAGACTCTCACAAAGTAAATGAATGTGGTTTTATAAACTATATTAGTGTTCCACTGACGAACACATTTAACAAACACTAACGTAGAAATGCTCATCATGATTAATTCAATGGTGATGCCAATATACGCGCAAAACAGTATACTATTGATTTTTCAGTTTTTCTGTTACGACGTTGGCATAGCAAATATCATGTGTGAGGGAGAAATGAAAACTTACTGGAAATCATCGAGTCAACCAAAAAAGGATTGCAGAAAACAGAGGGAAAAGGAGATATGCCACTGAAGCTGCGTATTCCAGTTGGAGTATAATCTTTGAAAGATAGGGCTGCCATTACTACCTAAATCTTAAACATATGTTAAAGCAATCCAAGTCAACACTGTACATCACATTCCATTCCATACAGAATATAGAGAAATCCTGATTTTCGTGAGCTATACAGTCGTAATTATTAAACAAAGAAATCTTTAATGGTGAATGGTGACTAGCAGTGGAATCGAGGATAACATGCATTTCGTCCTGTTTGGGACTCGTTGGCTGGATATACCTGCAGTCCTTTAGTGAGTGGTGATGTTTCCATCGAGGCTAGAACCCAGTGCCCGTAATTTCAAACACCAAAGCGTAATCCACTAGACCTCTTGGGTCACAAGAGCCACCTCTTCTGCAACGGGTCAAAATAATTATTGAATTGAATTTTAGATTTTTCCGTCGACTGATTGAACCGAAGTGCTCGGACTTGAATCCTGGATTCCACTGCTAGTCAGTGTCCACCAATTAAATTATAATTACATGCCCAGACATCGTCGAAGCATCTGCACAAGAAGCCGACATGTCAACCTGAGACCGAGTACTTTGGTCCAATCAACCGACGGAAAAATCTAAAATTCAATTAATAAAGAAATCTTTAGATCAATCAGATACTAGTAAACTTTGTGTAGAAGGAATTACTTTACAAGAATTAATATCCTGGGAGCAAATGAAAACAGTTTAAAATAAAACTCACAAATTGAAGGATTTGAAGTAATTACTCCTTGGCCAATAATACAGCTATTATTATTATTATGATGATGATTTAATTCATCAAATCTTTCCACTTCACTTGTACTGATAGTTCTATTACTTGGTGCTTTACTGCCTACTGAACTGTCTGTAGGTACAATAAGAATTTCTGGACTTGCACTATATAAATTATCCCATTTTGGACTGTTCATCATTGGATTAAATGGACTTTGACTTCTATTGAACAGATAAATAGAATTTTCAATCAAATGTCTTTCTACTGGTGTTGTCGCAATCCCTGGTATCAGAGATTTCTTGTAACTGGAATCAGTCATACTTGGATATTTACATGAGCCATTAGCATTGTTATTGAATTCATTGTTGATTGGCATAGCTGCTGTAGTTGTCGTATTTATGTGGTACGCGCATAGCGGTAAACAGCAATCAGCCATGATAGTATTCGATGGATGTTGTTTCATATTATATTTTCTAGTCCGAAATTGTGAATCTCTAACTCCTTGCCTTTTATATAAATTCCATCTCAGTGAACTTAGTAAAATGACAGCAGTTGAAACACCAGATAAGCCTAGTAGCATAATAAACCACCAGTGCTGATAAAATGGTTTGTAGTTTGGTTTTACTAAAACAAAAGATCAAAAGATATTAAACTATTCGATCACAGTAGAACCCAAATCTGTTAAACAACAAAAGTGATATACTTAGCCATAATCCTGACTAGACTTTTTATAATGCTATGACTTAAAGCTTCAGAATTTAGCTACATTGACAAAAGTTTACTGGAGGAATAGGCGGTAATGAATTTCGCTACCCATCACTGAATCGTAAAGTAAAATTGCCTTTTTTGACGTCTTAATGGCAAGAAGATCACCCATTACCTCATATTACTTGCAGATATTCTTCTATAAGCATTTTAATACAACTGACTTAAGAAGTCTTCATAAACGATTTCTATGATATGTGCAGCAGGATGGGGATGAAAAATAGCTACTGGAACTGGGTTTACCAACCAGTATTAACTGATGGATGCAAGTATTCCCGATTTAAGTCAAAGTATATTTCAACTGCGGTGTCTAGGTTTAGCTTGTGATTGAGAGGTGATTCACTGGATTCTTCTCCAAGCTGATTCGTAATAATTTATCTAAATTGGTTTCCAAACAGTTAGTCTAAAGCCATGCTGCTTATAATCGCTTTCCAAAATATCCAAATGCATAATAACAGCCTATTTTAAATAGATCTTTTCAGGGACAAATATAAATCTGGTGACAAGTTATCAGTTAACAGAAAAATTACAAACTACTTACAGTTAATGACGATCCAGTTTGACTCTTGACTTGGTAAACCTATTTGAAATTGATTAGCTGGCGACAATCGAAACTGGATGGCTATGTGAGCACTAGAATCCAATGGGACATTAGCATCAGCGAAAGCAGCTGCAATCATTTGATTAACAACTTCTTGATCTAATCCACCGGCTGTTATCGTCATACTTTTTGATGAAGTTAAATTGTTATTCGGATTTTGAATAACCTGACAGCTTGAATTCTCATCCAAATCGCTTAGAAGTCTTGTCAATCTTAACTCATCCAGATTGAATGTGTACAGTTTCATTGTACTGTTGATCATTACCACAGAATACCATTTATTTAAATTCCCTACAATAAAGAAACACAATATATGATTTGTTTCTAATCAGTTAGAATAAATTTCTTTTATGCACTGAGCTATTTTGTTTAGCTGTGACTTTTTTTAAGTCAGTATGCTTCCTCAACAAGATTATCATCTAAGCAGTCTACACAGTGTCGTTTCATTGGACTGGATGAAAGATAATACGTGTGACTGCATTTTACAAATTCTAACTAACATCAAAAAAAATATACTTCGAAGTTGGGGTTTATGAGGATAGTGTAGCGCCACCTGGCTAGGATGCCTGTGTCAACTGTGGTGAAGGAGAAATACTGAAAAAAGGGTTATGACGCCAAGAAATTTAAGACTGAAGCAAAATGTTGAAGTCTTGCAGTATTTTGACCATCATAAGTGTCAAAAATATTCACAGAAGTTTAAATTAATGAGTAGTGTGATCAAGATTTTTATAAGTTATCCTGTATTTGCACACACTGCTGATAGCAACAGTTCAGATTTGTTCAAATCTGACCTTTGCCTAGAGCAGAAATAATATAGAAAAAACCCCTAACATATGCTCAACATGTTTGTCCAAAGAAAACTTTTTCAGCTCCTTTATTAATTATAAGAACAGCATTTCAGCACTACAGAAGGGTATTCATGATTCAGTAAATATAATGCATACATCACAACATTATTTGTTTACTAAGTGGGTACTTTCTTAACCTTTGTCGCTGTTAACAGTTGAAAATTTGACGAACTCATTCACTAATCTTATCAAAATTATTCAAATTATCAATTATGCAGTGAACTAGCAGTGACCCCCTACTGAGTTGGAGAAGGCAACAACATCAAAACATCCACCTTACCTATGTAAACATCTTGACTTCTGTTATAACTGTATAAATTATATTAAATCGTTTTATCACCTAACTGGTATCTTAGTTTCTTCAGACAGAAAATAATAATATTGATAATTGAGCAAAAGACCTTTACAGTAAAAAAGAAAAAGATAATATTGATGTAGAAGTAGTGAAGTGAAATACAACTTACAAGAATGACGTGTTTCAATTAGAATATGTGAGATAGAATTAACTCCAGGTATTGCTTCACTCCATAAAACTGTAATTACAGTTGACTCATAACTTATTTTCGTTTGATTGTTATTAGGCTTTCGTTTTTCTGCATGCAAATCTTGAGTAGTATTTAATAAATCGATTTTAGAATTCCTACTACTACTACTACTACTACGTTCAGTAGTATTCATACTGCTAACGAAGACAACTGGTCGACGAAGAACAGGCGAATCGAAGGAACAGTATTTTTGATAGTTTGGATATATCTGAAATCAAGAATGTGTAGAAACTTTGGCGTAAATCAAATTGGCAATTACTGTCATTGACTTATTTAAGTAACCACTAATGTTGAAAAAAAATGTATTGCCCCACATAGAAGTGAAGAAAACGATAAAATGTGAAGTCAGCAGAGTTTAGTGTAATGTAACGTAACATAATCACTGGAGATACACAGACAACTAACCAGGATAATCAAAAAAGAAAGGTTCCACAGTTCATAGTAATCTACACTGAAAATCATACTCATTACAGATAAGTCACGCCATCACAGAAAAGAGCCATTAGTACTTGAATGAAAATTTTTGATTTGAATTATTGTTACTATCATTATTAATAATGCGGTGGGTTGGATAATTCAGCAAACGGTGAGGAGTGAGCATACATGAAAATGTTATCGCAATAAGAAGATTCTAGAAGATATGGATTTCGCGGATGATTTATGTCGATTCTCACACAAACTAGTAGAACTATAGGAGAAAACTAATAAGTTATCAGAAGACTCAGGCATCAAAAGCAGAAACTCAGGTGAATATGCAGAAGACAGAGTTGACAAAGACACCTAACCAATAATAACAACCATCAATCATCATCAACGGAAGAAGTTTGGAAGAAATCACCTTTACCATGTATATATATATGCATATATAGGCCGCATTGCTTCAATTATGGTTGGGTGGATGAGGACCCCAAAGACAGAGAGAATCGAAAAAGCTAGATAGACCTTCGTTAACCTGCAATCAGTGTGGAAATCTGCCTCACCCAACATAAGGAAGAAGATCCGGAATTTAAACTCCAGGGTCAAATCAGTGACTCTATATTACTCATAGGCAGGGCATGCGTGCTATCAAAAGTATTGGCAACAGCTCAACGCACATTCTCATCAGCAACTGCATCGGTTGGCTCAATGCAGAAGACTAGATGGCCAGAAAGGTTAAGCAACAAGAAACTGTAGCAATGAATCATTAAAAAACTTAACACACAACAAATACCCCAACGGAAATGCAGATAGACTGGACATACCCTGATGAGATCGTTGTGTTCTATCACTCACTCGAGTGGAACCGGAACAGAATGGGCAAGTTGGGTGTGGATACGAGGATGACGTGGAGGAGATTGTGTGAGCTAGGCATTGGAAACTACAGTGTGATCATGAAGCGGGTTTGAAAAGAATACAGGGAAAAGGTTGAAGTGTAGACATGCTATTGAAGGCCTATTCTCTACTGTGGGAACTAAGGTAATAATATTATCATAACTTTACAATGTGGTTAGTAATGAAGCCTGGTGACAAGTTGTTATGTTCTCGTCGCTAAATTATTATTATGGACTGGTCGAGAAACTAATAGTCCTGACGCGAGAAGGCGGAAATCAGAAGACCACTAGGTTTGCGATGATACTTCTATTGTCCAAACACAAGGAGACGAAATAAATGGTCTCACACCAAAATAAGTAAGTAATTCACAAAATTGTGTATGCGAAATATATATGAATGTTCCAGAAAAAAAACAAATCATTAGACAGTCTTAACATGAATGGCTAATTATAATGAAGTGTCGATCCAAATATACATAGCGAATATAGCAGACATGTCAACAACCCCACATATAATATGGATATATGTCACCAAGCAACGGACTGTCAACAAACACTCATATTATATATAATATAATATAAGGAGAATATACATTGTTAAAGGAGACAAGTTCACACAAGTGAAATGGTCACAGACTAAGCGAGCAAACAGAAAGAGAGACCAACATACACACACACACATACATATATATATGTGGATACTATCACAAGTTTTGAGCCTTAACTGACACAATGCAGATAGAGATCCATTGGTCAACCGATGTACAACACATAACATCTTAAATAAAACTTCCTGAAACTTACTGTTTCGACTAAAACACTGAAATCACAGATATGGTGTAAATTGACTGCGTTTGGTTGAATAGAATATAGCCAACAGTAGCTTGTTGATGCCCAAAGACACGCTGGTTTACCCCAACCATTATTTTGCTTTGATTGTGTCTGGGCTTCCACTCTGAATATGTAAGTTGTATTTTCATTTAAGTGATCGATTGTGTAACTTGTCGAGGCTGACTTAACCACCGCTGAAAACTGTTCTTCTGCGCCAATATAGTCTGCTGAACGTCTGTCTGGAATGTGAGAAACCAAGTTAAGTTGATAAGCCTAATTAAAGAACCTGAAGCGTATTGTTTGAAATATTATTTAAACTATATCAAAAACTCTATTCAAATGGTGTGGATCTGACTTCCACTGTTCACTCATTTTTATAGAGCTAAACAATAAAGCAGGTTTCTTCACCCAGCTAATGTCCTCAGAAACTATCGGCTGAAGGAGATCTTAGTGTGGTAAGTAAGGACTCAAGTGTTGAACTGTATATAGTGTCATTTTATTCATTTCATGCAGTGGGTGATATTACAGTATGTGACAGAAATCTGGGTAGTCTCTGAAATAAAACCAATGGCTTAGTCCTGTGGTCTACAAATTGAAATACGAGATTCAACTTCCAACCAAATCACCACTACACTGCTGTGGCTCACATTTCCATTTCGTTTTTAATCATCTACCATTAACTCAATAATAGTTTGCCAGATAGTCTTACTATTCACTATTATTATTAGCTAAACTCTATAAATACCATTATGATGCACAGATATTAAAGGAAACAAAGTTTCAATAAAACCTAAATTCAGCTGAACGCTTACGTTTACGAAATGGCTTGCTGTCACTTCTTAAAAAATTGACTTCACTCCATGTGACACGATAACCAACGAGCTTCCCATTGAGTTGATTTGGACGTGACCATTTCAACTGGATTTTATCTCTTGACAACCATTCGGAAGACACTTCGGACGGGGGTTCAGGCGGTGACTGTGATGTGCATATAAAGTTATCAGATGAGCAATGCCTTTCTGTAGGATTAATCACCTGTAATTGATCGTTGAACATTTCTTTATCACTGATGTTAGGAAAAAAAGCCTTGGGTCCGTGTCCACCAGGTGTGACAGCATAGACTGACATTTTGTAATAACAGTATGGTTTAATGAGTGTTGATTCGATTGGGATAGAATACAACTGAGTAATGCTTGTTGTAGAATATAATACAACACCATTCATATTTGGCTTGATAAATATAGGATGAATGTGAACAGAACTGTTTGATATCTCCTGGTTGATTTCACCAAATGAAATTACTTCAAACTAAAGTAAAGAAGGTGAGATAGAGCGGTGAAAACTACTTCGTGTGACAGAAAACTGTTTCAAATGACAAAAAGCAACACACATATGGCGAGAGAGAGGCTACTGATTGTAGACAGTGCCATTTTATTAAACAATATTTAATGTGAATTCACTTTACTAATACAACTGGTAAAGGAATAGGATAATTACATTAATTGAACTACTGATCATAACATAAATAAAGAGGAATTTAAGGTATCCATATAAGGAAAGAGTGCATCTAATCCTAACTAAGTTTCCCAATATAGTAGGAATCTTAGTGTAACCTTCAAAATTGCAAACTCACTGTGGAAGAAACTCCGTAGACTAGATGACCCCACTGACCCAGTTAGATAAAATGACCTAATCTACAAAATACCCTGCATGGACTGTGTGGTCAAATACATGAGTCAATAGATTGGGGTCAGTTAGATGATGGTAACAAGGATGGGATGGAATGAAAAAAGAAGAGTTTTGATATTTTAATATATACAATTCTATGACAAATTAATTTAATCTGATATAACACATGGTTTTACAGTACAAATACAAACATTGAACCACAAACAGACAAAGTTGGTTAAATCACTAGAGAAAATGATGTCATGTTAAACAAAAGCGTTAGATTGGTGTTTTCTCTATTAGAACTGATTTTTTTATTCTTTTACGTTCCCACTGGAATATAGGGCTTCAAGCTAGAGCTTAGAAGTTTCAGTAACACTGGTGTTTATTTTACGGGGTGGGGTTGCTATCCTCATGCCCAGTCTTCCCTCTTTACCAGAATTATTACTGGCTTAGCGAGGTAAAGGAGTGAGTCCGCCGGGGATCGAACCTTGGACCATCTGCTTGATTGGCGAGCATTCTATTGCTGTGCCACCTACGCACAAGATCCGATAGAAGTTGGTGAATTATCATCTGGAACTTCGCAGGAATTAAATACCGTTTAATGGTAAGTACTTGCATAGATTATATAGACTTCATGTCGGCATGATTTTATGCAGCACAATACCCAAGTATGCGAGAGATCACAAAAAGCTTTGGACTCGCTAAGTATTCTGTCTTGTGCAAATTTATTACGAAACAGCTTACACTGAATTTTGGATAAGATTAGTTAAGACAATACTCTTAGACAGAAAACACGGTGTGTCAGTAGTTTATCCTTCATATCTCCACCCAATTTCTGACCATTAGTTAAAGTTGTACATATTTGTTTCATCAGCGATTTGTATGAACTAATATTTAGTGGGCAAATGAGTTTTAATGATGATAAACGAAATAACATCTGCGTGAACAACCCATATTTCAAACATATCCTGTGAATATGAATTATGTCTTCTTCACCTTTCAGAATAACCGCAGACTGTTTTAGGAATAAAATCTGTGATTCTATTTCGATTCGCCATTTCTTGACTGATTTCATCGAGTGAAGTAAAACAGTTTACTTTTAAGCAATTGTTGATATGAATAATAGCAGTAGACGTATAATCCCAACTAGTGATATCATAATCATATTGTAAATTGACGAGAATCGCCTTATTCCTGACGATTTTCACTCGGAATAAACGCTAGCAATTTGTTCATTCATTCAGAAGTTCAGTCTGAGTGATACACATATCCATTCCTACTTCTAACTGCTTGTCGACATACTGCTGCTTCAAGAGTTGGTCGGAGTAGATTCCCTTAATCTTATACAAGATATGCAAGCACTTTGGTCAGATTAAGTATTGAAATTTATTTGTCTTGCCATTGTACCGGTTATTACTATTTAAGCTCACGGATACAATAGGATGGTTAAACGAAATGGATAGAATAAATGAACTTACAACAAATCCCAGGATACTTTTCAATTCACCATACTCCCAGGTACATTTAACTAGAACGTGTATTCGATCAGTTGAACAAATAAAATTCATTGGAGGTATTAACAGTTTACTCATTAAGGCTGGATAATGAAAATTACTCAAAGAAGTAGATAATAATGAGGATGATGGTCGAGTAAATGTTATCATTTGCTTCATTAGTACTAAATATGGTTGCTTTCGATTACAACCTGAACCACTATAGGTGAGAACTGATGATGCATATTGTACAAGTGAAACCAATGAACTACTTGTACCATATTCATTTACAGGTTCAATTGTAATCACGTAATACCTATTTGGTAGTAAGTTGAGTAACTCGACTTTTAAATGTCCATTTATGATTTGACTTTTTTCATGTTTTACAAATAAGTTGAATGATGTAGTATTGTCATCAGCGGGATTTGATGGCCAGACATTGTATGCAATATGGTACCAACCTGGTTGACTATTCCATGCACTATTGTCTAATACCTGCATGTTTAGAGCAAAAGTTACATAAAAAACAGGTGATAGCAATGTGTTAATTCTTGTCATTATGAAGAAGAAAACCTCAAACCATTTCGTAGAATACATCTTCTTTCAACTGCAACAATACTCAGTCTTTAATTATGACAGTAAATTACTATCTATAATATCACCTGCATTTAGAGAATGTGTTCTGATTAGTTCTATGACTGTTGACATCTTTGCATCACGTCGATATGCTGAATACAGATATCTGTGTGCTTTTAGGAGCTACTTTATGTCATTCATATAGTTAGCTTTACAGGTGCAGCTGTTGTTATCTCTGCATAGTGTGTTTTCAGTGAATTATTGATATAAGTGAAGAAGGTTCCCTCTTCTAATCGTAGTGGACCTTTGAGAGTGTAGTTACTACATGTAAACTTAGTATTCCAAACTGTTATACAACGGTCTGTTAAATAGTATTTGTACCCAGTTTGATTTGCAGTAGAATCTTACTTATGTCCGTGAGTCGTGTATTCTTAGCCCCATTAATTTTTAGTTCAACCGGCAGATGGTTGTAATAAACATTTAACACCACAATGAAGGTATTATAATTTTAAGTATGTATAAGTATTCATCACGTTTATATAAATAAAAATTCACAATTCTTAACCCAGTAGTGGATTATAGCTAGTTTAGTTCGTAGTTCAATAGTGAACCAAGTATATCTAATATAAAGTTGGTGCACGAGGATCAAGACACTGACTTTGTTTGAAAAAGCCACGCAGCAAGGATATAAAGTGGCAATTTAGGGTTCATGGAATGCTATTAACTAATAGTTGATGAACCCTGTTGATAGTGATTAAGATTGATGCATTTGTGTTAATCACTCAGAATCACCGAAATCTTGAGGTTCTTTATTAGACTTCATAAACTGTGTGTACAATCTTCACTGATGCAGGTCTATAGAACGGTATCTGTTGGTTCCTCTATTACTCTATCCGAGTGTGGTATACCACCAATGATAGATTTCAAACTTAAGTGAAGACAAAATATTGTTAAGATACTCCTATTTATCCAAAGTCACAGCAATCTGGTGGATACTAGACTGGTTAAAAATATAATTAACCAAGCCATGAGTATTAGCTTTAAGTCTAAGGCGATGACGAACATACTGGTTTTCTGCATTTACACTTCTTTGCTTAGACATGAAACCTGTTTTTGGATCATAGCATATTCGAGTGATAACTTACAGTGCAAACTTTATGGATGGGTTTTAACTGTAAATGCATTCTTCATTTTTTTTTCTAATTCACACTGATTTTACAAGAAGTTCAGTGTGAAGAAGGAATAATTAGTAATCCTCGATTTCGGTTATCTAATTTACGCTAAGTCAAGTATAATATTTAGATTTGTGATTAGCAAAATCACAGATTAACCTGAATGTCTTCATGGATGTAGTGAAGGATATTTGCAGAGGAGGTTGTAAGTGTAGATTCCTTCTATTGAACACTTTGTTGTTCATTTAAATCGTGAACTTGTTTATAAATAATCTGTTCACGCAGCGTAAAACAACACTGATGTGAAAAGATTCACCCAGCATTGACTTCATCACTATACTTTGTAGTGAGTCCGTGTATTCAAAAATGTCTTTCAGACTTTTGCAGATTACGAAGCAACCTTAATTGACTTTCCTGGAATAGTTCACATCTTATAATAAATAGTTGGTTAATCTCTTCATTTGCAAGTTATGATCCCCTATGCCTGCTGGACAAAATACTATAAAACGCAAAGTGAACACATCGAATGCTTATATACAAACTATCAGTAAAATAATAACCAAAACTCAAAACAACTCCAAGTAGCAACTTACCCGCCATTTCACGCTAATGTATTCACAATATTCATCAGTTAGTATATTGGTTTTCCTTGTTTGTTTATTTTGAGAGTTCCAGGTTTCTTCAGGATACTGAAGTGTTTTTAATTCAACTTCCAAGCGAATTGGACTGGAGCATGGTTTTTGTGCATCTGTGATCACAATATCAGTTGGTAAACTAAAAGGACTCTGTCCAGCATCGGTTTGAGCAGCCAAGCGAAATATGTACATTTTATTCGGTCGGAGCCTATTGATGGAAACAGTCATTCAATATAATATGATGGTTTTACTGGTAACATATTTTTTGTCTTATAAACATGAGTAAACACAAAGGCGTAGATTAAACAACTCTAGTACCCTCTCTTGCAAAATTCTTGTACCAGAGTCAGATTGAATAAGTCTTCTAACTCCTAATTGAAATACACTCACCAGATAATGAACTCTTGACAACTTTCTATCGAAATAGTGAGTTCTCAATTATAAAACAAGTTATTAAGTACCCAACTGCTAGCAGCAAATTTTAATTATATTATCGACATTTACAAACTGAAGCTAAAAATAAATGCAGCCAATATACATTCATTCTATCTTGGCTGTTAAATGATTGAAAATCTGAAGCTATTATTAGCCGCGTTATTGATACTGTTGATGCCGCCTAATTCTATGCATAGTTTTAAATTGCTACGTAATCACTGAAGTAATAATATGGTTGTTTTGATTTACAATACTGAATTATATGGTATTATAGGCAAATGGATTAACACCAATGATATTCTTAATTGTGGTGGACTGACTAGATTATGCGTCAGGCAGTGAGTGGGAAACGAGAAGACAGGGATATCCGGGACCGACGTGAAGAACCTAGAAGGCCTGGATTTCACGCGTGGATGATTCATATTTGATGTAACACAAAATCGAAGACTTACAAACGAAAACGGACAAACTGGTTGAAGAAGCAGCCGGCGAAGACAGGACTCCAAGTGAACATAGACAAGACGGAGGTGATGAAAATAACCAACCAACCAACCAACAACAACAGCAGCAGAAACATCCAGCGCCAATCACCATCAACGCGAGGAATTTGAAAGAGGTCACTTCATTCACTCACTTATCTAGCGAGCATTGTCTCCACTACAGGAAGTCGGAACAGACGAGGATGTCAAATCGAGTGAAAATCGGGAAGGCGAGCAAGAAATACATTCACTCATCAACCTGAAACAACCAATCTGGAAACCAATCTTCGTCACTCAGCAACAACAAAATTCTGTCGGTCGGATTTTCAATACAAACAGCGTCAAGTCAGTCAGTTCTTCTATACGGAACGGATCAGAAACTTGGCTTTCACAAAGAATATTTCCACCAACAGCCTGTTGCAGACCAGACCTTTATCAACAACTAACTGTCTTCACTGGCTGTATACTGAAGATCAGATGGCCGGGCCGGGTCGGGCCGGAAAGAATCACCAACAAGAAACTAACTGTGGGAACAAACAAACAAAACAAGAACCAATCGCTAACCAACAAATATTCAGGAGGAAGTGGAGATGGATTGGACACTCGCTCGCTGAGGAGGCCGCCGCTGGGTGACATCGCGCACGCGTCAGGCCATTGCTCGAGTGGAACCAGGCCGAAAGGGAAGCACGCGGCGAGTGGGATGTCAGTGCAAGGGTGACATGGAGGAGATCGTGTGAAGAGGAGAGGAGTTGAAAGAGTATGGACTAAAATGCATGGATGTAGGTGAAAAGTACAGCAGAAGGAAGACAGAAGCAAGTGGAGAGGTGTAGTTGAAGCCCTATGTTCCACTAGGAACCCAAGGGGAAAAATAATAAAAATAAATAGGTATATGGACGGACGAATCTCCACTTACTGATTAATCAAGCAGTCGAAGTTATCCACAAGTGCTGTTGCTCAAAATAAAAAGTGTTTTCTAAAAAAACACTGGAAGAGTTGAACACTTTGTCTATTGTTTTTTTTAATATCTGAGACATTAAAGTAACCTGTGTGATTAAGATTGCATTAACAGGAGAAAATGATTAGAAGTCTCTTAAGTTATTCATGTAACTTTGCTGTATCAAGTCAGTTTGTCATTATCAGCCTTTTCATGATTATACAAATGAAATAATGTGACCACTTTGTTTAGTCTTTACTGTCTTCACAGTTGGAATTTTCACGAAAACACCTACTGACTACTTTACAAAAGATGTTGTTACTGTGTCGTGCTAATAGTAATCATTTTAAAAATGTGTTTTTTTTCAGAATTCAATGCTTTATTCGTTGTTATATTTGCCATGTTAATAGCATCCAGCTAAGATTTGCGACAAAAATAACTATCACAATCTATCACAGTCGGTATCTCAAATGTATGCAGTGCTGAAAAGCATATTACATATCAGTTTCAGAATCTTTTGACATTTTGACGTATTATGAGACACGGTATTATTCTGCCTCCATAAATGGAGAAAGTCGGCTGTTTTGTCTACATATTCACACCGTCTTCTTATCTGTGCAGTTAACATCGAAAGTATGTTTAGATATGACGGAGAAGATGTGTAGCTCAGGTGAACGATATTGGCATAATTGTGTACACAGAGACGGATGGTTTAGTTTTTCCCATACCTATGTTCTCCAAATGCAACACAGGAGTTTAAGCTTAAGCTCTGTAGTTTCAGTAACATTGCTGGTTTCATTTTTTTTATTGGGGATTGTGTTGCTAACCTAACGTCAAACCTTCCTTCTTATCCAGGCTTTCTGCCAGCTTCAGTGAGACTTAGCAGTGCGTTGGCGGGAAATCAAACCACGACCACAAACAAAATGAACTGTTAATACAACGAGACAAGTTCCTCCAACTTGCTACATGGATTTGATTTCGGTCTCTTTATAAAAGTCCTGCAATCGTCATGTTAATGTGTATCACTGAGGTGACAATATCATTAGCCATTGTGCCTGTCGATGCATCAGTGTTTTTTAAACGAAAATTTCTCTGGAAGTTTCTAGGAGTTTTGTATTCTTACCAGTCTCCAAATTATGCTTTTCTGTATATTTTTTTCGCATATATCACTCAAATGATGGACATTTTTGCGGGCCGAGTTTTTATATAAATGAAATATGTAGCAGGAACACAGTCTTAGTTACTGGATAGAAAATAATCCTTAAAAGAGTATTACTCATTTCACTTTCGATTTCACAAACTTCATAAGCGCAAACGTATTTCTTTCGAGCACTGCTTATCACCTAGGCCTGAAACAGATCGACTCAACATATGATCATCAGTGTGCGTCAGTGGCACAGTGGTTAGGACTCTCGCCGACCATGCGCATGGTCCGAGGTTCTATCCCCTGCAGACGCACACCTGATACCTATGGTTGGCCTGCAAAATTCGGGCTACCGATATCCATGCTGAAAATTCCATACTTGTACCAAAAATACAGTGTGGAATCAAGCTGTAATAAAAAATTTAAAAAAAATAAAATATGACGTTACTTGTACAGTATTCAAAATGAGTCTGATTATGCGACTTATATAACCTCTTAAGTACTGACTATCATACATAAATACAGGTCAACTACACTTTATGCAGTGATTTTGAGGATACTGCTTGCCTAATTATCAATTTAATCATGTCCATTTAAGGATAAATAGGTGCTAGTGAAAAAAATATGTCCATGGATGGAGTGAATATCACCGAAAAGCGATGAATTAGTGCATAACAATCTGCATTCTAATTTAGATATACTGGGCTTTAGGTATTATTAATAGGAGGAATAATTTACCTCTGTAAGTTCGTTCGGCTTTATGCTGTGAATTAATAGTCGCATTACACACTAGTTCACTTATAATCGAAATAGGAAAACAACTGGTGTGTGTGTGTGCGTGTATATGCCTTTCAGTAGTTGAATTTAATAAATATGATATCAATTCAAATCCATCACCTCTTCCCTGTTGTAAATAAAGCATCTGTAAAGCAGTAAACAGAAACAGAATCATCAATACCGACATTGTTGATACAATTACAAACAGATAATTTCGGTCTGAAATACTCTACAAAATGTCTGTTGTTTGCTTCCATCAACACGTGTACACTTTCCTATTAAACTACACAGTAGATGCGTAACTTGCACAAGCCGAATTCACACAGAGAGTGAAATATATATATATATACAACTTTAAACATTTGTGACTAAACTTAGTGTCACACAGCTGACTTCAGTTACAAAAAAAAACAACTTGAACAATGATAAGTAAAGTGTGTTCATAAGACGCAAGCAGGAAAATATAAAATATCCCGCTGAGGTGTTATGAATTTGACAGAATACATAAATCAAAAATTCTTATATCAATAAAATATGATGAATTGAAAAGGCGGGAAATTACATGGAAATATCTGCTGCATTCCGTCAACCATCTACACCACACACACACACACACACACACACACAATTACACTCACGATTTCGCAACATGTGAAAAGTTAACAGCTTTTATGACTGAATAGAGTGTATTCAGTTGATTGCTTACTAATATTAAAAGTTATGCAACATGTAACACAGCACAAAACAGTCTGTATTCCAAGTGATATGCTGGAATTCCCTGACTGGTGATCATTCCAAACTACGCAAACTGACATTATATGCCATAAAAATACCACATAAATAGAGATATGAAATATGCAATTTAGTGTACAGTTCTGTCTTTGAAAGCCTCATATCACCATGACTTTCTTTGTAAACTCTAAATACTTAGACCTAAATACTCAATCTGCTTGACAGTACTATATGTAGTCTCTAGGTATTTTGAGTTCTCACCAAGAATTATAGCCAGCTAAAATCCCGATGGCTAAAAGAAATATCAAACTACCTCAGCTAGTTGAAATAACTGGAATTTTCACCCAGTTTCCTCCTTCGAATTTCTGTTTATGTATTATGATATATTCGGTGAATTTTAAGACTGGTTGTATTGTAATTAACCACTACTTTCATATTCCACTGGTCTTTAGACTAATTTGCTTCAATAAAGAGTAAAACCATAATTTATCCAAGGCAGCTAACTTTAGCATCAGTCTCTTTTACTGTGTCATTCGATAAGTCTTCTCCAAGGTTAAATTACAAAGCTTTTCAGCTTGTGCGCAGATATCGCACTATTCTACGTGTAGGGAGCACACACACCAACCAAAAATTCACCTCTACATTCACACCAACTGTATCATGGTCACCTATCTTGGTTACATCTTTGATGCAATGTTGTCACGTTTCTGTATCCACTTATCTATGTGTCTGAGGTTGCCCTTTTCGACAAAAAACGATTATATGATATTGTTTGATAATGTAGCATCACTGTAATGATAAATTAACATGCTTAAACCATAAAATAACAAAGGACACCAAATACTGGCACACGGTATGCTAATCAATTCACTTCTATTTTTTATTTATTTTTGATTACAGCTTGATTCCACACCGTATTTTGGGTACAAGTATGGAATTTTCAGCGTGGATATCGGTAGCCCAAATTTTGCAGGCCAACCATAGATATCAGGTGTGCGTCTGCAGGGGATAGAACCCCGGACCATGTGCATGGTCGGCGAGAGTCCTAACCACTGTGCCACCGACGCATACCAATTAACCTACTAACTAAGCCTTCCTTCTACTGAAGTATGTGTCTTCGGATTATAAAGTATCTTGAGTGATATGAAAATATTAAAGTGCACCATTTATGTAGAAAGGCTGGACTTGATGAACACCCCCCAAGAATTTACTAACTCAAACAATACATAGGAATGAATTGTAGTTGTATTAAATAAAAACATAAATATCTGAAAAGAGACAACATTTTTAACCTACCCATTCACTACGAAATCATTTTCGTCACCGAAATTCGGAGAAGGATAATAGTTTGCCCAGGTTACAGAAGTATAATTAATTGAGCTTCTGTGATATGATATATCATCATGGAAATTGTCTTTATTTATTTCTGCATACTGTAGAGTATAGTTTGTTACCGGAGATGTATAAATAAACCCAGATCCAGATTCAGTTGTTTCATTCGACTGTAATTGGCTTAGATAATTTGGCCAGGATAAATGAATTGATGTGGAAGGACAAAGTGTGTGTTGACTGTCAATCATCGCCGTACTGCTCGGCAATATTTGTATACTCGGTGTAGCTGGAGGTATTTTTGGTACTGTTTGATAACTTTCGACAGTTGTTACATATACCTTGAAACAATAAATTTAAGAAGGAGGTATTATCAAATGGCCGAAAAATTCTCTTAGGTGAAATAATTAGACTCATCAAAGAAAAGTGACCTTTTAGAGATCACGTTAACAAATTCAAACAACCATAGTTTGATGACCAACAATAAACTATCTATACAATGTTGTCAGTCAGCAGAAGCCAAAATTCATGGGCCATTGGATCAGATCACAGTGACTGAATGATATAAGAGCTTGCCTTGTAACCGGACAGTTGTGGGATCTAAACCAAGTTTGTAGGTACTGTCAAAGATTCACTGGTTTTCCAGTGATTTTTAAGCGATATCAGCTTGTATTCAAATCTGTAATCGAATTCCTACAAACCAACAGCTGAAAAACCACTATGGTCAAGATATGTCTGCAATTAAATCTAAATATTAGACCTTCCTTAAAATCATCTCAAGTCGAAGATCAGAACAATTTAATTCAGGGTTAGGCAGTGTACAACAGGTCACAGTTAGTAGGCAGAGAAAAAATGTCAATGTTTAAGAATTCCTTAACTGAGTCAAAAACTTGTACTCTTCATTTTGGTTAAAAAAAAAAGTACAAAATTTACACAATGCACAATATTAACTTCAACCTACACGAAAAATGTGTTACGCTAAACTGGTCTGGAATAATAAATTGAACATATGATATGTGTAGGGTAAAAGTTGAGTGAGTCACTTTAGATGTTCACCCTAGAAGTAAGATCTCTGAGACATTGCAAAGTGGTTACGCTATGTTATGAATTGGCAGAAGTTGGAATTAATGGGTTGGCCATTGGATCGGGTCCCAGAGAGTGGATTAATAGTCTACTATCTAGATCGCCTGTAACCAGGAGGTCCTGGGTTCGAACCCCAGTCGGTGCGTAGTAATCAAGAGTCCCAAACTAGGCTAACAAAACAACTGTTCAGTACTCCCAGTGATTCTCTAACTGATGTAAGCTCATGATGATGAAATCCTCCAACCAATCAAACTGAATCCCTACAAAAACAATACTTGAGAATTCTGATTTGTTTAAATATTCACGTTTAAATAAATTAATTTTTTAACAACCCACCACCTAAATACAAAGACTATTAAAAAACAAAAAAAAAATCTGCGAATTAATTGGAAACCAGACTACTTGGTTCCTTATTATTCAGACAGTATAAGACTTAAATACTGAGAAGCAGTCACAGTTTCCTAAGAATGTCTTAAACCCTCCGTATAATCACCGACTAACTTAGCTTCCATTAGAATCATTAGGTGAATGAATCAGTTTCAGGAGATTTAATCTCTGTGTTAGCCAGGAAAAATTCATCCAGCTATCTAGGAGTTTATTGAAATACACTTAATTTCTCCCACAGTCTGATCAACTATGTACAATGAATTTTGCAGTGTCTCAGAGTCATTAGAAAACAAGATTCAAGGCGTCGATGGATTAAGCCAAATTCAGACACTGAATATACCGTCAGTAAGTTGAATTAATCTGATGCAATAATGATTAGTTTATTCACCAGCACTAAAATTTCACTCTCCCCAGAGAGTGGGAAATAAATTAACTCTGAAATATATATATATAAAAAAAAACATATTTGCATTATCTCACGCAGAAAATAATGAAATTTGAAAGGCTGGCTACCTTGAATTTTAGCAGTAAAAAAAAATTAGTCCACATACCAATAATTCTGTTCTCTTTGAACATTCTTCAGAGTTGTTCAGTGTAGCATTATTCACCTGATTTGAATTGCTTTCAATTAGTTGAAACAAATATGTCGTATCCATTAACAATTCGTCTATAGCAATTAAATATTCTGAATAGTGTTTTTGTTGGTTTTGTTTTAATGACGATTTGCTTTCAGCAGCAGTTAATGCTCCTGATGTTAGGAATTCATCATTTAGCATGATATGATTATTGGCTTCTGGCCAGCTAATTATACGAGTGGATGGTAGACTTAAATTTTCGTAGGATATAGGGTCTATTCTCACCCACTGCAATGTAAATGTAGTAGCATAGCGCAAAAATGACCTTTGATTGACTGCTTTCGGTATCCAAGTGATCAGTACACGTGCTTTTTGGCTGTCATGTTTTTGTCTGGATAGTGGAATAATCCTGCGAAGTAATAAACGACCTTCTGCAATGGTAAAATAAGAATTAAAGAAAATACACAGTAACTATCACTCTTCAAAAACAGTTAAAGGTAAATTTTGATAACTAAATTTTCCCTTTGGTAGTGGTGATCAATAGAATGCTCTCCAATCATGCACGCAGGAGGAGTTCAAATCCCGGTTGTTGGATTGCCGAATCTTGTCAAGGAGGAAGGGTTGGGTATGAGGCTAGCAATCCCACCACTATTGAGATTGAGGTCTCAAGAGTTACTTGAAGTTCTGTTCCACTCAGGACGCAAAGGAGTGAAAAATGGCTGACTAACTGCAGAGAAATAGAGATAGGGATTTGAACAGTATACTTTTGGTTTACTTACCATTTCCTCTAACAAGTATGTATGTGGTTTTTAATGTCACCTAAATCACTAATATTGTGGCGTGCGCCACTGACAAGACTTATGAGCAGTATATAAAGAGACATTCATCACAACAGAAATACCAAATAGCAGAGGGATAGGTCTGACACCAAAAAAGAGAGGAAATGAACCAGTTTTGCGGCAGAACATGGGAAACATGAAAAGAAGACAAAGATGCACAATACGAAGGAGAGAAATGACACAAAATCGAAAATTTGTGCAAGTGGGAATTTTCATATAAGGTATACATAATTTCCCCATATGGAAATATTAAATTCCAAATAAATATTCTGTTACCAAATCTCTAACTTCTACTGTCACAATATAGGTGAATGTCATGCGAGTGATGTGTCATTCAATTATCCATGCATCGTCATCTCTTCAGTGCCTTTTCAACCAGTTTCACTCTGTCTCTATTCTAGGGTTATTAGTATGCTAACTGTACACAGTAGAGACACAAGTTAAATTTGCTAATTAAGTAAGCGTAACGCATAACTTCTCCAATGCTTTTAAAAAACTAAATGTTTTGACTATATAAAACAAATTTTTAGGAAGCTGAAATTAAAACGTCTTTTTTTTATTCCATTAAAATAACTAACAATGTTTACATAATCACGCAATGTCTGCACACACGCAGTTGCATTATAAGCAAAACAAGAGAGAATTCTTTCCGGTACAAAATACACAAGGATGGTATTGAACGACATTAAATAATAATAATAATAATTTATACCATCTAGAAGTAAGTATAACCTCACCTAACCTGTTAGCTCACTAGTTGACTAGTCGTTTCTGAGCCCAGAAAAAGCATGAAAGCTGACGTATGACTAGCGTCCCTAATATGGAAAATCAACGTAGTCGCTACGGAAACATCAACGTAAATAGGGGGAACAGTAAGAAGTTAGCGTGTTTTTATACCAAAATGAGCTTCTGCCTTATTACTCGTCCACAAAATACAATAAATGGATAAGATTATTATATTACTAGTGTAAATTATAACAGAATGGGTGATATGATATTGTGACTCGTCATATTCCACGTCACCTGGTTCTTTCAATAAATTTCGAAATCTAGGCACATAATTTACACTGCTGCAGGTTAACGCTGCAAAACGTCAGATACAAATTCATGGTGTTTTACAGTCGAACTGTATCTTGGAGATTCAGTTATCTTTCTACATAGTGGTAATAGCAGAGCTGTTAGCAATAATAATAATAATAATAAATTTACAAAATTTCCTAAAAGCGTTTTACAATACACTACTCACTTTGCTTTTCTTCGGCAAGATTTAAATGAATAAATACTCGTTCTTTGTTATGACTCTTATCATCAATTGATTGACCAGCTAGTGTTAATCGAAAACTCAGATAACCATTGAAGTAGCAAATTTCACCAACATCAAAGAAACTTTTCAATGAGAGTTTTAACACGTTCTCATAGAATGAATCACTCGATTGCATAGTTTTACTTCTGAATAGATTTGTATCATTGAATGGAATGAATTTAACATAGCTGGGAGAATCGCCATACTGAAATGTTGCGTTCACATAGGCATGAGACGATATTTTTTTGAATATTAGCTAGAAGAAAAAAGAATAAATTGACAAGTTACAAAAGACAAAAAAGGATGAACACATTTTAACCTCTTATAAGAGATGAACATTCTTTTCTTTATCAATATTCATAGATCCGTTGACATTCACAACTAAAGACAATAAATACACTGTTGTTTAAGTTCTTTTAAATTAAATTTAATCGAGCCCCGGTGGGTGCGTACTGATGAAGAGTTCCAGACTAGGACGAAACAGCTGTCTAGTACTCCTAACTGGTTTTCCAATGGTTCTGTAACCAATGTCATCTCATGATGAAATCCTGTGACTAATCTGTCTTCAAAAATCATAATACTCTTTTCACCTATTTATACAAAAATATGATTGATCGGTGAACTGTTTTATAGTGCATTGTTAGTCAATAGAAGGTAACACATACTTTTCTTGATATCTAGACTCACATGGCCGAATATCTTAATTAGCTTCTATCAGTAGCTTATTACTTCAGTCAGTGCTTCAGGGATAGATTACTCGCCAATCACACACAATTTTCG
This sequence comes from Trichobilharzia regenti, assembly GCA_944472135.2. Classification (NCBI taxonomy): domain Eukaryota; kingdom Metazoa; phylum Platyhelminthes; class Trematoda; order Strigeidida; family Schistosomatidae; genus Trichobilharzia; species Trichobilharzia regenti. The sequence continues at coordinate 987,236 of OX235270.1, forward strand.
GTTGGTGAACTCCTAAACCTCATCTAGGCAGCAGTAAGCCAGGGAGAGAGGGGAGGGGGTTGAGCGTAAGACTAGCACTCCTACACTACTCAAGCAATACAAGTACTGTTGAAACTTACGGGCTTCATTCTTGAAGTTCTGGGTGCCACCAGGAGAGCAAGAGAGTTCAGAAAAGAGTAGATGATTGCAAATCTAAATAAAATGAATGGATGATAGCATCTCATGACTTCACTTCAGTTGAAAATTAGTCAAATCCTTAAATGATAATACTTTCTAACATACTGACTCAATCAAATCAAGGAAGAACACTTCGTTCAACCATTCAGTTTTTTCGAAGATGCAGTTAAATAAAGTAAAAACATTTCGCAGCTATTGTAATACAACAGAGCTTTTAAAATTATGATATATAATTATAAAAACAAAATAAGTAGTTCAGCGAAGAGTCTCTTTTCGGCGAAATCATTCACTGTACAATCGCGATTATAAATACCTTTATATATATGTGTATGTGTGTATAATTCGTTTGTCCGATAAGAATAGGAAAGTAAGTTTTCTCATCCTCCGAACGAAGGAAACAACTTACAGATGCCCTGAAAGGAATGAAAACCAGTCAATCAATCTAATGTGATCTCTTTGATCATATCCGATCGACTGCTTCAATATTACTAAGACTTTATGGTTTACCGAAGATACACAAATTTGGTCAATCAATCAGTCCTATTCTAGATAGTCAGGTCCCCTTTAAAATCATTCTGATTCAAAATGGTTGGCTGATATTCTGGAACCCATAAGGAAACATCTATGCATATACTTGTTTCGTAACACCTTCAGTTCGTTGACTGCACACAAGATATGAATGTTAATAACAAATGTATTTTATTTTTCCACATCAAATCACTTTTCACTAATGTCCTACTCACAGAAACTGTCTGTTTTAAATGTAAACACGTAGATGACAACCACTTCAAAATTGGAATATTACCAACTTGTCTGGAAGAACTGCTTCCGAAGTGTACTCTCAAAGTACAATTTACTTTCAATGACACTATCTACAGATAAAAAGTCGGTATTCCAATGAGATCTCCCTTGATCCATTACTAACAAACTGCTTCGTGCCTAGCCTTGAGAACGGTCCACTCAAGTCGTTCATTGACAATTTGCAACTGTATGAATGATACGTAGCTGACGTTTTCGTCATTTGCGGTAACAGTTATGACCAAAATCAGTTGCTACAAATATTCAATAACTGCCGTCGGGCAAAAAAATTTACTCGAGAAATTGAATGTGTATCTAAAATTCCCTTTCTTGATGTGCAATTAACAAGATGAACTGATCGGACCTTAATAAGGTCAATCCGTAGAAAACCCACTTCAAAAGGTCAATTAACGAGTTTCTACAGTTGGGTACTTAATGAGCGGAAACAAAATCTGCTTAGATTCATGAAACTTGGATCCAACACATTTGCAGTGTTAACGCCCTGGAAGCAGAACTGTATCTTCCGAAAGAAACCTTCATCTCAAATAGAAACCCACCAAGATTCTTCGACAAGAATATCAAACCCGAAGGTTCAGAGGAACGAAAAATCCCTTTTTTACAAACGATAATTTACATGAATCTGGAAACTGAGCTTGCGATATCCCCAAGAGAAGAATTTCAGCATCTTTGGAAAGAATATTCTTCGCACCATTCTTAATAGTAGTATTCTCCAGTCGTTTATTGATCTGCAGAAGGCTTAAGGACAAAATATCGCATCTGACCACTTCTATTTTATACATCAGTTCACCTGTTGCTGTGGAGCCAGCCAGTCACATTCATAGTTTGAAGCGTATCCTATCCAAAAGGGTTCAACAACACTATCCCACAGCATGGCTGCAAAACGTAATAGTGGCTGTATAATAAGGAGTGCGATAATTGAACATCTCGTCAACAATGGTCATTCCTTTTCAACAAACATTTCCTTCAAACTGATCTACAAAGTGAAGAACAACCTACCAAAGGCAATACGCTTTCGTCTCCTTGGTTTTACTGAAGCCTTAGCTATTCAGTTGGAAAAAACCAGAGTTATGTACAGAAAAAAACCCATCGAACCACTTTTAATACCATGGTAAAAACCGTTTGACTTCTACTGACTTTATATTTGACTAGATATTCTTACTCCTTTTACATTTGTAATTTTTAGAACTCTTACATAATTCCATATTTTACTCTTTATTCTTGTATGCATTCTAATCACAGCTCACACATTAAACTATTCATCTTATTACGTAACTAACTGTATTACACTTATTCAACTTCTTTTATGTAGTGATTAACATTAATAACTATGTTTTTTGACAGCACATAGCCACTACCTCCTTACCCTGATCTTCACCCCACCCCCCTCCGGAGTTACAATTTGATTATTCATCACATTTTTGAAATGTGTTGACAACAACAACAACCCTAACTAATTCTTTATTTTTATTAAACAACCCTAGTGTACACACATATATATAAAAATAAGTAGCAAATATAATTGCGATTGTACAGCTAAGTGTGAATGAATTTGCCGCCGAAGAAAGAGACTCTTCGCTGAACACTACGTGTTTTGTTTTCATTCATGTCTGGACGGGGATTATTCATCATTGGGAAAGAATTTTAACCAGCGAATTCAGTCCGACTGAGATTCATGCAGATGTGTAGATGTAGATGTAAAAATAAAACATAAGAATTTTTAAAGGCAATTAGTCGCGTTTAATAATTTCGACAAAACAAAACGAAAACGTAATTTTTTTTTCTGAAACCTATACCGTATTTCAGACATTCTGATCACACATATACTCGTCAGACAAATTTGTATAAAAGACTAGAGAATAAAGGATCAAAATTGTATGAATGGCATAGGTCAAACTGTTTATGTGTCAGGATCACAGATAGGAGGCAAGAAAATAAGCAAAAGGTTTTGAACTTATTAATAAATAAAATGAACCTTGAACCTAAAATTGCATTACCACGACAGATTTGAAGTAATGAGAAATAGTGTCTAACTCCATTATAAGAAGTTATAAGGAGTTATACTCCACCACAGTGCCCAAATTTTATACTTATATAAATAATGTTTAGGCACGGAATAGGCTTAATCCTTTTCACAGGTTAAAACTTCAAGGAATTTAGGTATATGATATTAAAGTGTTTTATATATGGGTGTAAAGGCACCAGTGAAATCAACTTTATGACTTGTCTCTGTGTTCTGCTTTCAGACAGATAGCGTTGGACGTCTATTTCAGGGGTCAACTTAACCAAGATATTTTATCTGTTCTTGTGGGCACTTAAGAGTCTGTTCTATAACACTGACCTGCAGTGATCGATGGGTCCCCCTAGGCCTCTGTAACCACATATACATGGGTAAATTTGTAAACAAAGAGGGATGTGATACTATCATTCGGATGCTATTTAGGGTTTACAGGACAACATGAATCTCATTTTCTTTATTAAAATGATTTCAGCTAAATAACAGGTTCTGTGAGTATTGCTGTGAGCATTTTATAAAAATATAGTTGACAAGTACGTATGTGATCAGATTATCCGAAATGTGTTGAGCAGATACATTACACGTTTCAGATAAATTACATCTTCATATTATTCTCTTGTACAGCATAGGAAGTTGACAGCATCTTTCGTTGTTAACAGTGCGTCAAACAAGACACCAGTACATCCAGTGGAATAAAACTGTGGTATTTACTATCGCTGCATGCCATTTACCTTTTTTAATAGTCGCCACTAAAGATTGTCTAGAAGGTACTGTTGATAACTGCCTTGTGTGTATGTGTATGATAAACTAGTGACTAAAATTATATTGCTTCTAAAAATAGCATCCCAAGAGTATAAGGATAGCGTTTTTTTAACAATGAGTTTAGAGTAGACTAATACACATTAAGGAAAATGTTCACTGTCTCATCTTTCACTCACGTGGTAACCTGACGGTGGCTCTCCACACTCCACAGCTAGACTTTCTTTCCATTTCAAAATGATCCATTCATCTGTATATGAAACTTTCAAGTTATACCCAGCGTAATACGTTTTTGTAAGCCAAAGCGGAACTCGTACGTCTGTCTTCTTGGTCACTTGTTTATTTACTAAAACAGGCGTAACAGTCATTTCTGGTCCCAGCAACCACTTGTCAGATATGCCAGTTTGAATACTTGCAGCTCGTATAGTCACTGAATATTCACCGTCACACTTTAAATTGTTAACTGTATAATCAGACGCTGTGCTATCGTTGATAAATACCTGAAGGTAAACTAAACCGCAATGGCTTTGAACTTTTTGAATATTGATCGTACCATTTAAGCTAAACATGTGTTCATGATTTGGATATGTTGTAAATGAATTCACTGTGTGTTTGCTTTGATTCTCTTGAATTGTAATTAGAAAACCTTTCGGTATTCCATTCCAATTTTCTCGAGACAAAGGCTAGTGAAAATTAAATAGGAAGAAATACAAAGTTGCATATATTTTACTGAGACATGTTGATTAAAACAAACAAGTTGGGCGGAATTTCGTTTTTAAAATATGAGTGCAGTGTTTTGGAATTACTTTCAAAATTCGCCAATAACTGCTCCACAATAACTGGGTGATTGACATAGATTGGTACGTTGTATTCATCACTGGCAAGGTGAAAAATAAGGGTGTGGTTCTTATCAAACAGATGCTAGACAGCTAACTCTTTCTTGAATAAGGGCTGCGAAATCCGTCGATACAGAACCCAAATATATGCTCAAGTATGATGTCATTGTCTACCGAGTAATAGGCCTACCTTTAGAATTATTTGTATATACACAACTGCAGTTCCCTGTAACACTAGTCCACATTCTATACATACTTTACTAACAAAACTTCCCAAAACCGAGAGATTGCCAAGTACTCCTAAGTTTTAGCATAAAAGACCTGTTTTCTGCAGACGTTCATTTAAGTTAATCCTAAAAGCATGCACTCACCTGCCATGTAATTTTCATTCTGTCAGAATCGATAATTTGTGCATAAACCATAGATGGTGAAGTATTTGGTGGCTTAACACCAGTTTTGAACCAATTAGATGAAATTGAATATGAAAGCTTCCTATTGACTATATGATCGTAATTACCAAAAAGCAGACCAACTGGTTGCCATACTTCAATACGATAATAAGTGTAACTTGACAGATTGTGTAATTTAAATGAAAATACAAGTTTAGTTCGGTTTATTGACGGAGACTGGAAATTTTGTATTGAGGAAAACTCCATTTTTGAACTATAATTGTATTTGTATGGTGTTGAGATACGCTGGAAACAGTAGGAAGTAAGTGAGCAATTAGGCAATAACCAAACAAAACACGAAAATAACACAGGGCATTAATATAGATGAAATGATCAGTGTGAAGGTATTATCATTATTGTTATTATTATGATTATTTATTCCAATCGTCGCTCTATCTGAACTCATTAGAAAATAATTGATATTACAAAGTTCAAGGATGAAACAGACAGGTCAGTAGTTCGACACTAATTCACCTTTGCCTGTCATACACTCAAACTTATTATTTGAGACCAGAAGGAAAACATGTGACATTAATATTCTTTCCACCTACCATGTGATAGCATTCAGTGTTGACAAACATTTGGTACCACTGTTCATTTACTTTCAATTATGTTTTAAATACTAATGTCACAATTTAGCCTGCTAGTAAGACGATCAAGTGTGAAATCATGTTAATTTCCTAGATATATGCTATCTTATCTGGCACTGTTCACTGATCCAATTAGTTCGTAGAGCTTTAAGCTTATTCAGATAAAACTTTTCAGCCGTTAAATGTAATGTAATGTAAGTGGATGAGATTCTGTCAGTCCAAACGAAGTAAGTTATCTCAAATTATCTCTTAACGATCAGCTCATAGATTTTATTGTTGACATTCAACGGTCTTTTCAGTGTATGTTCAATCCTTCTGCATTCCCTTTAGCATACTTTTTTGATGATGATGATGCTTACCTTTTATATCCACCTGAACTTCAGCACGGAGGAGAGACAACTGCTGATGACAGTTTGCAGTTTGCTGGTAATGCTTCTTGTGATGTGTCAAGTCTCTGACTTGACATTAGGGCTGATGATTCGGATCTTGTTCCTTATATTCAGTGCAGTAAATCTCCACACCAAATTTCAGATCAATGAACGTCTGTCTCACTCTTCTGATTCTACCGCATGTAGCTGAAACAGTGCTTCCTATAGAAGTGAATGAAATGACTTCCTTCAGAATTCCCCGCTGATAGTGACTGCTTTTCATTATCGCTGACCAGTTATTCTCATCACCTTTGTCTCCCCAGCATTCGTCTGAATTCCCGCTTCCCCTGTTTTTTTCTGCAAAAACAGTTGATTTTCGCCTGCTGGTCATCGAGCTTCTGTTACATTAAACATCAGTATTCTTCGAAGTTCAGACCTTCCAGTATCTTTTCGTCTGTCCAAAGTATAACTGTATTGTCTTGTGTATGCCAAACACAAGACGGAGTCTTCGACTAAAGAAAACTCAGTTCTCAGTAGATTGACATATGTTTCTATCTACGAAAGGGGCTGTATTCTAATGGTCGTGTTTCAATACTCAACTAGTTTCATGTAGTATAGTCCAAGATATGCTACGGTTTTGCCAATAGCTTTTCCTGTTCTGTGGTGTAGGCATTTGAAATGATATTTCCTCTCGCATGGCAACATTTCGAAAGAAATTACAAATCAAAAGTGTTCTGTATTTTATTTGTAAGATAAAAAGGTCAAATTTCGATTCTAACTGATTAGCAACTTACTGACTTGATAAAATAGGCTTATAATCAAAGTTGACAGATATGCACTTCCCCATTATCGATCATTCTTTCTTTAATCACACGGTATTCACGTATTATGTTTTTTTTTATAATTACAACTATACGGTTTGCAACAGTATAAGAAGGGTCACTTAACTATCTGAGTATTCATATGTCGTTGTCAAAAAGCGCTACTGTAAACTAACTGATCAAAATTCACTAATGAATATGTTCATACTTTTAAACCGCCTACTCACATGTAGCTTTTTGCAGATAATAACGGAGGTGATAGGCATCAAAATATGCACCGGAAATTGCTAATTTTCTGTAAGTAGCTTCAAAATACATATGTACATCATATATCTCACCAAATAACAGTTTTGTTGACAGTACTCAGTAATATAATAAATACACTGTGTAATTAGATAAACATTTGTTTTTGTAAACCTGACACCATTTATTTAGCTAAAATAATAAAGCAACTATAAAAATCCTTTCACTGCTCGTGAGATTATAAAAATAAGTGTGAGATAAGTCTGACAGATCTGATTAAAGGCGTTGTACTGATCACAGTCTTCCGGTTTGTCAACTTATTTTAGCATCAAACTGCCTCATTTCTCAGTGGGTGTTTAGTTAATCTTCACATAGAAAAGATTGAACATCGAAAAATTTACCATTTCCTAAGGAATCTTGCACCACAAATTGTAATAAGTAGGACAGCTGCTATGAATTTGGCTTTTCAAGAAGAGTTCCGCCAGGGTTTAAAACGTTTTAGCTCTGGACCTGGGATCTTTAACCATTTTCTACTTAATGCATGCATACCTCACAGAAACTAGGCTTTCACTTATCTTGAAGCATAAAAAGGTAACATTCCCTGACATATTTATATGTGTCTGGTGACAAATATCCTCTAGAACTATAAAATATTGACTTGAAATTTCAACTGAAGAGAGTCGTTTAACGATTACGTATCTGAATGAGTTTTAGAAAACATTTTGGTTTGTAGATCACAAAGTAGTAACAGATCAGTGGCTTTCGAGTCTATTGCTGGAAGTCAATGAACTCAATTACTATAAAGTTATTGTCATTATCTTATTTGTTACCATAACTAATATTATTTAGCCTAACACTTTACCTTTATTATGTAGCACAACTCAGTGTTTAAAGTGTGTTATAATTTGAACAAAAGTGTTCTTCACATCTACTCTCAACACTAGACAGCTGATACTAATTAGCTAAAGTTTCGAAACCTCACACACAAAGGGTCAGAGTTCAAGTTAAAGAAACAATCAGTTCCAATACAAGTAGCCTAGAGGGTGTGAAAACTCACAAAAACAACCAGTCACGTTCAAGGTCACCAGGAGAAATGACTAATAAACTCATGGAGAAATCTAAAAGCTCACTTCAAATTGAAGTATGCGCTGAAGATGTTGCCTAGTAGGGTGATGAAAGCTTCGCAAATTAACTGTCTAGCCCAGAGAACACAACCACATCAAATTATCCACCTGAGCTACAAATCTTGTCCGTCATATCTAGTTTGAGACCTGTTTGCCCGATTCCTGAGTAGAAGTGGAGAAATATCTGCCGTCCACTGAAGGCTAATTCACTCTGATGCTCTTGAGTTAGACGTCTACTCCTCATCCCTGGAAGGAATAATATGCTTTTCGAGTTCTCTGTAATGATTTTCAGATCCCATGTCATAATTGTGAACTGAACGAGAACCACGTGTAGATTTAAGTATTGAACAAAAACTTTCTCAGTGACACATCCATAAGTAAAAATATTTTAGCCAACTTCAGTTAACATATTATGAAATTAGTTATGTCAGTAAACCACAAATAAATCTGAGACACAGTCGGAACAACTTGTCACATGAAATGAAGGATATGTCTGCTGTGAACACTTGAGGAGGAATCAAAACTCTTTCTAACTGTCAATACTTTGGATAAGACATGTAAGCGAACAGGATTTTCCATTTAGATTATACTCTAACGTGTGTTAGCTGTAAATACGGATAGAGTTCCAGTCAGTGATGGAGATTTATAGGTCAATCAAGAAATGTCCTATACTGCTTGGTTATTGTCAACAGTAATAAAAATTTCAAACAGCCAATCACTTTGATATAATTAGATGAGACATTCAAGAGATAATATGTCACAGTTCCATTATAACTGTCATGGCCGTCAATTACAAAAATGTCAGCTTGTAATGACACATGTATCCCTATAAAAGGAAGGCTTGACAGTTATCCTCAATTATATGCGGTAAGAGGAAATATAAACAGCTAATGACTTCATTAGGTCAAGTGGTCTATGGCAGGCAAAACTGAAATTCCCTTACTCTATATCTGATGAGTCTAGAGTGCTTCCATCTTATTTAATAGCCTTGGTTTGAAATTAGGCTAAAAAATTAAATGGAAATTTAGTTAGTACCGTTTTTTTGCGACCAGTTACTGATCAGTGTTTCGCAGTAGACTATTCTACAACTTTACTGAGTCTTGCTACATCTACCATTGAGATCTTGGCTACATACTGTTTGTTTCACCTATGTATTACCGCATGTGTATATGAACTTGTAGACATGGAATGTGTTTATAAGGTTGTTTAATTCACGAAAAGAGATTTGCAGCTTGGAATATGCCCTTTTTGTTTAACAAGGCGTTTTAACTGTCAGTTAAATTTTTTATTTTATTTTTATTTTATTTTATTATAGCTTGGTTTCACACAGTATTTAGGTAAGCGTATGGAATTTTCAGCATGTGATATAGGTAGCCTAAATTTAGCAGGCCGACCATTGATATCAGGTGTGCGTCGGTCGTGGATCGAACCCCGGAACATGTGCATGGTCGGCAAGAGTCCTAACCGTTGTGCCACCGACGCACATGCTGCTTTTTAGATAGGTAGGTACCTTATCTGAACTATAGCATACAATGAAACTTCTAGGAAACATATCAGACTTCATGACTGAATTTGTGCACGGCATTTATTGGACAAATAGATTGTCAATATAGTCTTTACTACACGTTGAAGACTAACTAAGAAACGTTTGTAATGAATAAGCGGTACAACTAAAATAGGAAATACCTTTCATCTCATCCTTGCTTATGTAACGCCAGACTAGCAGGTGTACCGGAAAATGCAGCTATTAGTAACAACAAAGTTCACACTTATACAACTTAAATAAAGTTAATTGGTGCCCCAAAGCATTTTATTTCCCGTAATTATTCCCATCACATAGTGTTTCAAGACTCTATTTGACCTTCTATTCCAGCGTGAATACCTAGGCTAACATGCACTTAAAAAGGCTTCCCATCAAAGCACTGTCATCTTATCTATAAGTAATTCTTTGCAATCTGAATCAGACATTTTTTCTCAACTTTTAAGGCGTTTCTAAATGTCACTCAAAAACAGGTGAATTTCACCGGTTGTGATATAATCACAAAGAAGAAGAATAAAATGAATTATCAGAAATAAACGACACTGATGGATTTAGGAAATCTGTTGAGTACGTAACAATGTGATTGTACACTTTTTGGTTACTTGTATAAATTCGAGATATTGTACATAATTTTTGTTTAAAACGCTTCTTGTTGAAATATACATAACTTCCGTGTACAATTGAAAAATACACTCTGCTGTTGGAGACTTCGTCTTCTCCCTGGTCACTTCTGCTTACTTGCTCCACTCACACCGTGTTGTATACTTCGGATTTATTGTAGGAGCCTACTACTCTCAACCGAAGACATTTCTACAACCGGAACACAGCAGCTACAGCAGACGCAGTCCAAACAATTAACGTGCCTGTGGATTATATAATTAATTTGTAGCCGAGGACTTAGACGTTATATACAAGTAATCCTTTTTGTTGCTATAACTCGTCACTGTATTTTTGGTAATATATTGTGATTTAACACTCCACTGACTTGGATTATTACTTTTATACTTGGAATGTTAGTGAACTCTAATATTAGTCCCCTACAAATTAATTGGTGAGCCCGATAAGAACACGGATTATTTTGGCATATTCATATTCTTATTTTTGCTATTTTTATATTCATTGTGATTTTGTGTGTGGTTTATATTTGTATCCTAATTTGCACCAATAACCTCATATATATAATGTCATCACCTCAGTCCGGTACATCAAACGAGCAGACAACTAATAGCGAGACAAATGCCACAATAAATGCCATCACTGATTTTCGTTTACCCCAATACGGTTTCGCAGAACCAAGGATTTGGTTTGCGGTAATTGAACCGTTGCTAGAAGCACGGGGCATTAAGTCCCAAATAGCCAAATATGGTATGGTGCTGGCAGAACTCCCTCCGTCAGTATTGACAGAAATCAGCGATTTCATCGAAGATCCTCCGACGGAACATCAATTTGATAAACTTAAAGCCCTCCTCATACAACGTACCAGTTTGTCGGATGAGAAAAGAATCCAACAATTGCTCACAGGCTGTGAACTAGGCCCACGTAAACCATCCCAGCTGCTCAGGCACATGCGCCAGTTAATCGGACATCATAAAGTAGACGAGGTAGTGCTGAAACAGATGTGGTTGCAACGTTTACCTAGAAATGTCCAGCAAATTTTAATCATCTCAGGAAAGTCGTATGACTTAGACCAACTAAGTGACATGGCAGATAGTATTTTGGATGTTTTATCCGATAACACCATAAGTCACGTAGCATCTGATAGTGCCACACCGTGTCATTCCACACCCACGGCAGACACACCGATACTCGCCGCCATTGCAGACTTAGCGGCAAGGATTGACAAGTTGGAAACTAATAAGTCTGATCGACAAGTCCGGAGACGGAGTTCACAAAGAAGGTCACCATCACGACGACGATCCTTCTCACGACAGCGTTCTTACACGTCTTCTCGGGATAGCAATATATGCTGGTATCACTGGAAGTTTGGACGTCATGCCCTGAAATGTGTAAAACCGTGCAGCTTTAGCGAAGCCAACCAGGCTCAGGGAAACGCCTCAGCCAGACAGTGATGGCGACAGCTGTTACTGGCAAGCAAACAAGTCGCCTCTTCTATGTGAAGGATAAAACTTCAGACACTTTATTCCTGGTAGACACGGGAGCAGAAGTTAGCGTAATCCCTCCTTCACTATCCAGGCGATCTACACGGACACCCGGAAAACTGTCTCTCCGGGCAGCTAACCACACAAGCATACAGACGTATGGAGAGCAATCCCTCATACTGGATCTAGGTTTACGTCGGCGTTTCACATGGATTTTCATAGTAGCCGACGTCAGTCACGCCATCCTCGGAGCAGATTTCTTGAGTAATTTCAACCTGTTAGTTGACGTCAACAATAAAAAACTGATTGATAACAACACCCATCTAAAGATCCATGGAATTATCTCCAGCTATTCTGTCTATAATATCAGTATTGAAAGACCAGCAGATTGCCCTTTTTCCTCCCTACTTCACCGTTTCCCTAAAATTCTTAAGCCGTCGTACAACATCGAGGACGTCCCTCACACAGTTACTCACAAGATAGTTACTACGGGTCAACCAGTTCGTGCTCGTCCCGTAGATTACCCCCGGACAAATTGGCAGCAGCCAAGGCAGAATTTGAACACATGATGCAGCTCGGCATCATCAGACCCTCCAATAGTCCTTGGTCTTCGCCCTTACACATGGTGCCTAAAGCTGATCATGATTGGAGGCCATGTGGGGATTACCGACATTTAAACAATGCCACAGTTCCCGACCGTTATCCTATTCCTCATCTTCATGATTTCTCCCTGACATTACACGGAAAAACCATTTTTTCTAAAGTAGACTTGGTCAGGGCCTATCACCAAATACCAGTTGCCCAAGAGGATATCGAAAAAACGGCCATCATCACACCTTTCGGTTTGTTTGAATTTCTCCGCATGCCATTTGGCCTAAAGAACGCAGCACAATCCTTCCAACGTTTCATGGATCAGGTCACACAAGGTTTGGACTTTGTATTTGTATATATCGATGACGTTTTAATTGCTAGCTCGTCGCCCGAAGAACATACTGATCACCTCACCATCTTATTTCAACGATTTGAGCAATATGGAGTCGTCATTAACCCCAAAAAGTGCATATTCGGTGTCTCCTCTATACAGTTTCTGGGACACCACATAACCGCGAATGGTATTACGCCTACGGAGGAAAAGATAGAGTCCATCAAAAACTTCCCCGAACCAGATTCACTCAAGAAGGTCAGACGTTTTTTGGGGATGTTTAATTTCTATCGGCGTTTCATTCCTTCGTGTGCCTCCATCGTCCAGCCGTTAACCGACCTCCTTAAAAATGATCCTAAAAAGTTTCAGTGGTCAGCTGAAGCACGCGAATCATTTTGCAACGCAAAAGATGCCTTATCCAGAGTCACTATGCTATCCCATATCAACCCCGAAGCGTCGCTTATTTTGTGCACAGATGCCTCCCAAGTAGCTGTAGGGGCAGTATTACAACAAAAGATGAAGGGCGAAGTCACCCCACTCGCATTCTTTTCTAAGAAGTTGGAACCGGCTCAGACACGATACAGCACTTTTGGGAGAGAATTGCTGGCCATATATCTTGCAGTGAAGCATTTCAGTTACTTACTACAGGGCCGGCATTTCACTATTTTTACTGACCACAAGCCCCTGTGTCATGCTTTCACTACTTCACTTGATAAACACTCCCCTAGAGAAGCCAGACAGTTGGATTATATCTCCCAATTTTCAACCGACATTCAGTACATCAAAGGGGATGCGAACGTGGTAGCCGATTCTCTTTCAAGAAGTGACATTAACCAGCTCCAAACGTCGGTAGACATCAGTCTTGATCGTATGGCTCAATTACAAAGAGATGACGTTGAACTCCAAACCTGCCGCAGAAACTCTTCCTTACAGCTCAAAGATGTGCCTATCCCCTTATCAGATGCAACCATAGTCTGCGATGTATCTACCGGCACTAATCGTCCATTTGTCCCTCTCAGTTGCCGAAAAGCATTGTTCGAACATTTACATTCGCTTTCTCACCCTGGAGTACGCGCCACGGTCAGACTGATCAGCGAACGCTTCGTGTGGCCTAAAATGAACTCTGACATTCGGAGATGGGCACGAGAATGTATCCAATGCCAATGCTCCAAAGTACACCGCCACACTATTACAACCCCGAAGACGTTTAAATTACCCGAAAGGAGATTTCAGCATATCCATATAGATATCGTGGGACCATTGCCAACATCAAGGGGATATACACATATCCTGACAGCGATTGATAGATTTACTCGTTGGGCTATTGCATGCCCCTTAAACGACATATCTGCTGAAAACGTTGCTTTAGTTTTTCTCGACCGTTGGGTGTCAAACTACGGTGTACCAACTACTATTACATCCGACCGCGGTCCTCAATTCCAATCGACACTCTTTCGCGAACTGACGAGACTTCTGGGAGTGAAACATATCTCCACAACAGCCTATCATCCGGCAGCGAATGGTCTAGTGGAAAGATTCCACAGACAACTGAAAAGCTCCCTGATGGCGCAGAATGATACATCTAAGTGGAGTGAATACTTACCTTTGATTTTACTTGGTATCCGTTCTACTATCAAAGAAGATTTAGGATGTACACCGGCTCAACTTGTCTATGGCACCAACCTAACCTTGCCTGGACAGCTAGTCCCCTCAGCCGATTCCACAGACGTGAACATTGCCGACTTCACTAACCGATTAACTAGACAAATGCTTCAACTTCAACCAACAGCACCTCGACAATCTCCCCGAAGAGATCAGATCAACAAACATCTACAAACTTGCAAATTCGTCTTCATTCGAGTCGACGCCATCAGAAAAGGATTGCAACCTCCATACGAAGGACCCTTTCAAGTTATTAAACGTTCAGACAAACACTTTACAGTGAACAAGAATGGAAGACGAGAGACTGTTTCAATTGATCGAATCAAACCCGCATACACCGACAACGACTTCGAATCTACATCGGCAACTGCGCAATCAAATAATCAAACATCCGATTCCACTCCACCGGCACCAAGTCTTATCCTCCCTCCATATCAAACACGTAGTGGTCGGCAAATCAAAAAACCGGCTCGCTACGTTCATTTTGAGGACTAACAAAAGAAAAATAATTAAAAATTATTATTATCTTTTTCGTTTAGACATTATCATCATGACCGTTAGTATTTCGTCGTAAACTTTGATGTTACTATCACTATTATTTATTTATATGTACCTCACCGAAAAAACAGGTAGTGTCCTTTCCAAAAACTATTGATCTTTAATCCATATTTTTTTTAATGTTTCTTTCCCCTCCTTAATTACTGTGTATTTACATATTTTTCTTTATACATTAAAAATCTATGTTCATGGTTAGTGCAAATTTAAGTGACATGACTTTCTATTTCAATTTTTATTGCTGAACTCATTGTATATGCTTTCAGACTTTACATGATTCACATACCTTCTCGCGTTTATGCATGTTGTAATATATCCCTATTTTTATCCAAAAGTTGCTATTACTATTATTATTTACTTCATAGTTTTACTTATCATTTTCCGGTTGTCTCTCCGGACCTCTAGGGGGGGGCCGTGTTGAGTACGTAACAATGTGATTGTACACTTTTTGGTTACTTGTATAAATTCGAGATATTGTACATAATTTTTGTTTAAAACGCTTCTTGTTGAAATATACATAACTTCCGTGTACAATTGAAAAATACACTCTGCTGTTGGAGACTTCGTCTTCTCCCTGGTCACTTCTGCTTACTTGCTCCACTCACACCGTGTTGTATACTTCGGATTTATTGTAGGAGCCTACTACTCTCAACCGAAGACATTTCTACAACCGGAACACAGCAGCTACAGCAGACGCAGTCCAAACAATTAACGTGCCTGTGGATTATATAATTAATTTGTAGCCGAGGACTTAGACTTTATATACAAGTAATCCTTTTTGTTGCTATAACTCGTCACTGTATTTTTGGTAATATATTGTGATTTAACACTCCACTGACTTGGATTATTACTTTTATACTTGGAATGTTAGTGAACTCTAATATTAGTCCCCTACAAATCCCTATAACCAGATAAGGTTACATTGAAATCAAATGTAACAATCTTAATACCACCAATCATTCCTTTTGACCTTATTGGAATATAAAACTTCAGCAGCACTCGCACAACTGACCACAATTTTTTATCCCCTAATTCACAGGATCACCTCCATGTCTCCATCGGATGCACGACTCGTCATTTCCTACTTATCCCCCACTAGAGAGCCTGTCGAGCATGCAGTATCATCTGTAAGGCAATTAGGTGTGTATCCGATTCACCTCCATCTCCTTCTATGTATTTATTCAACAATAGGCTCTTGGCTGATACACTGCAACAGTTTCTTTTCAATTATCCTTTCCACTGAGTCATCAGACCTTCAATATACCAGGCAGCGGAAGCGTATGTTTAATGAAAGTTTGCATCAGGCTCTTGCAAATGTTTCTGTTGACATGAGAACCAAACCTGTAAACCATTTATAAGCAATGAATTGACATTATTTTTAAGAATTCTTATCATGTTTCTTCTACTGGGTGATTTCAGAGAAGTGGACGCCTGTCTTGCTTTCCTTATCCAGTCACAGCTGGTTCTGACGTCTTCATCTCTGTCGCCTGTAGGTAAAACAACGCTGACTGATGATCATTGACATTCGTTGTTGTTTTGGTTGAATAACTTCATGATCTCTGTTATCATTGCTTGATATCCTGTCATTACCGCCACCTTGTTGGTTTTCACTAATAAACCTGGAAGTCCGTGAGACAAACCTACTGTAGAATCCAGATCTTCTGGGGTCATTGAGCTGGTCTAATTTATCCCCATTTTAAATGCAACATTATATTGTGTATAAAGTGGATGTATAACTGAAATTTAAACAAGTAAGAATGAAGTGAACGACACTGAAAACAGATAACTGTCAGATGAATAACAAGTTTGTTTACTCCACTCAAAAGGCAGAAATAGAAGCAGTAATTAAAAAGTGTGTGAACTTCATCTCTATTCACAAGGCAAATGAGGATTCCATTCTAAAGGATGAATACAATGCTACATACTCGACTGGAAGCTTTCAGCCTGCCAGCTATGAGAATGCTGTAAATCAGATGACCTGCTTACTGACTTCTGTGGATTCTATCTTATTCACGAAGATACATCCTCAGTGTCGATTATGACTAACCACGGATGAAGTTCCAGCAATCCTACTTATTCAAATGGCAATTTATTTGTATCTGCATCACTTAAAGTCAAGCATAGAAGAAAATTATGTCCAGATATGCCTGACCGTATTCAGGTAGTTAACCCCGGATTCTAGTAGGAAGCCGTGTCCAGTAGGGTGCAGCAGGTCGGGTGTGACGACAGAGACTCGCCGAAAACATTGGCTAGTGGTCGCGCTATGTCATGAATTGGCAGGAGTTGGAATTTATGGGCTTGCCACTGGATCGGGTCCCAGAGAGTGGCTTAATGATCTACGAGCTAGCTCGCCTTGTAACCAGAAGATCCTTGGTTCAAACTACTGAAGAGTCCCGAACTAGGCTGAATAAACAGCTGGCCAGCACTCCCAGGGTTTCCAATGGTTCTCTAACCAATGTCAGCTCATGATGAAATCCTCCAACCAATCAAACGAAAATCCCTACAAAATCAATACTTGATAATTATGCATTTTGCTTAGAAAATTCCCTTCATAGTATATTTTCAGTGTAGCCTGTTTCATGCTGGAAATGTCAGATTAATTGACGTTTTTCCCATGCAATAGAACAGTTGTATTTACTAGGAGAACACGACACACCAAAATCCTTTACGGCTGGATGCAGTTAGCATCCAGGATATATATATAATCAGACACATTAATAAAAGTAAATGTCAATCATACTTCAAATTAGATAAGTAAATGAAAGACAAACTTGAGTAGTGAACGAGATAAATTCACTAATCATGATAACTGAGGAAAAAGAAAAGTAATCATATGACATTCAAACGTGAGTCCTATTGTAAAACAAAAACAAACGACAATATACCGCAGTCTGTGTAGAAACGGTATACATTAGGAGAAATCTGCACAGATTATCTTGCAGTCATCCTAAAATAAGGTGGTCACTCAGCTTAAAATTTTTCTTTAGTCAACATATCTATCTCCATCTGAGTGCTAATCCCAAAGATGGTTAGTGAGTAATTGAAACTAGGAACAAACAGAAAATAAGGTTGGATATGTGCATTTCTGAAGACCAAATAAACACAAATCTGCAAGGTATGATTCATTATAGTTATTCAACTAAAACATCATTATGTATTTAGATGTGGATAAAAATGTATAAATATTCTGAATTACCCATTTCCATGAATCTATTTGTATATCCACATCTGTCTCCTGATAACCGTGTAAAGGTATTTCCTGGATTCTTATGGGCCATTTACTTTGTTCTATCAGTTTGATTGTTCGCTCCAAGACATTCAGTGCTAGGGAAGTGTCGTTCAGATACTTTGGACGAGTGTGACGACTCATCAGAAAGTAATTTTCGTTGAGCATCAACTCGAATTCAATCGAGAATTCTGCATCATTATCCTAAAATAGGAATAGTTTTTTGGTTGAATTACTGTCATTCTATAAACATGTTAAAAACGAAGTAAAAGCCTAAAAACACAATTTTGCCATGTATTAAGTTCCACGCATACCTGGTGTTTCCATGGTGTATTTAGTCTGATCACTGTCACTTTAACTCGTTAACAGCTGCTCTAAATAGAAGTCCGGTTGGTTTTGAAGGATATTCAGTGTGTCATATATTCATTAAATAAATTAATATGAAACCTACCACTGCAGTGCCTAAGATGCACGCATATGTTACTTAACTAGCTCTCTAGTTTCTTAAATATATAGACACTGTCGTGAATTTCCTGTTTTGGTCTCAAATGAGAAATGATGTTATCAGCGACTCTATTTCAGGCACTAATTCAATATTAGAATGCCCACCACACCTGTACGTGGTCCGAGTTTCATCGCCTGCCAACTCACACTTCTAAACCTTGCCGAGTTTATCATGAGATAGTAAGCCTGGAAAAGTTGGAAGCTTTGGTGATCCTACACAGTGAAAATAAGATCACCGCTACTGAGACTTCAATCAGCTTAAAACCCATGTTCCACATGAGGAATACAGAAATCGAATTCTCGGGTTCACTTTTAAATACTGAGTATTTCAGCAAACTCTGAAAGTTACTTGAAAAAAATTGAATGTGTATAAGAACCGTAAGCCAGTAAACACATGAAACTTTACTGGTTTGTCCCAAAAGAAACAGTGTAGGTCTAGATTCGAATCTTGGTGGTTGAGTACTGCCGAAGAGTCCCAGACTAAGCTAAAACGATTGTCCAGTACCCTCTGATTATCCGACTGTCCTCCTAACTGACATCATGCCTAAATCAATCCTGTAGATAACCGAATCCCTGTAAACCAACATTTGACAACTTATGCCTAGTTCACTGTGTGTAATAACATCAGTAATAAAAATGAACGTTTGCACATGTTGCTGGTAAACTTCACTGTTCACTGAAATTCTTTTCTTATAAAAAGAAATAATTCTTCCTGCGACCAAATATATTTCAAAGTGATTCCTCATCGTTTACTGCCTTGTACTACATAAAAGACGATGTACTGTTGCTCGTTTTTTTAATTATTATTATTATTGAAAATGTGATGTAAATGTTTGTTTTGAAAATAACACTGACAGTGCAAACACCTTCAGAACTAGTTTCAGCATACATGTACGTGTTTGCATCTGTGTGAAAGGAAAAGGTGATTAATGACTTCTGTCAAACCCAGTAATTACACTATGACGGAGCGAATAAATATAATGATATATATATATATATATATATATATGAAATTGAGACAGACATTGTCTTGTAAATAAATTTTTGCATTCAATGAAATTGGGTGGTTATCAGCTGAATCCCAAAAATCAGTACAAATTAAAAAAAAGGAAATATATTGTGCCTAAAGGTAGAAAGCATGAATTTCGAAAAATATTGCTACTGCAAATTAAAATGAAGAGAGAGGTATAAAACATGACGGCCTACTAACACCGAAGATATTTCTGACTGTGGTTAACTGGATCATGCGGCACTCCTTAAGAACAGAGAAGACAGACATAAGTTATCTGACCACTTGGACGTCTGCATCTGAAACTTAAGTTCTTCAGTTTTTCAAAACATTTCACTCTTATGGACACGTATATTTACAACATCTAGATTAGCTTTTCAGACACATTTTTTTACAAGCTCAGTTATCAAGTTACCTCAGCCTCCTCCATATATATGCTCGACAACATCTTGTTCTATTCAGTCGAATTTAAGTTATCCTCTTAGAAATCTAGACCAAAGTGAGAATTTTTCCATTTAGAATAAGAAGTACGTAGAAAAACAATAACACCAGTTTACTTATTCACTGAAATCTGAACTTAAGTAATATGATTAGCGTTATACGACATTCGATTTTGGGCATGCATGATAACACTAATCCTTCAAAGAAGCTAGCCAGTAGTCGGTTGGTTTGAACTGATCGGGTACACAACCGATGAGCTCGACACCAAAAAAAAAGCGAAACGGTCGTCCGGTGTACATATCACTTCGATCGTCTCAATCAGACAGTAGGATAGTTTTATGTGATATTTTTGCCAAGTTATGTGTACAAACATTAGGCACACCTGAAAAGAAATTATGCAGAACGCCTTGTCCATCTGACAACAACTCAATATGATAAGAACAAGACATGTAAGCGAACAATATTGTTGTTTTCAATTAGACCTTCAGGCTTTAATTTACATAGATTTATATATAAAATGTTTTAACCAATGACGGTGATTTGGTGGATCAAATAATAATAATAATGTGGTAAATGTTTTGAACGTAGTTAATAACGATGATTTTAATGATAAAATATTGATAATAAGGTTTATGCAGGTGGCGATAAGAATAACAAAGGTAGTAATATTTAATTGGTGGATGGTGACTGGCAGTGGAATCCAGGATGCGCATTCCGTCCTATTTGGGCCCAAGTGGTCTAGTGGATAACGCTTTGGCATTTGAAACTATGGGTACTGGGTTCAAGCCTCGGTGGGAACATCATCACTCACTGAGAAATGCAGGTACATCCAGCTGACGAGTCCCAAATAGGACGGAATGCGCATCCTGGATTCCACTGCTAGCCACCATCCACCAATTGTATACAAATCAAATCCCCAGACATCGTCGAAGCATCTGCAGAAGAAGCCGATATGTCAACCTGAGACCGAGGACTTCGGTCCAATCAATCGACGGGAAAATCTCAAATTCAATAAAAAATAAAGGTAGTAATATGTGTATATGTAGACGATTCAATAAATAATTAGGTGGGAAGAGTGAAAGAAAGTGACTGTGTGTATGATCAGTGTCAACTTGTCTCACCACGCAAACATAAAATACTATATTATTTTGAACCACAGTGTGCCTAGGGTCAACCAATCCTAGTGAAGAGCGATAACATTTATGTTTTTACATTCTAATAGCGATCACCGCCCCCTCATTGTTCTCAAGTACATTTTTCCTTCCCTATGTGAAGCATTTGTCCCATACGGTAGCAAATTTATGACAGCTGACAAATACTCTCTAATCACGCATATGTCAGTCTCAGTAAAAACAGTGGCTTTGGGATTTTTATCTTCACTATACTTGACATTGGTTATTTTTTAAATCTTTTTAACGTTCTCCACCGCATGATTTCTTTTACGCAAATGACTCATACCCCTTTAAAATCACTGTTATTTAACTTGTGGGCTTTTATAGGGATTATTTACACTAAGTTCAGTAAACATTTTATCACGAACTAAAATCAGTTAGAGATTAGCAAAGAGATCTCTTCCCGCAAATTCACTTACAAGTGTTAGAGTTATTCAGTTGGTTTATATATGCACTATAGATTAACAGTACAGGTCAAAGGTTAAAGGCAGTTATTAACAAAATAAATCGGAGGGGATGAGTAAAAACTAAAAGAGATGAGAATCTAGCTTGTACGCCCTGAAGAATTTGGAATCCTTTAGAAACATTTCAATCAAAAATGGATATCCAGCCTTCTTCATCGTCAAGCATCTAAAGATAAAAGCCAGTCCTCCTCGAAACCTGGATGCGCCGAAAAAACAACTATTTGTAGATCTGGAATTCAAAAGAGATACAATTATTGTGGTTTTGAGAAGCTGTCTGTCCACAGCAAATGGAAGAACGTTCTTTGTTGCATCTCTACACCTCACGTTCACATACATGCTTTCGTTCACCAAAACATTAAAGACAAGATCCTACTGTTGACAACTTTAATGTACATTTACTAATTCACTTACTGCTGTGAAGCTAATTACATAGGCTGTACCAGCAGGACATTGTCTGGATGCTTCCATGAACACTCACAAGCATGGTTGTAAAAAATGGAACGTCTACCAGTCAGCAGCTCACTTCTGGAACATATTATTACTTCTGCTTATACATTATCAGCAGACACTTCTTTTAGAGTCATATATAAAGTACGACCAATTCGTTCGAAAAGATTACGCCTACATCTTTATGGAACCGAAGCCTTAGCAATCCATAAGGAGAAACCAGAACTTCAGGAATGTCTTATCCTGCCTTTTTAATTACCATGACCTTAGTGCTAATTCTTCTGTTTTCTTTTTTTTGTTTTCCTGAATAACTGTATAACAAGCCGTATGTAGTCCATTTTATATTTTCCTGACTCATTTTCAATCTCCCGTTACATTGTTACTAGCTGACCTCTGTTGTCAATCTACAGTACACATTTAAACCCCCTAAATAACTGGATAACTTTGAGGGGAAGTTATGGAAAGAGATCTTATCGCTGACTCATGTATTCTTAACTACAAGGAAATGGAAAGCTTTCATACATCTGAATTAGAGCCAATTGAAACAACCCAAGGGCATTGGACAGCTGTTTCATTCCAGTTCGAGCGAAAGTTGTAATTCGCTAGTCATTGAGATCAGCCCCAAGTTGCTGAGTGGTCAACAAACCTGTTGGTTCTGATTTCGCCCCATGGTGTGGTTTCCGACTCTGCTGAAACTTCAGATGGCAATCAGTTTCTTGACTGGTAATTCATTATCGACTAAAATATATTATTAAGATGTTTGCACAAAACTCACACATTTATTCGTACTATGTACATTCACTGTAAAGATGATGAAACATGTAGATATGGATGGAAGACTCTTTTAATCTCCCTTTTTTATCAGATTAATTACTATATGAAGATCTAAGGATTCTTTTAATTTCACAATTAACAAGTATCTGTTTAATTTGATAGTCTTTTTCGAAAACATCTAACTGCATCAGGCATCAGTATTCTCGTGTACACTGATTGTGGATTTTAATGTAACTGATATACTTTTCAATGTTGTTAGACATTTACAACATTGCATTTCATACTTAGCAATTCTTCCTACTTTTATGATCATTACTTAGCTAAACATCTGCAAATTGTTTTGCTGTAACAACAAATATTTCGAGGTGAACTGGGTGGGGGGGGTGAACTGGATACACGATGACGACGTCGTTCAGTGATCTCGTACTGCAGGCTGTCAGGTAGAATCTGAGTAGGGAATAAAATCTTACTGTCTATTGCATAGCCAGCTGAATAGGACTGTAGATGACAGAATGCACTGGAGATGCACCGCTGAAGCTGGCTGAGGAAAACCATTGGAGAAATAAAAGTGATACAGCAGGAGCATTAATTAGAAAGTTCCGTCGCAAAAAGAAACCTATGCATTTCTTTTCATTTTCATTGAATAAATATGTCTGTCAAACGGAAACTCACATTTATTTTTTCGATATCCGGTGCACCAATAAAATTAATAAAAGTGTTATTCAACCATCTAAATGTCTTCTCTTCATGCTTATTCGAATGAATGAGACTTGTCCAGTGTAAAAACTCCTTATCAGTATGTGTATGCTTCCTATCTTTTGGTACTACCAGTGACGGTGATGATGATGTAAAGCCTAACTGCAAGCTAACTGGACTCAGACCGGCTGTATTCAAAGCAAACATTCTAATCTGATAGATGTGCTTTGAAATCAACGATTCAATGTTAACACGATGTGTTGTCCTGTTCAAACTATAATATCCAGCATATTTTCTACTTTCATATTTTTGTGAATTGACCAAATCTGATGGGATTGAAGAAGCAAATGGTAGATACTTTAACTGATACAAAGGATTCTGTACATTTGATTTGTTATTATAATTATTCATGAAATTATTCTCCTGAAGCTTTGTATCCATACTGTATTCATTCTGGCTTGAATGCGCTCTCCTTGAAAAGAATACTTCCTGATCATGAATATGATCATTACTGGAGAACCAATCAACCTGCTTGACCTAAAATAAATTCAAACCAAATTATAGGTCATTTAATTAATAGAGCTTGTTGTTCTCTCAAAGTAGCTCAAATTCACTTTTGCACACACTATAATGAAATCTAATAGTTTTAATATAATATAACTTAGGTATTCAGGCATATCACAAAGTAACAACATTAAACCAATATTGGGATATTGACAACTGTTGGGAGCATATTTTGTGTTATCCTTTGTCTATCATCTACTTCAGGACTGAATATATCATAATAAATGAAGGAGAGTAATGAGGTGCATACTCTGATTTTGACCAAACCGAGCATCTTGTATTTCTAAAGCCTTGCTTCATTATTGTGCGAAATGTTCATCTGCTTAGGTAGATCACAAGACTAAATGATATTTGAATCAAACTGTATATTTATCTATCTAATTATTATATCCTAATGAATTGCCTCCTTTCATACTACAATTAAGAGAACAAACAAACAAACAAAAAACACCACCTGTATTAGGACAAAATAGTCTCTTGTAGGTTATATAAACTGGTCTGTTATTTTGGAAAGTTATTTATGTGTGTGTGTGTGTGGCAAGCGCTCAGTCTCAGTACACAAGGCTTATTCATTTTTACCCTATAAATGCTGCCCCTTTGTTTAATAAGTGAATAGAAAGCAGCATAGAAAATTATCACTGAGCGCATTGAACAGTGTCAATGCCTGCATGCAATGAATTCTGAAAGGAAGTTTACAATTTTTGGCCAATATCCTTAAATTAACTTGACTGTCCTGTTTATCTCGTATACTGAAGATTGAAATGTAACACTAATGGCATTTTAATGCATTGTTTATGCAGCAAAAACGGAAATTAAATGTTAAATAAATAAATGACATGAAGTACTTGTAGGGAAAAGCGTAAGTGTGATTAATCCCGGGAAAATTTGTATTAAATTTATCCAGGCTTGAAATTTGCAGTAAACATTTAAATTCCAGCCAATAAAGTACAATATACACTCACAAACTTCATCATAGAGTATATATATATGATCATAGCTGCATAAATGCAAAGTGATAATGTGATCTGAAGACCAAAGTTTTGATGTAAAACGAATTGGTGCCAGTCAAGGAGAGACGAAGAGAGAGATTCTTACCTGTTCACACCTACTCGGATTTTATTGTGGATATAATTTAGTTGCCCCTAGTTACATAGATAAATAGACAGATAATATCCTGTAAGAGAACAATAGTCATTATCTTTTAGATGTCTACAAATTCTTCTGTTCGGAATGATCTAATCAATTTTCAGCCTTTGAGATTTTCATCATTACTTAACCATTCATTTACAACTCATCCATAGTTATGTTTCCCATGTTTTAAGGATGCTCACATCCATGCTGCTATTTATTAGTCGACGTATTCATCACAGTTTGTATTGGGCATCATGCATTAAAAAAACTAGACAAAATTTACTTATCAACTTCTAAAGGCAGTATCGTAATGTATGCTAGCAAATCAAACGGTTATTTTTTAATGGTAGTACTGTAACAACAGAAGACAAGGGCCAGGAAACAGATCGTTTATTAAGGAAATCAACATATATTTATAGATTTTCATGTATATTATGATAGATTATTGTTAGCAGAAAAACACAGTCTTCTGATTGGCTGTTTCTCACAACGAGTTAACCTTGCATCTCTTTGTAGCTGTTTCTTGAATGTCAGATCATCTATGTGCTAACTGTATCCGCCTACTGA
Organism: Trichobilharzia regenti; assembly: GCA_944472135.2. Classification (NCBI taxonomy): domain Eukaryota; kingdom Metazoa; phylum Platyhelminthes; class Trematoda; order Strigeidida; family Schistosomatidae; genus Trichobilharzia; species Trichobilharzia regenti. The sequence goes on from OX235270.1 coordinate 1,013,209, forward strand.
AAGTCATTGTTCTCATTTTTCTCACGACCAATATTGGGGAGATAAACATTGACGTAAATTACTGTCCACCAATTCTGGCTAACAGCCCGCTCTCACCACAGTAGTACCAGTCACTTAGTCATCAATTAAGCTAATCAAAGTGTACTTGTTATTTGGTGAATGGAGATTAGAAGCAGAATTCAGGAAGTGCATTCAATTGTGATTAGGGCTGGTCAGCTGGACGTACCCACCATTCCCACTGAGACTAGAATGCAGCACCTAGCATCTGGTGTTTGAAAAGATAGGTGATAGATCCGAGATTAATTCCATAACTGCTGTTAAGCCTAACTGACGACTAAATAATAACGCGTTAATCCTCAGACGTCGATGAAGTGTCTGTAAAAGAAGTCGAGACCGAACATTTCGATCGTACATAATCAGGAAATACAGAATTAAAGTGAACAAACAAAGAGCTGTTAGGTTACTAGAATTTCGCGTGTATCCAACAGTTATCTTTTGCGGAAAAGGTGCACATTTGAATATAAACAGCAATACAAAATGTCTAAATCATGCAGTGCAGTCGATTTTTATGATTGTGATATATATATATATATATATATATATCACATTCCAAGACATTCCAACTATGACGTTTCCTATTGACAAGAGTTACTTGAAGTTCTGTTTCACTCAGGACGCAAAGGAGTGAAAAATGGCTGACTAACTGCAGAGAAGTAGGGATAGGGATTCGAACAGTATACTTTTGGTTTACTTACCATTTCCTCTAACAAGTATGTATGTGGTTTTTAATGTCACCTAAATCACTAATGTTGTGGCGTGTGCTACTGACAAGACTTATGAGTAGTATATAAAGAGACATTCATCACAACAGAAATACCGAATAGCAGAGGGATAGGTCTGACACCAAAAAAGAGAGAAAATGAACCAGTTTTGCGGCAGAATATGGGAAACATGAAAAGAAGACAAAGAGGCACAATACGAAGGAGAGAAATGACACAAAATCGAAAATTTGTGCAAGTGGGAATTTTCATATAAGGTATACATTATTTCCCTGAATTTCTATCGAACTGTTGATAAACATTCCGCTACCAAGTCTTATGTCTTTTCTCGGTACACAACCAGCATACTGACTGTTGAATAGGTGGATCAAAGAATGAAACGTTAGTGGATCACACAGCGTAAACTTGTATGATCCCTTATGCTACTGAACTCTTTACATGAGTTGAAAACATCCCCTCTTTCAAATCATTAGAGTAGAATTGGACGAATATTTAATAATTTAGACATTGTGTTGCCAGCGTCTATTAGTGACTTCAATTTTGATATAGAAATGTCTGATTAAGTAATTCACCTACAATATTATATTATACATTCGGATAAACCAATGAACCAATGCTAATGAAATATATATATATATATATATATATATATATATATATACTTTTTCCCGAAAGACAAAAATATTATTATGCATTCTGCTGATTCTTTAGGCAGATTAGATGTTGTTAATTTTTATTCGTATCCTTCTCAGATAATTTATTATCTATAAGGTGGCAGAAGTGATAGGAGAATATCACTTCAAAATAAATGTATTCCATACAAATGCAACTATTATATGATAAAACGAACCTGTATTGCGTGTTTATTAATGAATGCACTATTCAACTTGACAGCCATTCATTCGGTGGTAAATCATTTTGCATTTGGGGTGAAAAAAACTGAAGAGACTGAAAATTCACCTAACAGGTTATTCAACTTTAGGTCTAGCAAATTCGTTAATAGGTATATGTGGGTTTACATATATCAGTATATATATATATATATATATATATATGAAACCTCTTAGATATGTGATCAGAATCGCTTAATATTTTGTTGCTGATGTTGTGTTCTTTAACTTCGATGGTTTAATTTATCGTCTTTCTAAATGACATACTAAGTACTTCGATGTGGAGTGACTTCTAACAATTCTTCATGAATGAAATAATTCTCTCTCTCTCTCTTTCTCACTTTGATACTTTTACTGTGAGAGTATATGCCCGCATAAGTGAATGTAACCACGGGAATCACCGCTAACAATCAAGGTTACCAGAAAAGGAAGATATGGAGAGAAAAGTATTTCATCGGTGATGAATTCTCAAAGCTCACACACTGAAAATAAGTATCAAGGAAGTTGTCTAGAAACGTAACAAATACAGTTAAAGCATTTTATTATGAGTGGACATCGGTTACAGAACCATTAGAAAACCAGTTGGGAGTAGTGGACAGCTGTGTTTCTCCGAGCTTGGGATTCCTCATCAGTACCTACCCCCTGGGGTTTGAACCCTGGACCTTCTGGTTACAAGGCGAGCTACCTTATATACCATTAAGGCACTGGGATCCAAGTCGTGACCACTAGGGTTCAGGAGGTTGGGCGTGAGGGCAAATACTAGCCGAAGACATTGGCTAGCGGTCACGCTATGTCATGCTCAGGGAGAAGTTGGAATTTAATGGGCTGGTCATTGGATCGGGTACGAATGGCTTAGTGGTCTTCGAGCTCGACATGTAACAAGAAGGTCCTGGGACTGAACCCCAATGGGTGCGCACTGATGAACATTCCGAAACTAGGTTGACGAAACAGCTGTCCAGTACTCCAGTACTGGTTTTTCAATGGTTCTGATGAAATCCTGCAACCAAACAATCAAATCCCTACAAACCAATACTTAAATACAGTTAAACCAATCCAGGTTAGAGTAGAGAACACTGAAAGTAACCACTTCAGCTACAGTTTTTTTTTCTCCATTATGGATTATCTCTTGATTTCGGCCCACAGCATTTGTATATTGTGTCGGTGAAAATAACAGTAAAACTATGAGAAATTTGATTTTTGAAATGTTGACCACTAAAAAAACACAATGAATTATAAACATATGTAAGTAACTGCAATAAAACTCAACCTGTGAACTTTTGAATTTTAGTCAATTTTCTCAAATATTTATGCAATCTTTTTTTCAGTCAGCAAAAATTATGAAAAAAAATCTTCATTCAGCTCCTCTTCAGAACATTAGTTAATACCGTACTTCCCAAATAAATTAACTGTAAGTTTTCTGCCTGAATGTCGTTCGTCAACAGTCTAATGAATGCTTCATTTTGGGAACTAAAAGTAAGCATTTGAATTTATTGGTAAGGGACATTAAAACCAGAGTTTATGACCGAACCTGCAACTCCTGTGTGTGTGTGTGTGTGTATGATTGGCAAGCATTCACCAGTAAACCATCGACTCACAGAAAAATTGATATATTTAATTATGTTTAAATGAACCACTAAATAAATGGACAATTTCAAAAGAAAAAACCTAACTAACCATAGGCAAATGATTCGACTGAAAAATTAACTTATGACTACTGCTCTATTGTAGTAATTGTCCTGAATGATTCATCCTCATAAAACTTATAAATCAAAATTGATAATTAGCATTTATAAAACGACAATTCGCTTTTTTTTCTGTTTTGCAAAGTTTACTTATTAAATAAAAATGAGACTGACCAATTCTCTTCTTAATATATACCTTTGCTTTCTGTTTACGTTCATTCAAATACCTCAATACTGTTTGTTGTTACTGGCTATGCTTTTGTTTACTTTCCACAAAGAATTATGTTGAAAATAATATCAATATTAAATAGTGTGGTGGCGAGACAAATGGTAGAAGTCAACCACTTTACTTTTACAAAAATAATACAGATGTCTATCTACTACTTCCGTGCATATGATGGTAAAGTGATAAATATATATTTTCGTCTGGTCGACCATCCGGTTGTTTTCCGCTTTTGTATCTATGCCCATATATATATATATATATATATATACGGATACTTTCAAGCTTGCTAAAATAAATAATAAATAATTTCGCATTCTACTTCGAAACTATTTTTGTTTTAATTGTTAGCAGTTTAGTATGCAAATTAGCACAACCAACTGTAGTAATATAGCTGTGTATCCTTTTCTGTGTTAAAAATTCACTTTTACTCTTCTTTTTCTTTTTCACCTGGAAAGCTGTGTGCGTGCAATGATGAATTCGAGAGATTGACTTATTGCAGAAAGTTGAATGTTTGTGTCGTAAGTTACAAAAAACCTACTACATCAAAATGATTTTCAACATTGAAGTTATTATTATTTTTCCCCTTGGGTTCCTAGTGGAACATACGGCTTCAACTACACCTCTCCACTTGCTTCTGTCTTCCTTCTGCTGTACTTTTCACCTCCATCCATGCATGTTAGTCCATACTCTTTCAACTCCTCTCCTCTTCACACGATCTCCTCCATGTCACCCTTGCACTGACATCCCCATTCGCCGCGTGCTTCCCTTTCGGCCTGGTTCCACTCGAGCAGTGGCCTGACACGCGCTCGATATCACCCAGCGGCGGCCTCCTCAGCGAGCGAGTTTCCAATCCATCTCCACTTCCTCCTGAATATTTGTTGGTTAGCGATTGGTTCTTGTTTTGTTTGTTTCTTCCCATAGTTTCTTGTTGGTGATTTTTTCCGGCCCGACCCGGCCCGGCCATCTGATCTTCAGTATACAGCCAGTGAAGACAGTTAGTTGTTGATAAAGGTCTGGTCTGCAACAGGCTGTTGGTGGAAATATTCTTTGTGAAAGCCAAGTTTCTGATCCGTTCCGTATAGAAGAACTGACTGACTTGACGCTGTTTGTATTGAAAATCCGACCGACGGAATTTTGTTGTTGCTGAGTGACGAAGATTGGTTTCCAGATTGGTTGTTTCAGGTTGATGAGTGAATGTATTTCTTGCTCGCCTTCCCGATTTTCACTCGATTTGACATCCTCGTCTGTTCCGACTTCCTGTAGTGGAGACAATGCTCGCTAGATAAGTGAGTGAATGAAGTGACCTCTTTCAAATTCCTCGCGTTGATGGTGATTGGCGCTGGATGTTTCTGCTGCTGTTGTTGTTGGTTGGTTGGTTGGTTATTTTCATAATGTCCGTCTTGTCTATGTTCACCTGGAGTCCTATCTTCGCCGGCAGCTTCTTTGACCAGTTTGTCGGTTTTCGCTTGTAAGTCTTACGACAAACTGGTCGGAAGTTAGTGCCCCTGTATGGTTTGAAGACTTGGCGCATTTCCAGATGCCTGCTGCAGGCTTTTACCAGCAGTTACCCTAGATACTTCAATGCTGAAGATCAGATTATCCGCCATTTGGGATAAGCAAGAGGGAACTGTGGCTGGCAGGAAATCCAGCTGAGAGTCTATCAACCGGATACATTTGCAGAAGAAAATGTTGGTGAATTGGGACATACTCTGAGAAGGTTAAAAGACATGACGTTCCATACCCTTAAGAGGAATCGCCTTTAACTGCAGAGCAACATAGACGTATCCGTAGATTTTATCCTCTCCATAATAAAAAGGCTTTAAATAGCTGTATCAAGGGGAGGAGCTCATCTTACAAAGCCTAATAAATAAAAAAATTACCTTAAATATATATCACATTCATAATGAACAGATATTGACAGGAATGTTATAGCTCAGGCAAGAAACTGGCCTTCTAAGACATATTTAAAGATAACTATTCTCAATGATAAAACGTTTGTGTTGGTGCCACCAAGTGGTATTGAGGAGAAATATGATGCCGAAAAGAATATTAATGGTGTTTACCTCAGTATAATGTAGCACATATTGTATTATCTGTCCATTGGGTTTCTCCGGTGCATCCCATTCTACAAAGAGACCATCACTGCCATCAGAGTTAACCATCAAGTTTGAGATTCGGGAAGGAACTGTAATGTGCATTTTCAAGAAAGTAAGAAAAGTGATTAACCAAACGATGAAATTCATTAAAAAACAACAGTGAACACTTGTGTCCTGTAACATGCAAAAAAAAGGATATCCCCATTAAATCATCTTTCAGGATTTTGAAACAGAATTCTTAGTAACCAACAAATTTTTCAGAAATGGTTCTTCAAACTGCTGTGGCTTACACGGCGAAACGTTCAGAAAAATCTTGTTTTGATTTTCTTAACACGCTGGGATTAATTTAAATAATTTATAATGAACCAATCTGACTCGGCGCTCAAATTATTCCAGGAAGTTTGTAACACCTACGGTCTGGAAACCTATAAGGTTCTTCAAACTGTTCTCTAGATATTCTGCTATTAGTACTGTAACACTTTGTATTACGCGAAACAGGCTTATCTAAAATATGTGGACTATATTACGACATAAAAAGAAACAATTTCACTAGATTATCCTCTCAGATAAAATAAAAAGGTTTCATTAAGGATGTTAATGTTTAAATGAATGTTTTCTGGTCACATCTAAGGATTTGCTTAACAATGTAGGAATTCTGATATAATAAGTAATTCAACACACTTATAAATGATAAATATATCTGTCGACTTGTCTGTCACGTTTATCAGCACAAACTGTGTTTTGCAGTTTTACAAGATAAATTTATACTGAATTAGTGTAAGTTCAGCTTTTGAAATTAAGGCTATATCTCTAATTGAACCTTATGAGGTCACGCAGGTAGTTAGACGATTATTAAAGTACACAAAGTTAAAGAAAGTAAACAAATCTCAATGTGGTCAAATGTCGATTGTAACCGCAAATATTTCTGAATGGAATTTATTACACCGCAAAAATAACAGTCAACATAGAGATTGAGTTCTTAATAAAGCAAACTAAGGAGCCATGGGCAGTTGTTTCTACTTGATTCGGGAAAGTTCTGACTAGTCAAGTATTGTGCTCATGAAACATTAGGTTAAGCGACAAGCTTGTTTATATGCAGCCTGCGGGTTGGAAACTAATAATACTCGCGTGCATAAGAGTAAGTAGTGGTGAAACTATATGCTAAATTTAAATCATAATTAACCAGATTAAAACCTATTAGTTGAATGACGACATGATTATCTCATATGCCAACGAGTCTTGAAGTAGTGAAATCATCAGAATCTTTCTGACCCAAAGATATTTGCACCGAAAAGTGCGAAAATCCCAACCTTGTGTTCTTCTTGTTAGTTGTTCGTAATTAATTCGATGTCACATCACAGAAACAATCAGTAATTCATTTAACCATACTCGGTTAATGGAACTTTTTAGTAATACTAGCTGTATGTAGGTATTGTAGCAGCAGAAGGCGAGACACAGAAGCCAAGGTATATTTTTCATCGATCGAGCCGCTGTTTATACATATACAGTTTATGTTCTTTACCCAATCACTGAGCGTGTGATTTCGGTTTACATTGAACGACATAAAATGGAATGATCAAACACACACAGTATTCTGTTGCTAACGCAGTAGCGAACTGTGGGAATATGTGAGAATAATATTCCGTTGGAACACAATTGTCCACATCACACCACCACAATATGTGTTGATATTGTCAATATTTTCAGAGTGATGGTGGCTTTCAGTAGCATCTAACACTCATCATTCCTCTCATTTAGAACAAATATTTTGCTTTAATTTTTTTACTATAACTTTATTCCACACAGTATTTTGGTATAATTATGGAAGCCTAAATTAAGCAGGCCAACCACTGATATCAGATGTGCATCGGCCGGGAATCAAAACCGCGGCCATGTGGATGGTCGGCGAGCATTCCAACAGCTGTGCTACAGACGCACATAGTGAGTTATTTAAAAAAGCTTCTGAAGTTATGAATATAGGCTAATGAAATATGATAGGGTGTGGATAAAATCCGTCCAAGCATCGCATTCATGACAGGTCTAACGATTTATTAAGGAAACCTAAACCACATGTCAAATCTCCAGGACTGATTAAACTTAAATTAACATGTCAAATGCATTTATAAAATAAAGCAGAGTTAACCATTATTCGAGACTCACCATCCTCATGTGTACGAAAAACTTCAGCCGGTCTACTGAATGGACCAATTCGATTTGTGTACACATACGCCATATGCATTTCATATAGAGTGTATGGACTAAGAGCCTTCAAGACTATTACAACATGATGACTAGCTTTCTGTCCACTTTTTCTTCGTACAAAAGAATAATTGCCGAATCTGTGCAGCTCATCACAATCAAATGTGTCAGTTTTTCCGCCACTGGTTAAGCTGACAACACTCTGAGGATCAGTGTGCCTACTGTGCCTAATACACTTTAAAGGTATAAATAACTGTGTATTCAAACAACCTGGTGGGTCAATGCAATTTAATTTGATCTAAAATTTTGGAGGGAGAATACAAGAGAGAAAACATCAGTTTACAAGCTTGTTAAAAATATGAAGTCGAAAAATAATAACTCTGTAACTATTGGACAATGTATAGAATTATGAAAAATGTTGGAAAACCAGAAACGGAAAATTGAAAAAATTATATATATGAGACACAATTAGTAGATTTTCAACCATAATGGGAGGAAAAGAGAAGTATGCATTTGTTATATAGCCAAAATGAAAAGCTACTCATGACGTTCTCACCAAAACACAACTTAAACAACTTCAAGTAACAATAGATTCTGTTGGAAGTATTTCACCTATTGAGTAGAGACGCATAGAAAATCTGAAAATAAGTTGACGATAAAAAATGATATGTGAATGACGGCTGAGTTGTAGTAAAAAAAACCAATTAACAGCTAAATTACTTATCGCACTGTGATTTTCAAATCCACTCCCAGCTAATCTGTAAAAAATTATAGTTATGCAATCTGAAGTGTTATGGCTACTTTCTCAGACATTAGAAATGCATTTTAAAAAAGCGGTTAAGGGAGATGAGAAAAATTTCCTAAAACTAAGATCGATAAATTTTATTTGATGGTGACTGGTAGTAGGAGATATAATTAGCGTCAGTCGGATGCGTCTGTATCCCGGTAAGCGGAGGTGTTTCAAATTCACCATCTATCGTTTCAAACACTATGATATTCTGCTCTAGATGAACATATTAGTCGGTATTCATGGAAATGTTTGAATTTCCCTGCTGGTTGATTTAGTTTGATGAAGACTCCAACAGAAAGAAAACATGATGATACATACTACTGACTGATTGGGATGAGTAACTGAACACTATTCACATCAAACAGTGGTGCTTGCTAGCCAGATCGAAGTAGTCTTGGCTCCAGATATCCGTTTCGCTCACTTGAGGTGGACCTAATCCATGGTGACTCAGCTCAGATAATCGAATTGCCTCAAGCTACCCAAATTGTAGGTAGCTGATTGAGCAAACTGATTATAAATTTGTCTCAAATTCGCGACTTGCACTTCACACATTTCGAAGTGAAATTTTGCATCACAGCTTTCTTTGGAAACCGAAGTTTTTCACTTCACCGTATGCCATCCTCTTTGATTGTGTAAATGACAATCAGGAAAGCAAGTATAAATGCATAATCTTGCGAAGATTAAATTACATCTACCGACCAACGAATAAGAACTTTCACTGGTTATCTTAACCGGTAACTCGTTCACTTTACGTTTGACGTTATTGAAACGGACGAATAATTAATTTTTATCAATGTAGCATCATGATCTGCATATAGATTCAATACAGTTATTCATACCATAATCTGTTTTATATTGGATGAGAGCTGCAAGCGAAGAACAATCACTATTAACCTTAAAGTTAAAAACTGTTGTTAGTGTATGCGAAATAAATCACAGAGAATGACGACAAACTGATCTTCAATTCATATTGTATTTCACCTCTACTGGAAGTCTCATTTAGGTGAACTGCCTACGATTTTAATGAGTCTTTGTAACTAATCCCTAGGTACACTGAGTGATACTGTTTACAAAAAGTCCTACTGTTTTCTCTTTGTTGGTCCCTTTCTCATAGAATACTTCTATTTTTATAAAGCCTATGCGCAATATCTAGGAGTAATTGAATAAAAATAGCAATATAACATAGTAGTTGAATAGGCACTACTTACTCTTTATATGATTTCGATTGTGAAATGTCCAAAAGTCTAGGATTAATAATGCTTAAATAATTAGCATATAAAGTACTTGGTGTGCATTTTGAAGCAACAAGTGAAAAAAGTAGAATTGTACTCACCAAAAAGCCTTCCACACACTGTTTAACATAGTCCTCTTCATTTGAATAATCACTGGAGAAAGATATCTCCACTTCATTAGTTTGATGGACGACAACTAACAAACGTGATGGTATCTTTACAAGTATTTGTTGAAGAGTTTTTATCTGCAGAACTTCAGAATATTTCCCACATCCATACTGATTACAAGCTGCAACCTAGGCAGAATGAAATGGAAGCGAGGGAGAGAGAGAGAGAGACAAACAGACAGAAAATAAAACACCCATTTTTTCGGCATTTAATAAAATGAAATTCTAAATATGTAATGAAAATAAAACACATTCGGTTATCACTGAAAATGTTGTCTAGCTGAATAGTAAATAAACCGTTCAGCTCAGAGAATATGGAAAGACCAAAAATAATGAGTCATTGAAAAGATACACTGTGGTTGCGAAAGAAAGTATTATGGCAATCTCAAATTGAATGATAACATAAAAGCCGAATCGATTATAAGCACAAAAACTTCACAAAAGGAATCTCTTCAATACCGAAAGTGTTATTTACTCTCATTACTTCAGCAGTATTTGATATTATAAGTGAATTAAAGGAAACATATGAAAAAGAATTTCGAAGGCAAACGCTTTCCTTCAGTGAATCGTGTTTTAGCTCAATAATTAGTGGTCTAACAGTCGTACACCCATTCATATTGTGTAATAAAACATACAATTAAATAATTTCACTTGTTAGCAATGTTATGCATTTAGATGTAACCTTACAAGCGAATATTTATAATTCTATCAGCATTTCACTTCACAAATCGAAGCAAAGCTAAAGATAGTTATTGCAGTAGAAAATCACTTAAAGTAATGCCTATCCTTTTTGCATTAAAGTACAGATAAATTATTGACACAAGGATAGAACTTGGACACCGTAGTAGAGTATAATTACATTATGGGACTTCTGAGACCCTACTTAGGAGATCCTCAATAAAGCAGGAATTACGGTTGTATTCAGACGTACAAACTCATTCAGAGACAAGCTCTATAGGCTGAAGGATCAAGCTGACCCAATTAAACACAATTAATATAATTTACAAAATACCTTGCAATGGCTGTGAGTTTGGTTAACTGCATACATCAAACTAGTAAATTGGGTGAAGTCAGATTATCAGAACATAAGAATTTGACTAAGTTTAGAATGACTGATCCCACGAATATAAGTAATTTAGAAAAAAAACTCAGGGATTGCACTGCGTGGATTAACACACAACCACACAATAAGAGAGTGTCCAAATTATAAAAAGTAATCTAGGTAGGTGGAGAGAGAGTGGTTGATTACTGAGTCCTTGTTCATCTAGTCTACACCCAACACATACAATAGAAGAGACTCAACACAAATACCAAAGATATGGAAGATATAATTACCACCAGTCAAATCAGAGGAGGATAATAAGTAATGTTAAAACTTATTTCAGTTCAGATTATAACACTCTAAAAAGTTATTTATTTTATTTTACTGACAACAAATCTTATTCCCCATCTAATTGAGTAACAACACTCGTCTTGTAACAAAAACAGGTAAGATACGGAAGCCAAGGTATATTTTTCACTAATCAAACCGCTGTTTATACATATACAGTTTAAATTCTCTAACCAATCACTGAGCGTGTGATTTCGGTTTATCGCAAACTACATGAAACAGAATGTTCAAATAAACATAGCATTCTGTTGCCAATGCAATAGTGAACTGTGGAAATAACATTCCGACTCTAACATCAAATAGAATGTTGAAGTAGATATATCGTATTCTACTGTTAATGCCGAATTGAACTTTGGGAATATGTGAGAATAACATTCTGTTGGCACACCTCCATAGTCTTATTTCTCATCCTATTATATTTTATTGATAACACAAATATTGTTTCCGAATGTATTTTGTCTTCCTTTCTATTTTACCCAAGTCTACTGAACTTTTATTGATATGTCTAATCAACTTTTAACTCATGTGTACAAACGAAGCAAGAAAGTTGTGTGACTACCTTGATAACATTATGAATAATAATTTGTGGTTGAAACATTATCATTAAATATTACTGTACAACACTCTGTGACTTTATCAAAATAAATTTTATCCAGAATGCTACAGTACAGATAAATTGCTTGTGTTGGCTGACAGAAATGGTTTTAACGAATGCAGATATGCTGAGATGCTCAGTCCAAGCAATAACTAATGAAAGTATATTCAAACAAGAGGGGAAATTCCGATCGCATATTAATTGGTGGATGGTGACTAGCAGTGGAATCCAGAGTGCACATTTCATCCTATTTGGGGACTCGTCAGTTGGATGTATCTGCATTGCGGAGTGAGTGATTATGTTCCCACCGAGGCTCGAACCCAGTGCCCACAGTTTCAAACGCCAGCACTTCGGTTCAGTCAATCGACGGGAAAATCTAAAAAATTCAGTTAAATAATAGATATGCATATTATTTTTCACAGTTTGAAATCAAGATACTTCAGATGGTGCTCAAATAAAAAATCCTCACCTTAAAATTATAATTAGTTGATGGTTTTAAACCGGTTATATTTTTTTGATTGATGAAATTATTAGCATCTGAGACTTTCTTCATTAGCAGTGAATCAGTTGCGTCAATCCAATAATACACCTGAAATGGGAAAGATAGTAATCCAACTTAGTAAACAATGCAAGCTCATTCATTGTCCACTCATATACAGGTAAGGGATTTGTAAGCTCTGTTTGACCAAAACCAAAGTATAGTTGTATCTGTATAAGGATAAAACTTCGGCACTGTGGTAGAGTATAATTTCACTATGGATAAAATTTATTTTGATAAGGTCACACACGTCAGCAATTAATTGTGCTCGAAACGTCATCAGTAAATAAATATTACTGTATAACAGTGTGACCTTGTCAAAATTAATTTTATCCATAATGCAATAGTTGTCTCGGTGTTGTGAACCTAGATGCATTACTTGAATGTGAAGTGTTTAGCAAACTTCATCTTCATTAAATTAGAAATATCTACTGGCATCAGGTAATGAAATCTACTCAGTAAAGGCTGACTTAGGAATCGACATGGATATTCTTCATCAATTTGATGAGGTTCAGTAACATATATTCAATTTAAAACCATAGATAAACTGCCACAGATTTATGATGTGAAGATCTAACGAAATTAGAATGCTGTTAACAGAGGTAATAATATCTACTTCAACATGTGCCCAGTAAGCATTTTAGTGAGTAAAAAGTATGCCTCTTCTTTGTCAGTCAAAAGCTGATTGAACGTATATAGAAATTCAAAAAGAAAACACCCAGCAGGTTATTAAGCGCAACATTGAATGTAACACCCTCGGATCTAGAGGCAATTTGACAGCTAAATTCATTCCTATACGCAATACCTAAAAAATGATTTTCAACAAATCAAGAGTCAGATCGTTTGTCTTCCATAAAGGAAATTCGTGACGGCTGAAAAATGGCAGACGAGCTAATCACACAAACACTATAATCAAGACATCTGTAGGTGACTGAACGAGAAGTCGCGATTTTTCCTTGTGATCACCAAGAGTAATTTTACTGGTAACTTAGCCAGACTTAAAAATGTCAGTATGTATAAGTAATCGTCGCAAATTCATGCATAATTATTTGGCATCAGCTTATTGTTATCATGAAATCTTTGGCTACATAAGCTGCCTTCCTAGATTCATATATAGTGCAAGAGTTCCATGTCCCAATACTTATTTTTGTTTTCAACGAAAGGAGACAAAATTTTCTAGCTGACTTTCCGAAGGCCTTCACAAGACTGCATCATTCCGTCTCTCCGATTCCAAACATAAATCTACACTTTTGAACCATCGTTTAAGTATTCATTGACTAAATTAACATAATAACATTTACACAAGGCATCGTATACAGAGGAGAAACTCTGTGACAAAATGCCATACATCTACTGGATAATATTTAACGTCGGATAAACTGCAACACATTTATAATCTCCCTGAAATATGGTTGTCTAGCAATGTACATATTTCGTTGTAAGCAAAATCACATTTCTACTTATGTTTTACTCCTGAGTAAATTACAAGAAAGTCGTTTACCGGTTTGAACAAAGCTGAAAAAAATGATTTCACTGCTTTTATCAACGTCATTATGTGCTGTAAGAAATCTGTTTGTTAACTGTTGATTTCAGTGGTACTAAGCTAACTAAATTAGTTATAAAGTCTAGTTACATAGCTAATATACATTTTTTGCCTTAAATAAAACTTCGCTTAGAAATTCTGTTTCCGTATCAGCGGCCTCTTGGAAGCTAGTGGTTTACCGATGCAGAACAAATCACCATACTTAGTAGATGTCGTAAAATTGCAACTCAAAAAAGAGGTAGTAACTGTCCTTGTACACCGATGACATATAAAAAGAGAAGTTTTCATTTGAAAATATATCACTTCGTTAAAACTAACAGTTTTCATATAATGGAATAACAAAGTTTAATTCATTTAAAATTTTCCATTATTACCGCTTCAAGCTTTTACTGAAGTATCCCTCAGCTGTGCGTTGGCGGCTTAGTGGTAGAATGTTCGCCAAACACCCATGTGGTCCAGGGTTCGATTCCCGACCGATGCACCTTTTTACCTCGCGGAGCCGATGATAAAAGCGGTAAAGAGGAAAATTTAGGCATGCGGCTAGGAACTTCACCCAGTAAAAATAAACATCCCTGCAAGTGAATCCTCAAAACTCTAGCTTCAAATCGCCCTATGTTCTCTTGGGAACGTGAAGAGATAAGAAAAAAAACTCCATCAACTTAATGGCTTTTAACATAGCGTAGTTTTTACATGTTGGTAAATTAACTTTCAGCCTTCACATTGTTGTTGAAGTCCGATAACTCACAAAAGAATTAGGGTAAATATTTCTACGTGTGTAGAAGCACTCAAGAACTTTTAGGTAACTTATAGAAAAATAGTAGAGATAAGACTAGTTTGCATGGAGGATTTAATCATGAGCTGACATCAGTTGTCTTAGACACTTAACCTTAGGTCAGTGAGTGTCTTGTCCCGTGGACAGAGAGCTTTACAGTATCATAGGGCTTTGTAGGCTAAGTGCAGCTTACATCCATGCACATGGAAAACCTGTTCTGAGTAACTAAGTCCAGATGACTTATAGAAATTAACAACCAAGGGGCTAGTAATCACTGCAAAAAAAAATTTTGACATAGTTTGAGTTAATAGCGCTTTAGAAAAGCAGAATAAAACGTCATGGAAAAGAGCACGATGTTGGCGTAAGAAGATCTCTGAAATAAGACATAAACAGAAGTGATTTAGTATTTTTTTATTTTTATTTTTTTTTATTTTTGATTACAGCTTGATTCCACACCGTATTTTTGGTACAAGTATGGAATTTTCAGCACGGATATCGGTAGCCCAAATTTCGCAGGCCGACCATAGATATCAGGTGTGCGTCGGCGTGGGCTCGAACCACGGACCATATGCATGGTCGGCGAGAGTCCTAACCACTGTGCTACCGACGCACAAAAAATAAAAAATAAAAAATAAAAAAAAATAAAAATAAGATCTCTGAAATAAGACATAAACAGAAGTGATTTAGTAATCATGGAGGAGGTCATCTAAACATATTAGTGCGGTAAATTACAATGAAAACATTAATAAAAGGTATTATTTAATATGAAATTCGATTGATATAAACATCATGTTAGGTTGTAAAAATTCAAACAGAATTTTCAGAGAAATAAAGTGAAGTTATCAGTGTTTATTCTACGCTTTTCTTTATTTTGGTAATGCTGCATACTACTGGCCCTATAATGGTACACAAATGACATCACACTGTCCTCGCCTTCCACTCCAGCAGAACTTAGAGTTTTCTCTGATTATTTTTGACTAAAAAAAAGTGTTGAGAAGGAGTGAACAATTGTATACTGAATGGCTAAGTACTAACTAATTTAATGACTTCCTTGATCTCCTTGACATCATTATTCGTCAAGAGAAATGCCTTGCTTGAATATGGAGTCAGACGCAGTCATCTGTACACGTTCGATCATCTACTGTGTTACTGGTAACATAAACGGTTAATTTGTGTGTTAAAAAAAAAGAGAAAAACCACGTAGAAGTGGAAGGAAGTCCAATAAAGCAGTGAGAGAATTACAGAAATTTAAAAGTTACATCCGTCTTAAATTAATATAATTGAAGTCTTACCTGATATTCTTTGATTGATGATAGTGAAACCTTATGCGAATGCAAAGTCACTACCCAAGTGATCTTTACAGATGTATCCGTCAGATTAACTAGATACAATTTCAAAGTTAATTCTTCCAATTCCTCTGAAAAATAAAGGACATAAATTAACCACTAGCCAGCAATACTTTAAAATAGTGAAGATTATTTGTAGATTGGGTGAGTGTTTCTAGTTTTGTTGTGTTCTCTGAATTGAGTGGCATAACTGCCACACTTTCATAGTCCTTCTGGATGACATTTCCAGAGCTTACTTCAGTGTCAGTTATCGGGAATTTCTTTACGAATGATAAACTGTCTGTCCTGATGACGTTGATTAAGTGACCTATAATTGTTTTTTAGATCTCATTTTATCACAATTGTGATCAGAATTTTAAATTCTGTAATCCCCAGATTTTCTGGAATTCCCTATCATCTACAGCATCATTGTGTATTATAAATTCTTAGTGTCTTCGGCACCATAAATTTGGTGAAAATACCCAATACAAGTTTGTAAGTTCTGAGCAATATATTGATAATAAGTAGTATAAACTAAGGATCGGACCTTCTAATCATACCATTCATAGAGATGTTTACTCATCAGTTATGCACTAGTGATTTACTGTTAGAATGCTTCCTAGACACGTGCAGGGGCTAAGTTCGATTCACTCCAAAACTTCTCCGACCTTATTTACCGATAATAAGCTCGGTAAAGAAGGAACATTAAAACAACATCACTACCAACAAATGAAGCTTCAACATCTAAGATTAAATCGGAACATAAAGAATGAAAAACAACTTATCGACTAGTTACCTTTAGATGCATATGATACTGAATGCATAACAGGATATGATTTTTCACTCCATCCAATAAAGTTAACTGCAGACAAACTGAAACAATACGAACCAGATGAAAATATGGTCGAGGTGTTTTTAATTGTGAAGAAGTAACGTTCGTCTGTTGTATTTTTAACAGTCTGATTTATTCCAATGGTACTGAAAAGTTCCCAGTCATATTTCCCGACCGTCTCACAATCTGAAGATGAAAGGCATGAAACATAAAGGGTAATTTACAAAAAAAATACATTTGCATAAAAAGTGAACTAAACCTTCATAATCAGAGTATAACAATGGTTTATATGGAAGAGGGATTTTCATACTATACTCTTCATCATAATCAGACCGTATTCGCCTAATTAAATAACTGCAGCAGAAGTAGTAGATACACTAGGAGCCGTTATATACTCTGTGAACATTACTGCTTTGGAAATGACCTAGATATGCCTACATTTGTCGACAGTTTTCCACTGCCAGTGCCCAATACTTCATTTGGCATGTTAAGAAATGAGCAACAAAAAATTACTTATGAAGTGAAGATCATTAATATGCCTGAAACTGTCCCTACAGAAGGATAAAAATCACCTCTCCTTTGGAAACAACGTGAGATGCTTTAAAAATATCCATTTTAGCTATCTGATGTGCTGCAATCAGACGACACAACTATACACCACATATAAAAGTGCGGTCAAGACTGTTACTCTTATGATATGTTATGACAATAGTTCGCCTATCATCTAACGACATTCACCAATGTAGAGCAAACTTCTACATGATCAGTCCAAAGACGGTTTTCTTCTGAATGATCCGGATGTTTATGAAAAGCTATTTAGTATTGGAATCGTTATCTCTACTTCATTTGAACTCATCTGTTCAACCTGTTAGTGCTGTGTTCCAAAATGATAAAAGTTTCAGTCTCAAGCCAATTTCACTGGTTTATAAACAACTTTTTTTACATTAAAATTTCTTGGGGAAACTTGGATAAGAAATGGCTACTAAATTGTTGTTCCCTTTTCAACTTTACTAATCTTTGCTGTTATTTTGAACTTCAATGTAACCTGTAAATTTTACCTGTTCTCACTTAGTATCGATTAACGCTTAATCATCATTCATATGATTACTATACATATGCAACCAAATTATTCTAAATAAGTAGCGCAGATACACATTATGCGTCGGTGGCACAGTGGTTAGGACTCTCGCCTACCATTCACATGGTCCGGGGTTCGAGCCCACGCCGACGCACACCTGATATCTATGGTCGGCCTGCGAATTTTGGGCTACCGATTTCCACGCTGAAAATTCCACACTTGTACCAAAAATACGGTGTGGAGTCAAGCTGTAATCAAAAAAAAAAATACGAATAAGATAAATTAGATCTTCGTATTGTTTTGTTGATATACTGCGGGATAATAAATCAAATCTAGGATTGAAAAAGTAAGTAAGATAGGCACTAATTACTCTGGTTTCGGTGTGCGAATCCGTAGTACTCAGAACAAGGAACAAGATTTAAATAACCAACACTTATGTCAGTTCAGGACTTGTATATAGGATTAAGAGATCCAGTGCTCACGTTACAGAAAACAACGGAGGTAGACCGCGCATAAGCTAAGGGGATACTTAAGTGACATCACACTCTGTTTGTGCCCTCGCATCGAAACTCGAATGGAAAGTCACAGATTTAGCATCTGTGAGTGACATGGCGAAGATTACTTAGAGTGAAAACGAGTGCATATGGGTAGTCATGGTGCCAGTTGAAAATGACTGCAGAAAAGTTGAAAAATTTACTCTGAGGCCATATGTTGCGCTTTAGATGCGAGGAATGAAAAATTATTATTATTACTATAAAAGCAAAAGCCAGCTGAAATCAGTTGCATCCAATTACATCAGAAGACACCAAAAGTTAAAATTTTCCTGAAAGACTGAAAAGTATCCGCATACTAAACATAAAGCCTAATCTCGCCCAGATTACATACATGTATATATATATATATATATATATATATATATATATATATATATATATATATATATATATATATATATATATATACATGTCAGGTAATCCAAATCCGGTTCACGAGTTCAAGTGACACCAGAAGAATTGGTTATTCTCCTTGAAGATGTTGTAGCAATGTGTTATAAAGATATGTGACATTAAAGCTCTGGAAATTTCTAGTTCTTCCCAATATTACTGAATTTCTCTACACTCCATAAGCTAGACTGAGATAGCTGAAATGTTACATTTTTGAATTTGAAGCCACCACAATTCAACTGAAATATAAAGTGACCTGTAAACATTGGATAACATCCAATAAAATTAAAACCGCCGATATCAGCAATCATGCGATGTTCGCCTTTCTAGATTGAAAAACACTTTATTTGGTTGGCTTACAGATAAGTGAGATACATACACACACATGTACCGAAATGCATTTGTCACAAGGGAGCAGACGCCTACAATAGTTCCATTACCAGGCATTTCCGTGATACGGGTCATGAAGAAGAAATCTAGAAATCACTTGAAAATTATCAATAGGCAGAAAAGCTCACTTCTCCTCAGGTTTGTCCAAGCAATCTCTATCAAACAACTGAAAGCCTATTTATGTTTTCAGAAAGAAGGCAGTTATCGGTCTTTCCTTGCCCTGGCAACTGGATGTCTTTGCTCTCTTTTTCATTTGATGATTACGTAATCTTTAGCCTTAACTTCATCCCCCTTCATATGGTGTATGTAATTCAGCTTGCCTCTAGTCTCAGTGATTTGAGTTGAAGTCAGTGCATTGTTATACAATTTATTAGCTATTCATCATTTCATGTACCTCTTATCTTTATTACGTAATACTCCTTTACCACTGTATGCATACATTTACTCTGTTTAAACTTGAACTTCCTGTGCGAAAACTATATAGGCGCAATTTTCTGAGCATCGAACACTCAGTTCAGAACTAACTGTCAACTGACATCGTCTAAAATTTGCAAGTATGTTAAAAGTTCTCCGCAAATGAACTTAATAATAATTTTATTTAGGCTGTAAGCAGCTGATGAAGGGCTAACTAAATAATAATAATAATTTGCTTTATTCCAATTAAATAAGTGATAGTGCCATATTATTCTGCAAAAGCTATTGCTTTTGCTCTATTCAAATGAGATACATTTCCTCAATGCCCTGTGAAACACGCTATCAAATTGTTGCCAACCAACTTGAAGTTCATACCTACAGTAGTTGCGATTTCCGCTAATTAAGATTCGAAGAGAAACTTATAATTTAGCAAAGTGGTGAAGTTTTCAAACAATACAGAATGACTACTTCTGTTTTTTTTTAGCCAAAGATAACGAGTTGATTGGCTTCATTTCTAATGTCTATTAATTCATCAAATTCCAAATGCGATAAGTGCTTTAAAACTATGCTTCTTCATTAGCGAGTTTTATCCATATATCTCCGCATTTGAAACCATTGTTATCCCTTGAGAGTGGAACCATAAAAAGTTCAACTCAGGACATAAATCTCTTTCTTGGGTACTCTTGTCCTCACTCACTCACTCTATTCATTTACAAAACAGAAAAACATAACTTCGGCTGATTGACTACCTGACTCATAAAGGGAATTATTCTTTATACCTGTCTGATGACTTCTTTTTATAGATGGATGTCAAACTGTCTGAAGGTTATTTATAACAAATAAGCGAATCTACCTATTAGACATTTAAATAAATTTTCCCAACAAAATATGTAAACAGAACTAATTGAGACATTGTTTATTAGTTCACTTAGAGAGAAAATTACTCACTGTATTTCGACAAGTGTAATTCTGTCGTTTATTGCAGTCATACTGTTCAACATCCGCTTATCTCACACAAAAAAGTATAATAGAAGCATTAAAGTCTGTTTCATCAACCTACAGTTTTGTTTTTGACGAGTGAACACTAATTTCCAACTGGTTTCATGTGCAACTTCTACGTAAAAAGCAACCAGTAAAACATCTGTTTCATCAATGCGGGAAGAATGCAGAAAGGAACAGAAACATCAAAAGACACTAAACAGTTACTTTGTACACACTTCTTTGTCTTCAGAATATATATATATATATATATATATAAATCTGCGTACAAAGAAGAATTCCAGAGATATTAGTTGGTAATTTTTACAAAAGAGACATTTCTAAAATCAAATGTAATCAAAAACAATTTGGAACATGTTGCAAATGTGTGTTTGCCTGGAATACTTTAAATACCGTTTCTAAAAATAATAAAATTGCAAAATATGGTTCATTTACTTATCGTGATAGACTTTTGCATTCGTTGAAAACTCAGACAAATCATGGAAGTGGTGACACTGGTGGAAATTTCTCATTTATAAAAAAATATCACAACTGTCGCATAAAGTAATAAAAAGTCGAGTGTGCATAGTTTTTGAATAGACGACGAACATCTTAAGATAAGTATCATTATTTTATGAGGAAGAAATTCTGAATAGGAAGAAGAAGAAAAATTGCCCTAACCAAAATCCTCGGTTTTATAACTTTCTTAGATCTTGTTTTTTTCCTTCCAAGAACGACGTGTGCTTAGCTGAGAAATAAGAAATAACACGAATAAGTTTACTTGTCCCTATGTGAAACTCTCACACTAGGTTAAACTAGTTGGTAAGACATGTGTAGTGCACGAATATTTCTTAAAACGACAATAATGCCACCCACAGAGAAGATAGAATCCTCATCAAGAACGGATCCGTATAAAGCTATTTTTGAATGAAAACTTGACTAGACAACTACTGGTAAGTTTTATAAAAGTCAAGCTCGTACCACAGCTTGAATTGCATTTACCAAGGTAATAGACTGTATTTAAGGGAACTTAAGTCAATGTAAAAACCTGGCGCGGAATCATGCTCCTGTCCACACCTAGCAAAGTACTAAGCTCCATCATCCTGGAGAGAATCAAACACGCCATATTGGATGAAAAACTTCGACCGGAACAAGCTGGATTCAGGAGAAACAAGTCATGTATTGATCAAATCGCCATACTACTGATCATCATTGAACAAAGCTTAGAATGACAGTCACCTCTCTATCTCAACTTCATCGACTTTGAAAAGGCCTTCGACAGCGTCGATCGAGAGGTCATTTGGCAACTACTTCGCTACTACAGGGTGCCACCGACAATAATACATCTCATCCAACACTTAGTTGCACGACAATGCTGCATGCCAAGTAATCCACAATGGGAAACTTACGAAAGCCTTCGAAGTGAGGACGGGAGTGAGACAAGGCTGTCTACTATCGCCAATGATCTTCCTGATTGCAATTGATTGGATAATGCGACAGACAACGGCAACCAACGAGAGAACAGACATTAAATGGACTCACACAAAAAAGTACTTGGAGGATACGGACTTCGCCGATAATGAAATATGTCTGATTTCCCACAAACTGGAAGATATGCAAGACAAAAGCAACGGGTTGGCAGAAGAAGCATCAACGATAGGACTTCTTTCAGGTGAACATAGATAAGACAGAGATAAGTGATGAAGAATCCTAGCCAACACCAACAGCAACAACAACAGACAACAATCAACCAGCATAAATGGGAGGAACCTGGAAGAAACAACCTCCTTCACCCACCAACCCACCCACCTACCTGGGAAGCATCGTTTCAACTACAGGCCGACGGAACTGACGAGGATATCAAAGCAGCAAGAACCGGAAAAGCACGACAAGCTTTCATTACTGTCAAGTCTGTGTGGAGGTCAACAGCACTCATCATCAAGAATAACATCAGGATTTTCAACCCCAATGTGAAGTCAGTCAGTGCTACTCACTATACGGATGGATCAGAGACTTGCACTGCGCGTCATAAAGAGCATCTCAAACAAACTTCAGACCTTCATCAACAGCTGTCTTCGCTCAATACTCCGCTCAAGATCAGATGGTCGGCTGGCCGGAAAAGATCAGCACTGGGGATCTCTGGGAGCGAACCAACCCGTCAGGAACCGATTGTGAAACAAATAGGCAGGAGGATGGATGGAGATGGATTGGCTGGCCATACGCTGAGGAAACCATCAAGTGACCTCACTAGACAAGCCATTGCTCAAGTGGAACCCGAAAGGGAAGCGGCGAGTTGGTCGTTAGTGCAATGGTGACTTGGAGGAGGTCATGTGAAAGCATGTGGGCAGACTTGGAGCGAGGTGAAAAAGTTGGCAGAAAACCGAAGGCAATGGAGACGCGCAGCTGAAGCCCTATGTTCCTCTGGGAACTAAAGGATATAATAATAATATAAGGCTCAAAGCTAAGCTAGTGGTTGCTTCATGTGTTATCCAGTTTTGATGAGACACATCGTGACTTTAAGTAGAATTTTGTCAACGACGAATTAATTAACAGTTATCTTATTGTGTTATTCATAGGAAAGTGGAACTGAGTTGTCTGTTACAAAGGAAGACAAGCGGAAAAAGAAAATAGTTGTGAGTTGGCTGTATTACTGCATGCCACTAACAGCCTAGAAGACTCTGATATACACCTTTATACATGGCTCTAACCAACACTCAAGGAAGGTGGTCTCCTAACTGTTGCAAACAATGAAGTGTCCAGTGTCGTTGATCGACTTTCCCACACCAACCCAACGCTGTATGCCTAACCCAGAAGATGCTATAAAACCACCAGGCTTTTATCCGTGTCATATCGATTATTTCCTAGACCTTAGTAACTAACCTCCAGGTTACATCAGTATGTCGGGTAATTTAAATGATTTTTTATGTTTACAGTAAGTTCCGAACTAATTCTCTTTTTATTTAATTTAACAGCCTACTGTGGAAATTTTCTTGCTAAAGAATTTTTCTATAGACTAAAAAATATATATATTGTACACTTAAATTTCTAAATATTGTTGTACTAGATATCCTGCAGAGAAAACTTCAAATAATGCTCCAAATCAAAAATTTACAAGACAGTAGCTAATACAAAAATTAACAATCGGTTTCCTTAGACAATTGTTCAGTCTATTCTTAAGTAAAATGTCCTTGTATGTTTATGAACAGTTTACTTCGTGAAAAAAAGGAGTGCTATTCTCTGCCTTTTTCTTTCCTCCTAAGCACATATTATGCCATAATCGGTACAGCCCGGAAACTTGATGACGGAAATAAACGTGTAGTTTTAAAATGACACAAAGCACTATTATATCTACTTGTCTCTAGTAGATTAGAGGGGGAGAAAATTCATTTATGATGTATTCACCACATGTCTATTATTTGTTGTTCAGCTTTACTAGTCGAGCTGAATTTAAATAAACAAACTGTCTTATTTTGCAGCACCTATAGAATTAATCACATCGGCGGAAAATTTAGATCTTTGATGATACTGGCAATAAAATGTAAATATTCTACTCTGTGAATCACTCACCTAAGTGAAATTAGAAAAGTGTTCACTGTTCTCTTACTTTGTTGTTACAGCCAAAAATGTTGTTGTTGTTGTTCTTAGGTTGTTGGAGGCTATCGGCTGAAAGCCTTTCGTGTTAGTTGCCACTCGTAAGCAAGGTGTATCTAATATCAACAATTCAAAATGCATGGTGATGATGAGCTACCAAGATTGGTGGCCACATTGCCAGCCTAGGTGATAGAATTCAGTCTGCAACAAACAAAGGACTAGACACACCACATTAGTTACTAGTGTCCAGTAAAAAATGTTGTGTTTTGAAGTGCATTTTTAAACTTCGCGTTTCTTACCCTTCAACAGTGAACTGGCGAAATAATACTAACAAGGCAACCTTCTCCAAAGTAATAATAGAGATTTCATCATGAGATGACATTGGTTAGAGAACAAGCATTGGAAAACCAGTTAGGAGTACTGGACAGCTGTTTCTTCAGCCTAGTTTGGGACTCTTCAGCAGTACGCACTCACCGGGGTTTGAACCAAGGATCTTCTGGTTACTAGGCGAGCTAGCTCGTAAATCATTAAGCCACTCTCTGGGACGCGATCCACTGTCTAACCCATTCCAACTTCTACCAATTCACGATATGGCACAACCGCTAGCCAATGTCTTCGGCGAATACTTGTTCTGACACTCGACCTGCTGCACTCTATTGGTCACGGCTTCCCACTGGAAACCCAGGTAACTACCTACGTGAATAGGGCCAGTCGCCAGTGAGCTTCTCATTGATATTCAAGTACTGGTTCGAACCCCGGTGAGTGCGTACTGTTGAAGAGTCCCAAACTAGGCTGAAGAAACAGCTGTCCAGTACTCCCAACTGGTTTTCCAATGTCAGCTCAAGATGAAATCCTGTAACCAATCAACCAAATCCCTACAAACCAATGCTTGAATAATAACAGAGTTTTAATAAATAAGTTGTTTCATCTGCTTGACTTATTCGATTTAAAACTTATTATAAGCTAACTTCTTCAGTACGGCATAGAACAAGTTCAATTAAGGCTTCTTTGAAAACGCCACAAGTGTGAAGAGACACACTTGATCATTATATAGTAAAAGGTAACTACTAACTTCGCTTTAGTTTAGTGTTCTATAATCTGTAATGTCTTTCACATGTCTTATATTTAAGTCGTC
Organism: Trichobilharzia regenti; assembly: GCA_944472135.2. NCBI lineage: Eukaryota > Metazoa > Platyhelminthes > Trematoda > Strigeidida > Schistosomatidae > Trichobilharzia > Trichobilharzia regenti. The sequence goes on from OX235270.1 coordinate 1,038,795, forward strand.
TGCATTGCACGGTTAAATTGTTTGCTGGTAATAACCGCGCATGCAACTCCAATATGATTTTAAAGAGGACGGAGTAAAAAAATTTAAGTAACGCATACATTTCGGAGTCAATAAATCTTGCAGTGTCACCGGGTTTTTTTTTGCTCTTTGCTTTTAGATTCACGTTTTTCTGGAATTTAAGTTTTAACATAATTATTTCACATGTTTGTTCATAGTAGTAGTAGTAGTAATAGTAGTAGTAGTAGTAGTAATAGTAGACATTCTGTTCGAAAACAAAAATTCACATGAAGCAGTTACATACACACTTTTATAAGTTCCAATTAAACTTACTTAATTCCTTAGAATTCGGATGAATAGGTAGTTTATGAATAAAAATTGCATAATGTGTAAGCTTCATTTGGTAAGTTGGTTGAGGCTGTCTCCATGACAGCTGAACTTCAGTGGCATTTCTGTTAGCATAGTTCTCGTGCGGAAGTTTATCCGAAATGGATAATTCGATTGGTTTTGCAGGAAGCGAAATCACCTAAATGGAATTTACAAGTAGATAAATAATATCACTGTGTAATCTGATACATTTTATGATTAATGGACAATATTTTGAAAGTTCACCAGTGTTTTTTTAGCGGAATATAAGCATCAACAATCTCAAACCATTGGTAAACTCGCCTCGGCGAAGAATTTCCAACCTAGTGGACTTCAAAAATCAAGAACAGCATTCTGAATAGAATAAGACTAGCAGCCATCACGGCTTAGAATTAAATGATTCGTAGTGCGATACTGTAAGCATCGTTGCAAATTTAGCAAGCAGAAAGAACTGAGAAACTCATAATTAATAAATGTGGATAGCCACAGCCTCTTAGTAGAGCTATCGTCTATCTTTGAGTACAACGTATGAAAACTCCTGTTCTTTCTACTAACCCTTGTAAGATTAATCCCATGAATTTAGTTTATCCCTACTATTGAAAACAATTCCGGAGTAACTAAGTAAATTTACACTAGCCAACATAATTTATGCTGTCGTCGGTTAGCGGTATTACCTGTCCCGAAAGAGAAACATATTCTGAAGTTGTATAATAGACAGAAATGCCCTAAACAGTAGCAGTCTCAATGAGTTATTTCTGAAAGAATAACTCCATTCAGTGGACTGTTCAGATGAATCGTAAAATATGGCTAATGCGCTCTGTTGGTGCTACAAAGTTGTCGCTACAGAGTTTAACTATGCGTGAATTTAAACTTTATTACAGTATGCAATAAGAAATTGAATTCCTTCGGCATCGGTATTAAGAAAAAGCTGCCCTTCTATAAACTGTAGAAATTTATTTTCGAAAATATACTCAAGCCTCTTAATAAATGGTTGTGAATAGTCACAATCGCCTTTAGGAAGTTGTACATCAGTCTAAAGGCGAAAGTTCCATTTACGGTGTGTTCGTCAAAGTTTATTAACACCAAGGAGAAAATGTTTATCTGTAAATCACAACGTCCTTAATGATTTCCCGATGTGTTGGTAGATGTAATTCTATAGTAATCTTCACTTGGTTAATCTGTCTATTGTCTATGGTTAATTTTATAGTGATAATAAAGATATGACTGGGCTGTTAACACTAAATCAGGTTAAACATAAGACGAGGTGTAGTTCAGTGACTATAAAACGATTACCTTTCTTACCTTTATTTCAGTTTTCAATGTATAATTTCCACCAGGTGATAAGATTTCACAAACATAAAATCCTTGGTGTGATATATGCACATTATTTACATGTAAAATTGAACCATATTCATTTAATCCAGTCGATTTTTTATTTCCATTTGAAAGTTCCCGGGAGAAATAAGTAATAACTGGGTCTATATTTACAGTATCAGGTGAATTCATGAAAGACTTGCTATTCGACCTAACTTTATTGTTGTGCAATTGTTTATCATTGTGCTTTCCACTTGTTGAAGCCTGATTATTGGATTCCTTTCTTCCATGAAACCAATTAATCTCTGCATGTGTGTGCTGGTCAACATAAAATGAACAGGTTATCGACAAACTTTGATTGGAAATAGCAGTCAGTGAACTGGGTAAATGATGTACAGGTACAGTACGAGCTGCATGTAATTGAAAGAGATAAGCAATAGAAACAAAATTATTCTTCATTAACTTATGTGGCAATAAATAAGGACACTAAAAGTTACAGGAATATTAATTTTTTCTATACGCCTTGCTGTGAGTCGGCGGTACAGTGGTAGAGTGCTTGCTGGCCATGCAGGTGGTTCGGGGTTCGATCACCGGCCGACTCACTCCTTTACCTCGCTAAGCTAGTAATAAGACTGGTAAAGAGGGAAGGTTAGAAATAAAGCTAACAACCCCACCCTGAAAGAATAATCACCAACACTACAGGAAATTTAAGTCTCTGGCTTAAAGCCTTATGTTCCACTAAGAACGTAAAGGAATAGAAAAATACATTTGCAGCTGCTGTATGAACGCTTGCATCATTTACAAGCAATGACAACACTTAAAATTGATACTGGGCTGCTGTCTTCTATAAAAAAATTACCCGATTCTGTATTCTGACTCATTGAACCCAGTGTAGATTCATGGAGTAAGGCTTCAGTGCAAACTGAAAGCTTCTAGTGATATAGAAGAAATACCTACATTTATCTTTAGTGAGTTACACACAGAGAGAAATATCTATTCCATTGTTAGGTGATTAAGGATGGTGCCATTTGATACATTTGGAAGATTATTGAAAGAGTAGTGCTTTCACTTCAAACTGACTCTAGATTCAAACTTAAAGCACCATTAGATCCATCACTTATGTTCTAATTCACGGTATTCTACACAATCAAGCTAATAACTGAAAAATACACAGTGCACATACTTAGTCGAAACTCGTTACCACTTTTACACTAAATGGAAATGAATATCTCATTTCTTAATGTCACTTGAGAAAGTTGGATCAAGGCTAACTAGCTGCGTCGGTGGCACAGTGGTTAGGACTCTCGCCGACCTTGCACTTGGTCCGAGGTTCGATCCCCTGCCGACGCATACCTGATATCTATGGTCGGCCTGCAAAATTTGGGCTACCAATATCCATGCTGAAAATTCCATATTTGTACCAAAAATGCAGTGTGGAATCAAGCTGTAATCAAAAATAAAAATACTTCTCAAGGGGAAGTGGCATTTAACCCTGGCGAGTATACAGTTTTATCAGTTAGGCGAACCGTCTTTCACGGTGTCTGGTAGCATAGAAGGATAAGTATTCACAAACTAAATTGGAATGCAACTCAACCATTTTGTCTGATAAAATATTCCAAGTCTAAAATTCATCACACTGACTCTCAAACATGAAATAAGTAGACGGTAGTACATTAAGCATACCATAAACACGGACATAAATGAAGGCTGTTTCATTCCCCAAGTAATTTCTTGCTTCACATTTATACCGACCGGTTGACTGATAATTGACATTGTTCATTTTAAGTTCATTATGACCATAAGGAACACATAAATTCGATATCTGCTGCATTTCTTTTTGACTGTTGTCATGCAGTTTTACAGTCATGTCGTTGACTGTGTATTTATTTTCATTATTCACTCCTTTGATTGCCTTATTTAATGATTTCGATGAATAGTTGAAGTATTTGTTAATTTCAAACCATTGTTGAACAGGCATCCATTCATTCTCCTTAGTTTCTGTAAAATAATTAAGAAATTTACTAGGCATTTACAAGATTTACAGTTTCAACGGCAGCAGCAGAATTTAAATTAATATGGTACTGATAAATAAAGAGTTTTATGGCCGTTCTAGATTGCCATTTTTTTTAACTGTAGTGACACTTTTATTGAAGCTAGTGGATTAACCAGCCAATGATAAAAAGTTCTAGTAAACGCTGACTTCGGTAAAGTCAAGCTTTTAAGTAAATATATTATAGAATATATGTAATATGTACTTAACCTTCTCAAAATTACTTTCCTTCAGAAAATCTTAAATTATGCACAACAAATAAGCAGGTAGCTCTCCGTAAGCTGAAACAGGTCTATAAATTAAGCGATTTAGCTGTCAGGAATGAATGAATTATGTACCAACAAAAAGAGGAAATGTATACAAAACATCTTTTAAAACCTGATGGGGGTGTAAACAGTTCAAGTAGGGATTTGATTGATTGATTACAGGATTTCATCATGAGATGACATTGGTTAGAGAACAAGCATTGGAAAACCAGTTAGGAGTACTGGACAGCTGTTTCTTCAGCCTAGTTTGGGACTCTTCAGCAGTACGCACTCACCGGGGTTTGAACCAAGGATCTTCTGGTTACTAGGCGAGCTAGCTCGTAAATCATTAAGCCACTCTCTGGGACGCGATCCACTGTCTAACCCATTCCAACTTCTACCAATTCACGATATGGCACAACCGCTAGCCAATGTCTTCGGCGAATATTTGTTCTGACAGTCGACCTGCTGCACTCTATTGGTCACGGCTTCCCACTGGAAACCCAGGTAACTACCTACGTGAATAGGGCCAGTCGCCAGTATTATGCGATTCCTTCACTGAACTTACACTTTTCTAAGACACTTCAGTATTCACAATCCAAGGTGATTACTATACAAATGAAATAGTTCACAAAACCTGTGAGAAATAAACTAAGTAATTTCGGTTACATAACGCTTTTATATAATTTAGCTGTCATTTGCGCACTTGGCGTTCTGATCAGAATACTGATTTGTGCATATACACCAAGAATTTAATTTTATAGAGCATCAGTTCAGTTTATCACTTAGAATTGAAGTTCAGGAATATTACAATATGTATTTTTCAAAATAATTAAAGAATATTGTCAAGTACGTAGTAAGAAAACAATATGCATGTTCACTTCAGTAGAACTTTCAAAAATTCCGGTAATCCAATGCAAGCCATAAATTATTATAACACAGAAGTCCTACTCATCACTTCTCCTTCTGATTATTCGTACACCCACCCAGAATATGTTTACCCCGTCAGCTAATGACCGCATATAACTGAAGCTGAGACAACTATAGCATTTAAGCACCGTTATATGTGAAGAACGGAAACGGTTACCTTCACCCCATCGGACCAACAGCAGTGACATTCCTGTAACGCCTAAATGCTTTAACATGCATGTCAAATATTAAATATTATACCCTAAAACATTTCACCTAGCAGAAATCTAGTGCATAAATATGAAAGAGAATTTGAAAGAGCCAACCATTATTACCTTCTGAAAATGGGCTAATGTGGTTCGATTAAATTAGGTAGGAAAAGAAAGCCATTACCTGTGCACAAATTGAAGTCGAAGAAAATAGATAATATGAAAATCTACTTGTTCCTGAGAATTCACATAGAATCGGTAGAATGCTTGAGTGAATCTAGACACAAGAAGTGACTTTTTCAGGCCTTCCTGGAGTTGGATGGTGTCATAGAATTTATGGAAAAAAAAATTACATAAGAAAGAACAAATATCCTGTGTATTCAAAAATAAAATTATAAAAAATATAATAAAAATTATTTTACTCACCTTTGTACCATTTAAATTCCGGTGTTGGTGCTCCGATAATAGGACAGACTAAAGTTGTTGATGAACCTTCCAGCACTGTGAAATTTGACACACTCGTTTCAGGAGTGCACAGCCTTGGAGCGAATGCTATTTTAAAATTCACATTCACACAGTATTTCGCACGTAGATAATGGTGATGAAAATGAAAAAGAAATAATCTGAATGTAAATCTCATATCAAATAGCCATGAAAACAAGAAGAGAATAACTTTTTGGATTTATATGATACCAATCACACTCTTCTTGAAAAAGCTCACAACGGAAAGGTGTTAATTTCACTATACAATTATTATGTTTGAAAACTTAGTGATTGAAGTATCATTCCATAAAATTAAAAGCTAACGGTTTCACCTGAAGTATTATTTTTGGAAGTGTTTAAATTGGCACTTAAAAGGTAGTGGAATATAGATGAGAGTAGACATTTTGTATGAGATAATTAAAACAAAAAAAGCTTATTAAATAGGAACATGTTCAAAGTTCCAGCTGAATGTACTAAAATTATGCCTTACAACATACTTCCAATTTAATACTCAAATATATGAGCAAATAAAGGGAACACCAATGGGATAGCCCATATCAGGATTAATAGCTGAATCCGTTATGCAAAGATTAGAATTAATAACTGTACCTATAACTAAACCGGAAATCTGGGTACGTTACGTTGATGATACATTTGTAATAATTAAGAGAAATGATTTAGAATATACCCATAAATTAATAAACAACATATTTGAAGACATCAAATTCACAAGAGAAGAAGAGTTAGATAACAAAATCCCATTTTTAGATGTCTTAATCAGGAGAACCAACACAGGAAGTTTAGAAACACAAGTATACAGAAAGTCAACGCACACAGATCAAATACTCAACTATACTAGCAACAATCCAATTACTCACAAAAGAAACTGTGTGCAGACATTGTTTAGAAGAATTCAAACACATTGTAGCACACCAGAGTTGAAAAGAATGGAAGAAAAATACTTACAAACGGTCTTCAAGAAGAATGGTTATCCAAAAAATTTCATCAAAAAGTGTTTAAAATCGAATGAAAGCACCAACAAAGAACCATCACCAAAGATCAAAAAGAAATTCATCCTACCATACATCAGAAACATCTCTGAAATAACGGCTAGAATAATGAAACCGTTTGATATAGATGTAGCACACAAACCAGCTGAATCGCTTAATTCGATCTTATGCAAACCAAAAGATCCGATAGAAAAGGGAGATAAAATTAACACCATTTACAACATAAATTGTGTGAACTGTAACAAGCATTACATCGGCTGTCGAAGTGGGCGTCCCCTTCGAATAAGAATCCAAGAACACAAGTCAGCCGTGAAAAGACATGAAATAAATTCTTTAGTATCAATGCATACAGACGATTATGGACATCAATTTGATTGGGGTAATGTCAAAATCTTAGACAGGGGAAACACCAAATGTGCCAGGGAATTCCTAGAAGCCTGCTACTCAAACGAAAATGCAATTGATAAACACGTTAATATAGATGAAATATACCAACTAATAAAAAGTAAATCAGGTGACCAGAAAGTTTAAAAACCCAAGTCAATAGAAAACGTTCAGTACATATGTAAAGATGGTTGGTCACCAGGAGACGCAATTGTATCATCATTCATGGAGATTTTAAATCATTTGACTTTATGCTAAATACTGCGCTGAAGATGTCGTCCAGAAAGACAACGAAAGCTCCGCGACTAAACCAAACAGCTCAGAGAACACTATTAATCGTGAATGTACTATAGCCAACTAACTGTTGTCTTCCTGACAGGTGAGATTTACCGATTTACTATAAATGGATATTGGTTTGGCTTTGCGTTACCTTGGTAACAGTTGACAGTTTTTAATACACTCAAAGAAATTCAGTATTTATTACAAAACAAAACATTTTTCCATAATAGATATGCTTATTTGTTGCAATTCACAGTGATGCAGTATCACACATATCGCATAAACTTATCCAATATGGAATTATATTCGAATACAGGTCTCAAGTTCTGCTCTTACATAAAAGAAATTTTTCCACTATAATTGTCTCTGTCAGTGGGTATAACAAAAACTTACCAAAGTGAATTTTACCCCAGGATACTGGATACCAGTTTTAAGTGAAAGGTTGACTGGTACAGTTTCTTCTAAAGTCACTGAAATTTTACAATTTAAGTATTGGGTAGTGAGTAACGAATTACACGTCTTATGTTTAACAATTTCGCTCAAAAAAAAACTGGAAAAAATGTCAGAGATTTGTTTTCTGTTGACGAAATGCGTTGGACTATGGTGACTGGATGCTACATAAACCATGGGAATTATATTTCCAGTGTTGTTTATAAAGGCTGAAGGCAATGAAATACTCCTGTGTGATTATACCCGACAACTAACTACAGCTTGGATTTTTCAATGTATATATGTAAGGGTTTTGATAATGTACTCCTCTTAATAGGCTGCACAGACCACAGACATCGTTCAGTCATACTGGGAACTCAGACTTCTTGTGCTATCTTTTTTGACGCCATATATTTTCTTTCTAATTCAATAAACACGCTTAAGCCAGTGCTTGTTTCATTGTGTATAGAGAGACTTTGTTGAAAAGCATATGCGCTATAGCATATGGCGTATAACTTTTTTTAGTCAGATTATTCTTGTCAATCATTTCATTGTACTAATACTGATATATATATATATATATATATATATATATATATAGTATTTCCCGCTTATACATATCTGTTGAACGCCTAATGTAATAAATTGTCGGTAAACAAACGCTCAGAGGCATTTATTTGTATGCGAACAAGATTATGACCACTGGAGACGAAAAGGAGTAGTGTGAAACCAAATATAAAAACAGATGAAAATGAGGGCTAACTGTTAATCAATGGTTTACTTAAATTTCATTTTGTAAATAATTCGACACAATATTTTCGAAAGGTCAGAATCCCTTCAGTAAATAAATATCTGCAGACTGAATGTATGGAATACACATGACACATATGGCAGATTAAAAAGTAATCATTTGAATTTCTACGCTTTTGTGGGTCTGTAGGGTTATATGCACAATAACTAACAATATTTATGGGATTTCAGTGTCACTGGAAACTTTACAGTCTATTATTTTAGTTTCGCTAACGCAATTATCTAAGAGTTTATAAAGTTGGCCGCCATTTCAATGTAATTCCATTGTTACTTTCACTGATTTAACTGTTTGAACCCAATTAACGCGGAGAGATCTGTCGGTATACCAAGATCTGAGCCATATTTGTCGTATTGGTATTGTACAGCCATACTGTATACTAACTGGTAGACTAGACTGAAGTAGGCAGGCGGGTTCTTGAACCTTGAACCTATTTGTTGTCGAATCGAGTTTTTTTAGCCAATGAAGCATATATAAGCCTTCTTATAGTTATTCTTTTGTGAAACACAAAACGTATATAGATTTAATGAATTTATGAATGAATGTTTAGATGCAGGAACGTTTTGAAGACTGTAGCAATTATTGTTTATGCTCCTATAAATTTCACACTTCCTTATTAAACATTCAATATTCCTACTGAATTTATTCTGAATTTCTAGGTGTTTTTATTTGACCGTATTATAATTGCAGTAGAAGTTCAAAACGTGTAATAGACATCGGTTTTGAACAACGATTCAGAGGTGGGATTTTCCGTATCCCATTAAACAGTTTGTCATTATCAAGGCTGGCTTATTGAGATGCACTCTGAACGTCCAGTTCACATTCAACGACACCGCCTACAGACAAAAGGATGGTATTGCATTGGGATCTCCGTTGGGTCCACTACTATCAGACTGCTTCGTGGCAAGCCTCAAGAGAGGTTCACTAAAGCCAAGCATTGACAATTTGCGACTGTATGAAAGATACGTGGACGATATTTTCATTATTTGTGACAACAACAATGACCCCAGTCTACTGCTGAAGATATTTAACTGTTGCCATCCAGCAATAAAATTCACTCTTGAAATGGAAAACGAGTCAAAAATTCCGTTTCTTGATGTAGAACTGACAAGAAGAGCTGGTAGGAGCCTAAGAAGATCAGTCTATAGAAAACCTACGTGGGATGGTCAACTAACAAGCTTATGTAGCTGGGTAACCATTCAGCAAAAGCGAAATTTAATTGAATCACTTGCCACCCGCATCCGACGCATCTGTAATCCCGACGTTCTGGAAACAGAATTAGATATTTTAAGAGAAATCTTCATCCAAAATGGATACCCCATAAGGTTTATCAACAAAAATATGAAACCGATAATTCGGAAAAACGAAATTTTAACTGCGCCTAAAAAGAAACTCTACATAAATTTGGATTTCAAGGGAGATTTAGCAAGCGATATTCTCAAGAGAAGAATCATATCATCTCTGAGAAGAACATTCTCTGCAGAAACGCTGAGAATAGTGTTCTATAGTCGCCCACTGATCTGCAGAAGCCTCAAGGACAAGATCCCGCATCTGACCACTTCTATGTGCATATATCAGTTCACCTGCTGCTGTGGAGCCAGATACATCTGTCGTTCGACGCGCACCCTGTCCAACAGGATTCAAGAACCTTATCCACCATGGTTGCGAAAAGGCGATAGCGGTGCAATAAGGAGTGCGATAATTCAACACTTGGTTAACACTGATCATTCCATTTCAACAAACGCCTCCTTCAAAGTAATCTACAGAGTCAAGAATAACCTATCTAAGGCAATACGATTTCGTCTTTTTTGTATCACTGAAGCTCTGGCAATTCACATAGAAAAACCGGAGCTGTGCATTCAAAAGAAGATTACTCAACCACTTTTACTCTCATGGTAACAATGTTTTGATTTGTTTTGAGTTTTTATTTTTATTTTGATGACTTAATTTTGTTTCTTTGCGTGTTCTTTAACTGCCTATAATTCTTGTATTTATTTAGATCTCTTACAAAATTTCGTATTATCTACTTTGTTCCTATGTGCATCCTGAATAAAACTCACTCATCAAAATATTCATATTATTATTACATAACTTCTTTTAACAACTGTTTGTGACAACTCATCACCTTCGTTGCTACCCCAGTTTCATTGACACTTAATTTTCTTGACTTGTATTACCAATCTTCACCTATTTAGTTAAAATAACCATAACCAGTTGTAATTTTGTTTGACAAACTTAATGTACACATACATACGTACATACAAAACAACACATGTATATATTTGCGATTGTACAGCTAAGAAAATGAATTCGTCGACGAAAAGAGACTCTTCGCTGAACTACGTGTTTTCTTTTCACTTATTCTCACTATTAGTAAACTAGAAGTAATTGAATTGTGAAAATTACAAGCCAGCTCACTGATATACCTTTGCTTTGATTCGATAGACATATCTTCTCCATCATCTCAAAAGCTAAAATATATATTAAACTAATATAATGATATTTGACAATTTAAATTATGACCCTATTGCAAAATAGAGGAGTGTGGAAATCACCCTGAATAACTGATAGTACTATTAATTCACCTTAGAAACCTGTAAGATACTGGAATATAAAGACACTGAATTTTTCACATGATACAGAATTTGAACTAACTATTAGGCGTAATGCAGACTATATCCCATAACACGATGCTATCCAGACAGAAATGCCAGAAATACACGTACTCCAAACGGTCTTTTGAATCACTGCTCAGATTACAGTTTTCCCTCAACCAATCTTGATAGAATGAACATGTTCTCTGAGAACTTTTAATCTATTGCTTTTTATAAAAATTGTAAATAAGTAGTGAATCAACAATTATTACTCTTATTTAACACAGTGTTTTGGAGAGAGAGAAAAAAAGACTTAAACAGAAGCCACTCAATGATCACGGAAAACACCTTATAATCGGAAATCACGCAACAGTATTTGTAAGAAAATTCACCGAGCAAGATAATATTCAACCTGTTCATCTTCGTTACTGGTTTTGTCTCAAGTTCATCATCATTTTTGTATGGGAAAAATAGAATGATCAGAATCAGAGAATACGCATGAACAAACCTGAAGCCATTTTTATTTTTGTCTGTTATAAATCGCACTAGTTATAATTCTGAATAAGACAATAATATGAGACAAAGAAAGGAATATGAAGTGAATATCACCCATCAGAGCTATGAATACTTTCTACTGGTTACCGAAGCTAGATGATTTTTATTTATTTTTTATTTATTTTTGATTACAGCTTGATTCCACACTGTATTTTTGGTACAAGTATGGAATTTTCAGCATGGATATCGGTAGCCCAAATTTTGCAGGCCAACCATAGATATGAGGTTTGTGTCGGCAGGGGATCGGACCATGTGCATGGTCTGCGACAGTCCTAATCACTGTGCCACCGACGTGCACGAAGTGCCTATGTGGTCCACTGGAACACCACTCATCCTACTGACAGTCTTCAGCATTCTACGAATTGTGACATAGTCGTTTTAAGCAAACCAGAAAAGAATGAGAATACGGAATATTGTTTATCTGCTTACCACCAGTGATTTCCTTAAATAGGTTCCACATAATATAAGCATTTTTGCAGGATATTAGTTTCTGGTTATATGTTACATTCAACCTCTGCATTTGTGAATGTAAAGGGTGAACAATGAAGGAGAATAGGTAGGATGCAAGAGTTTATGAACTGTAAGAGGAGGGGTTGAGTTGTACCCGAGTGCCTCAACTTCATAATGTAAAATGTCAGGCGGAATATTTTACTGGAGATCGCTTAGACATGGGAAGACCAGGAGAGATCAGAAGAGAGAATAAGTCCAAGATACTTGATTTCTGATTTAATTCCTATATTATTTTCGTCAATCTTACAACTATCATGAGAATCGACGACTTCTTTTAATTGCCTTTTACATCTTAAGTTGAATGAATGAAATCTATCCGAGTGGAATTAAATATTAAAAATTACTGAAGATGTGGCCTAAATATAATGAATGTCTTACTGTGAGTTAGATAAACATTCTGGTTTCTTAGTAGTGAAACTATGTGGGACAGCTTTGAATTTGAAAGCTGCAACCTATATATATATATATATATATATATATATATATATTGGGTGATGATTAGGGGGGAAGTGAAAGTTTGGGTTAGGCAAAATTAGAATCTTTATCCTGATGACATATCAGTTGTAACGTGTAGTTGATAGTTGGTAGAGAGCCAAAAACAGTCAGATGGAGGCCGAGGATTCAAATTCCACCCGATGCAGATCTCCATCTCATGTTCAACCTCAACTGTCTACATCATCAATTTATATTGATAAAAAATGACAAAAAAGATACTGATTATTTATGTATTTGCTCATATTCACTGACACTTATTTTTCAACGACAGCTTAAAATAAGTCAAAGCGCGTATCGACAGATAAAATAAACTTACAAGTGACTTTCAACCAGATATTGAGGAAATCTTCGCCAGCACTATTATAGGCATAACACTGAAAGATACCAGCATCCGTTAATTTCAAGCTTTGAATTGTCAAAGTGTTATTCGTATGAATGTAGTATCTGAAGGAAGGAGAATAAAACGAAATGTTGTTGTCAATAGAATGGACTAACTTTTGTACACTGACTTTTTTATTTGACAGAGTAATAAAAATTACTAATATAAAACTTGACCGAAAAAAGACAGAGCATGTGACTTATTTTTCAAGTTCAATAATTTACTTCGGGTGCGTCGGTGGCACAACGGTTAGGACGCTCGCCGACCATGCATACTGTCCGGGGTTCGATACCCGACCAACGCCCTTCTTCACCTCGCTAAGCCATAAATAATGCTGGTAGAGAGGAAAAGTTGGGCATGAGGCTAGCAACCCCATCCTGTGAAAATAAACAATGCTACAGAAACTTCAAGCCACTAGCTTGAAGCCCAAAGTTCCGCTGAGGAAAGTGAAGGAAAAATTATTATTATTAAATCCTTTAATTCCCAGAGGAAAATAGGGCTTCAGCTGCGCGTCTCCATTGCCTTCGGTTTTCTGCCAACTTTTTCACCTCGCTCCAAGTCTGCCCACATGCTTTTATCTCCTCTTCACATGATCTCCTCCAAGTCACCCTCACGTTGACGACCAACTCGCCGCCTCCCTTTCGGGTTCCACTTGAGCAATGGCTTGTCTAGTGAGATCACTTGGTGGTTTCCTCAGCGTATGGCCAGCCAATCCATCTCCATTTCTTCCTGCCTATTTGTTTCACAATCAGTTCCTGATTGGTTCGCTCCCAGAGATCCCCATTGCTGATCTTTTCTGGCCAGCCGGCCATCTGATCTTGAGGAGTATTGAGCGAAGACAGCTGTTGATGAAGGTCTGAAGTTTGTTTGAGATGCTCTTTATGACGCGCAGTGAAAGTCTCCGATCCATCCGTATACTGAGTAGCACTGACTGACTTCACATTGGAGTTGAAAATCCGGATGTTATTCTTGATGATGAGTGCTGTTGACCTCCACACAGACTTGACAGTAATGAAAGCTTGTCTTGCTTTTCCGATTCTTGCTTTGATATCCTCGTCAGTTCCGCTTGTAGTTGAGACGATGCTTCCCAGGTAGGTGAAGGAGGCTGTTTCTTTCAGGTTCCTCCCATTTATGCTTATTGTGGTCTGTTGGTGTTGTTGATGTTGGCTAGGAATCTTCATTATCTCTGTTTTATCTATGTTCACGTGAAGTCCTATCTTTGATGCTTCTTCTGCCAGCTTGTTACTTTTCACTTGCATATCTTCCAGTTTGTGGGAAATCAGACATATTTCATTATCGGCGAAGTCCAGATCCTCCAAGTCTTTTTTGTGTGAGTCCATTTTATGCCTGTCTCCTCATTGCCCGCCACTGTCTATCGCATTATCCAATCTACTGCAATCAGGAAGGTCATTGGCGATAGAAGACAGCCTTGTCTCACTCCCGTCCTCACTTCGAAGGCTTTCGTAAGTTTCCCATTGTGGATTACTTGGCATGCAGCATTGTCGTGCAACTAAGTGTTGGATGAGATGTATTATTGTCGATGGGACCCTGTAGTACCGAAGTAGTTGCCAAATGACCTCTCGATCGACGCTGTCAAAGGCCTTTTCAAAGTCGATGAAGTTGAGATAGAGAGGTGACTGTCATTTCAAGCTTTGTTCAATGGTGATCCGTAGTATGGCGATTTGATCAATACATGACTTGTTTCTCCTGAATCCAGCTTGTTCCGGTCGAAGTTTTTCATCCATATGGCGTGTTTGATTCTCTCCAGGATGATGGAGCTTAGTATTTTGCTAGGTGTGGACAGGAGCATGATTCCGCGCCAGTTTTTACATTGACTTAAGTCTCCTTTCTTTGGTAGTTTGAATAAATATCCGTTCTTCCAATCCTCGGGTACTTTGCCCTTCTTCCAAACCTTCTCCAGAAATGGAGTCATCAAGTCCGCTGTTGTCTCTGGGTCCATTTTCAATGCTTCTGCAGGGATTCTATCTGATCCTGCTGCTTTTCCAGCTTTTAGCATCTTGATTGCATTCATGACTTCTTATTTCGTCGGGGGGTCAATGTTCACTGGTAGTTGTGCTTCCGTTGTTGGTATTGTTGGGCGCGTTGTAGGTGGGGGTCAATTTAGAAGTCTTTTGAAGTGTTCAGCTCAGTGTTTTCTTTGCTCCACTTCTTCGGTGATTGACTTTCCATTGTCGTCCTTTATTGGCTTAATCTGTGTCTAACTTTTTCCCGATAGGTGGCTAGTTGTTTGTTGGAGTGTGGCGAGGTCTCCTTTGCCTGCAGCTTGTTCTGCTTCGTTTGCCATGGTTTCATAATATTTTCTTTTGTCTTCCCTGGCACTCTTCTTCACTCTTTTGTTCAGTGTATTGTAGCTTGCATTCAAGTCCTGTTTTTGTTGTTCGTTGGTGCACTGGATAATCTTTTGTTTCACTGTCCTTCTCTCTTCTATTAGTTTCCAAGTGTCCGTAGTGAGCCACTGTTTGTCCTGCCTCTTCTTTCTGCCTAGAACTTCCATGCAGGTTTGACTCCACACCATTTTCAAGTTGTCCCAGTGCTTTTCGACGCCGACCTGTTTGCTAGTGTTGATTTGTGTCTCAGCTTTGTCTTTTATGTTCGCAATGAAGATGTCCTTTGTATCTTGGTCCTTCAGTTTTTGTGTGTTGAACTTCGCTTGTGGTCTATCTGCAGCTCCTGATTCCCTGAAAGCTTTTAATTTGATTTGGATTGTCCCTTGTACGAGATAGTGGTCTGAGACAACGTCTGCTGCTCTTCTTACTTTTGTGTCCAGTAGGCTGCGCCTCTACTTCCTTCAGATTGAGATGAAGTCAATTTGGTTTTTGGTTTGCCCATCTGGTGACAGCCATGTAGCCTTGTGGATATCTTTGTGTTTGTATATACGCTGCCACCAATGCCTAGTTCGTTGAAGGCGCAGAAGTCGGCGAAGAGTTCTCCATTTTCATTCATTTCTCCCAAAGCTTCTCTACCCATGATGAGTTCCCTTCCTGTGTTGTCTGGCCCCAGTTTGGCGTTCATGTCTTCCATTAGTATTTTAATGTCACCAGCTGGAGTATTGTCCATTGCTGCCTGTAGTTGTCTGTAGAGTCCTTCTTTCTTTTCGAGGTCTGCGTTGTTTGTGGGTGCATAACATTGTATAATTGTCACTTTCCTTCCTTTGGAGTTGAATCTGGCTGTCATTATCCTGGGCGAATGAAAAATTATTACTATTAATTAATTTTGATTCTGAGGATAATCAAGAATCTTATGTCTACTAAGACATATTTTAGGAAATCGGCCTTCTTACGCCGATGAAAAATATAATTATTCGTGTACAATGATCCACAGACTATATTTTATTAATGTAGACAGTCAAGAAGTTTGAGCTAGCGCAATACAAGTAGGCCAGTTGCCAGAAACTTAGTTATGCTTCACAAATACCAAATTAACGATTATACAGAGCAAGCGACTGCAGTTGTGTGTACGATGAATATGGCATTTTGATAGAGAAATAAAGACCAAATTTGCAGCATTTCAGAGGTGGTGTTCATTCTTTACTTTTTATTTAACTGCAACCTAATTTTTCTTAAATTTACTAAGTTAGTTTTGTTTCATCTTAATCCAATGTTGACTTGTAAAGCCATTAAATAAATTAAAAATTTCAGGTGTATACACTCCAAGTACACTGCTTCATATCTTCACTTTTTTTCTAAAAATCTTAATCAGTTTAGGTTCATAAATAAATATATATCGTTTTTGTTTTTGCTTTTGATGTGAATTTATATTTTCAAATGAACTGTTAACTGATATTTTGTTTTTTAACATGAAATTCAAGCCTCGCAAACAGATTGTGTAGACTCATAATATAAACCGTCTGAAGTTAGTCAGCTAAAACAACTAATGTCCTTTATCCTCAGAAAAGATATTATTATTATTATTATTATTAATTCCTTCACGTTCCGAGTCGAACACAGGGCTTCAAGCTAGAGGCTTGAAGTTTTTGTAGTAGTGTTTATTTTTACAGGATGGGGTTGTTAGCCTCATGCCCAACCTTACTTCTTTACTAGCTTTATTTCTGGCTTAGCGACGGGGGGGGGGTAAAGGAGTGCATTGGCTGCAGATCGAACGCCGGACCATATACATGGTCGGCTAGTGTCCTAGCCGCTGTGCCACCGACTCACAAAAAGGATGTTTATATATATGTATATATTAATATCCCCTTTAAACTGGCATTCAATAATAATAATAATAATAATAAAAGCTTTATTGTAAACAGAACGTTTGGTATAAATATGTTAATGTCAGACTATAATGCAATAATGCATCTAATTTTCTCGTTACACGGGTAATAATTAAAATAGGGCATTTAAACTAATAATATTGCTCAAAAAGAAACATGGGAAAAATTGAATCAAGCGGAAATATTAGCGACAATGTAACAGCGAGAATGAAAAAAGTGCCGTTTATTTAGAGTTCCCCAATAAGTTGGTAATTTCCTGTTTTACACTTTTCTCATCACATAAAATGTGTGCTAAATAAGGGGTCGTAGAATGTTTGCAGTTAGTCGTTCAAACACACAGTCTTCTATATTTACTCTTAGTTCTACTTGATGAGATGCAACGAAAGAGTTGTGAAGAAAGAGAATGTTCTGAGTCTGACAAGATAATGTGTGCTAATTTCTTGCAGGAGTTTATACGCCTATCTATAATTGCATTAACGAGTTGGTTTAGCAACACCCCATTCGTCCTACTGATGGCTTTTAATGTCCTGTGTAGCATAACAAAGTCTTTCTTAAGTAGCCCAGGAAAGATTAAGGTGTGGGGGAACAGTAGAAAAGTATGGGCAGAATACAAGAAATAACAAACGGTAACATTAGAGGCCGAATGATACCAGATCGTCTTAACTTCCTTACATAGAATGTCAAAATCTTACTGCAAACTAACATGATGTGGAAAGACCAGGAAAGATCAGAGGAAGTACACAGTCCAAGGTATTTAACATTCGATTTAGTTTCAACTTCAGTGCCATCTATGATAGTGGGACCGTGAGAAATAAGCAGTTCACGTAAGTCACGGCATTGTGAATTTAGACTTTTTAAACCTTTGAACCACTATCCGTCGAAGAAAAACACAATTTTGATACAAACCAAAATATGCGCATCATATCCATTAAACTTTATAGTTTAGCATACATGTGATTGATATCCAAATGAAACATTTTGCTGACAACCATTGTCTACGGACATCTGATCAAAGTAGTAGCGAACGATATTTCTAGGAGTGCTGTGATTAATTATAAGGTAAACGTAGCCTAAAGTTCGTCTATTTCTACGAAGTAATCACGTGAAAACTATCCTTTAAGTAAACATCGAAAAAAAGTGAAGCTGAATACATTTCGCCTAAGTTAAACAAATCTCAACTTCATCGACTTTGAAAAGGCCTTTGACAGCGTCGATCGAGAGGTCATTTGGCAACTACTTCGGTACTACAGGGTCCCATCGACAATAATACATCTCATCCAACACTTAGTTGCACGACAATGCTGCATGCCAAGTAATCCACAATGGGAAACTTACGAAAGCCTTCGAAGTGAGGACGGGAGTGAGACAAGGCTGTCTTCTATCGCCAATGACCTTCCTGATTGCAGTAGATTGGATAATGCGATAGACAGTGGCGGGCAATGAGGAGACAGGCATAAAATGGACTCACACAAAAAAGTACTTGGAGGATCTGGACTTCGCCGATAATGAAATATGTCTGATTTCCCACAAACTGGAAGATATGCAAGTGAAAAGTAACAAGCTGGCAGAAGAAGCATCAAAGATAGGACTTCACGTGAACATAGATAAAACAGAGATAATGAAGATTCCTAGCCAACATCAACAACACCAACAGACCACAATAAGCATAAATGGGAGGAACCTGAAAGAAACAGCCTCCTTCACCTACCTGGGAAGCATCGTCTCAACTACAAGCGGAACTGACGAGGATATCAAAGCAGCAAGAATCGGAAAAGCAAGACAAGCTTTCATTACTGTCAAGTCTGTGTGGAGGTCAACAGCACTCATCATCAAGAATAACATCAGGATTTTCAACTCCAATGTGAAGTCAGTGCTACTCAGTATACGGATGGATCAGAGACTTTCACTGCGCGTCATAAAGAGCATCTCAAACAAACTTCAGACCTTCATCAACAGCTGTCTTCGCTCAATACTCCGCTCAAGATCAGATGGCCGGCTGGCCAGAAAAGATCAGCAATGGGGATCTCTGGGAGCGAATCAACCCGTCAGGAACCGATTGTGAAACAAATAGGCAGGAAGAAATGGAGATGGATTGGCTGGCCATAAGCTGAGGAAACCATCAAGTGACCTCACTAGACAAGCCATTGCTCAAGTGGAACCCGAAAGGGAGGCGGCGAGTTGGTCGTCAACGTGAGGGTGACTTGGAGGAGACCATGTGAAGAGGAGATGAAAGCATGTGGGCAGACGTGGAGCGAGGTGAAAAAGTTGGCAGGAAACCGAAGGCAATGGAGACGTGCAGCTGAAGCCCTATTTTCCTCTGGGAACTAAAGGATACAATAATAATAATAATAAACAAACTTTGAAGTCATTATGAGTTCCACCATATCAAGTAAGCTAAAAATTTGCCTCTGATACAACAACTTTTACATTATAAACATTCTTTGTTAAAGTGAATTGCTTAAATGCTGATGAGTCACTTCAGCAGTTAGATGACAGCTGCCTTTCAGAACCACCTATCTGACAAGTATAAACCTGTCGTATTATACCAATCGTGTTAAGTAGAAAAACATTATGATATCTTACTCCCTCATCTAGCTTAATAATATTTGATTAAAAATGTAATTTATAACCATTTCTCAACTCTTCTTTTTGCAACCGATTATGAATATCACAAATAAGCTTATGAAAAGTTAATTATAACTCGGAGATTATATCGACTAAAGTGCTAGTAGGATTATTGACATATCTCTGTGCACAATAGAACTAAATCTGAGAAATATATGTCGTTGATATATCCTCATGGCTCTTATAGCGATTTAGAGTAATGGACACAAAGCATCGAATTCGAGTTCTGCATTTTATCGGCTAAGACCCATCACACTATTTAGGGATACATGACATAACACGGAATACTTGTCAGTGACTGATCAACAAATCTGCATGGATGTGCATACTATTTCGAGGGTCGACACTATAGAAGTCTGTGCAATAGGAAGCATAGATGGACAAAAACTGCGAGAAACTACTCGCTGTAGTAAAGACATTGTCCAGAGAAGTAAAATGAACGCTTCCCAGTTAAATTGTCAAGCTTAGAAAATAGAACAATACCAGAATCATCCAGCTAAACTACAAATTTTGTTCAATAAAATTAAATATCTTGATTGTATGAATAAGCAGATTTTGGAAGAGACAAGTTACATTAAAACAATAGGAAAAGTAGTAATAAAAAAGATAATTTAAATAAAGACAGTGAGTTAAATTAGCAAAGACTGTTATTACTTTGCAAAAACCTATATCTCCTCTGGCTAAAATAGCTATTTCATCTTCATACATGCACATATACTATTCCGAATGCTTTATACTTTTAGCTACCTGAGTGCTGACTAATAATAGCTTATAAAATGTCTCCAAAGAAATAATATTTTCCAATAAGCTCATCAAAAACCTGTTAATTATGCTCAACTCTGAACACAACAGAAGTTTTAAAAAAGAAGTTTAAGATAAATGGCGAAATTCGGGACTTGTTGTAATTCCCTACCTAATAGGAAATACTCGACAAAACCTAACGATTGTTATTATTTCCGTAGGTTCCGAGCGGAACACAGGGCTTCAACAACACATCTCCACTTTTACCTTCTTCGTGATGTCCTCCTCAGCTGACCTGGACACGACTGCCCATAATATCTCATCACCTCCCACAACTCACACACTCTCCTACGTGTCACCCTCGCAACGACGACACACTCATCGCTTTCCATTGGGATTTTCCACTCGAGTAATGGCCTGCATTGCGCGCCCTAATCTCATTTGGCGGCCTCCTCCACGAACCTAATCAATCCATCTCCATTTTCTCTGCATATCTGTTACTCAATCCGCTTCTGCTTGTGTTAGTTTGTTCCCAGCCAGAGTTTCTTGTTACTAATCCTTTCTCGCCGGCGGACGAACGTGGTAGCCGTTGACAAAAGCCTGCAGTGGCTTGTCGGAAATCCTCTTCTGGGCACGCAGTAAAAATTTCTGACTCGTACAGAAGAACTGACTGACTTCCCATTTGTGTTGAAAATCACAATCAAGTTCTTGATGCTGGTTGATTTTAGTTACATCAGGTTTTTTTCCAAACTGGTTTCAGGTTGGTCAATGCGTATCTCGCCTTTCCGATTCTGGCCCAGTGGCCAGCTGGCGGCCTGGCTGGCTGGCTTTGACATCTTCATCCATTCCGATTGCCTGTGGTTACAATCACGCGTCCTAGCTGGACAAGTCAAGCAAATAACCTCTGTCAAATCTCTCCAGTTGATGGTGATTGGTGCTGGTTATGGTTGTTGTTGTTGCTGTTGATATTAGTGTTGGTTGGTTATTTTCATCACCTCCTCACTATTCTTTCTGTTCACCTGGATGCAGTGGTGTCTTCGCTGGTAGTTAGCCTCTTCAGCCGGTTTGTTGCCAGTTTTCTCCTGCCTCTACGTCTTCAAATTTGTGTGACATGTGACATTAGTCATGCAGGTGTGAAATCCACATCTACAGTATTCTGATTGGTCACTATAGAGTATTCCTGTCTTCTCACTCACACCCAACACACAGTCTGACGCATGATCCAGTCCACCACGAGTAAGAATATCATCATTGGTGATAATAGGCAGGCAGGCAGCCAACCAGATCGTCTTACTGCTGTATACACTTCCAGCATCCCTCTGAGTTTACTATTGTGGATCACCTGACACGTGACATTGTGAAGTGGTATTTAAAGATCAGACAACGGACAGCAAGTTAGTTTATAAGATGCCCCATAAATCTGTGCAGATCCCGCGTGGTCGCGTCTCAACAATAGGCTGAGCGAATGGTATATATTTAAAGGTAGAAGCATGATATGTCAAGGCGTTCATTATTATCTTTTTCAAGATAAAGATCTAAGCCCTCATAAAAATCAGAAATATCTCGAGCCTTTAATTTGTATATTGCTGTTCCTGCAGAATGGGGCGATTCACCTTAGTGACCCCCACCATATCTACTGATCAGCTAACGCCACCCTCCTTCCTGATATTAACCTTAACTTAGTAATTTGGATCCGAAAGTAAACACCATGTTACTAAGTTATTCAAAAGACAGAATGATGAGTGAAACAGTAGTCGGATACTTATTCTGACGAAACCGAATAATGATAATCATTTAGCCTACCAATATGCCGTTTACTTTCAGTCTTAATTCAAAGACAAATTTAGTTACTCACTAAACTAATAGTTTCAGAAGAGTGCTCTACTCCTGTCTTCGAGATAATCTGCCCGATTGTGTTTTACTTCAAAATATGTGTATAATGGCCAGTAGATGTTGCTTGTCCAGTTATACTGTTTTTCAGTTATAATGTCCCACCTATTTCCTATCAAACAAAAGATCGCTTAAACCAACAACAAGTTACCATCATTTCTAAATAAATAACCTTAACTATTCTCATGTAAACGATGCTATAAACTATATCACTTACGTGATATTTTAACTTTCAATTAGTCAATTTTCCCTTACATGAGCACCTGTTTCGATTTTAACCGATAGTTCCAACCTCTGACTACTGAATTAGTACGTTTTGTTATATACCATCCTTACGAAATATAGGTACTGATA
Source organism: Trichobilharzia regenti (assembly GCA_944472135.2). Classification (NCBI taxonomy): domain Eukaryota; kingdom Metazoa; phylum Platyhelminthes; class Trematoda; order Strigeidida; family Schistosomatidae; genus Trichobilharzia; species Trichobilharzia regenti. The sequence goes on from OX235270.1 coordinate 1,061,655, forward strand.
ATAATTACTGCTAACAGATTTATCACGAGAATGAGAATGTACTCCGTATTCACGACAATATACCTCAGGGGCGGACGTTTTTTCTAAATTCATTACCCAATACAACGCATGACCCTAACTCTGTAGCTCAAAACATTCTATGAAGTTAGTTGTGACTATTAACAAGTAGAATGTTTATCTAGGGTATAGAGAATACATTTGTTAGTGATTCAACACAAAATACAAAATCAACGGTACTGAAAACCGCTTTCTTTAGCAACGAATCCCACGAGGTCACTGGAACTACAGATTACCTAAAAAAGAAAACAATGGTTCACAGGATGTATACATGAATATAACTACCAATATAATATTAACGAGAGCACAGTAAGAATTAATGGAAGTTTATACCAATGCGCGATTACATCAGTCACTATTTTTGACACAAGTGGAAATTTAGGCGAAGTAATAAGACGTAATTTGTCTGAATCGTGTAGTGTTGTACTTGTGCAACTTCTTTTGGACAATCTGCTTACGCATGGACTTGTCATGGGAATACATATGAAATTAATACAGTTAGGGGGTTAGACATAAATTTGGGTGGAATTAAAATCGCATATTAAAGGCCAAAATAACAATGAAGCTCACTAAACCAAGTATCAGAGGCATTAATACATCTACCCTGACTGGTATCAAAACGAAGTTTAACAAAGAAGGTTTCGTAAGATGACGAATAATTTTGGAACTCACAAAGGCGGTTTGAACTTCTTAATCACACTTGGGCTTCCACAAACTTTAGGATGCGATCCAAACACGTTTTACAGATAGGTCTAAAAATGTACCAACGTCATTTCTATATCCTGTCTCTGTAAGACGTTTCGCAATAGAGGAGCTGGGTTTCCTGTTCTTGCCATTAATAGCTTCTGAAGATTACATTCGCTTCTGGAGGCATTTAGGAACATGATGCGTAGCCTTTACTTGCAGAAATCGACGAGCCCTCCCTAAATGGATACAGCAAACACTTTCATACCTTCGGTCCATGGATTGAAGAGATGTCGGACAATACTTCTACGCGGTTTTACAATAATTTTGAGAATTAACTTCGAAAAACGCATATAATATGGCGCCAGGACAATAACAAAAATCGGAAGTTTATGAAACCAAACTCTATAATGGGGCGAAATGACATATACCCAAGATGTCTTTACGTACCTGATCACGAGAATGGTATTCAAACCCACCAAACGACTAAAATGTTGCATTTAAAAACTTTGGCAGAAAACAGCGAAAGTTATAGGTGATCGTAAAACATTGAAGTTTCTGCCCATTTAGGAACATTAATTTTCGCTTGTATCTACGCATTCCATTGACTTTCAGTTATCAAAACACCACGCAAAAGTGCAGAAGGATGCACAAATTCGATATCGACCATATTATTCGGTTCCTGCAACAGTAATAGCTGCTGCACAATAGGTGACATGGAAATTTGCGATCGAGTACAGGTTTCCGTCAAGCTGCAAAGAAGTTTATCGAATGACAGTCGTTGAAATGTAAGCGATGCTTACTTGGTATGCCAAAAAATCATTGCATGAACCATGTATTTAAGCGTCCTGTCACACAAGCAATCACTGAATGCTCAAGAACAATATCGAACAACAATTTTCATATGAATTCATCCAACAAAAGCAAAATAAGCACCGAAATCGCGTCTTTTGCGTATGCCTGGACGACTAGCTCCAAATCGAATCAACGAAACCGAGCAAATGCCGTCAAGGTCAAGCCAGAGGCGCCACTTCAAACAGGGGATATGCCATATCAACGCCCGATTGGCGACTCGAGAATCTTTTATTCTAACGCCAACAAAATAATAATATATTTCAAATAAATTAGGCATTTACATGATTCACATACCGTTTGTACAGGAATGATCATATTAGACATGTGCGGTCTCAAATTGAACACTGTTTTATGACATTAAAAATTGGAAAATAACCCTTAGAAACTTTATAAGAATAGAACATAAGATTTTGGTTTAAGTCTAAATTATAATATTTAATGTACTCATAATGAGTCAGATTAATGCGAGAATTATGAAATTTTGCGCTAATGGAGGGAAGGAAGAGAGGTGATATGTGGTGGACCTTTTACTCTGTTAGCTTAGTTGCCCAAATTCAAATAGAAAATAAAATACCAAATCAGTTTAGTTACGGGAAGAATATATTAAAGTTTCGTTACTTGGGTTTACAAAGATCCGAAATCCACAATAAACGTAGTAGACTCCAGAGGCACTGCGGGAAGACTGCTCCAGTACTAATTCTCCAATGTTGACGTTGCCGGAGGTCAACCAAAGTACGAAGGAAGAAACTACGGTGCTCCTGCAAAAATTTGAGATTGAAAGCAGGTGATTAAAATTGATCGGCGGCAGTTGAGACGGTGGAGAAGACGGAGAGTCGGAGTCAGAACTATATATTTTTTTCAAAACCCGAGGTAAAGTTCAAAGTACAGAGTTTTTGGTTGAAACAAAGTGATGTGCAATATGTTCATTTCTTACATAGTAGTAAAAATTGGATAAGTTTATTTTTGAGGACTCCACAGGGCTCCCCCTCTTAGAGGTCCGGAGGACCATCAGTACTGTCCTCGTGGACGATTACATGAATATAAGCAATATAAATAATGGATAATGTCAACAATAAGGATAACAAAAAATAACAACAGCAACAATAGGGATACAAAGTTAGATCAGGATGTATGGAATGCAGCCGTGTCGTATAAAGTTTAGCACATGCAAGCATGGTTCAGGGATTTAAAAAAATCAAAACTTGTTATAATTTTAAATAAAAAATTTACGTACATAATAAACCATGACATGTTCGTTAACATTTGTGAAATTCATATATAAATAGATATATACATACACTTGGTGAATGCGTGTGCTTGCAGTACAGTTAACGAACAGCAAACAATAATACTAATAAATATTAATGGCTATAATGAAATGAATGTCGACAGCAATAGTAATGAGAAGAATGTCTAAATGAGGCTAACGTTTATGTCAGTCAATGAAATGAACATAGCAGGCAGGTTTACAGATCTGCCGTCCACTGCGTGTCTGTACAGGGGGAAGTGTGAAGAGCGGGAGAGCTGGAGGTGCATTGACATTCTCATTGTTTATTGGTGCAGGCGTTGCTAGTGTTTCATATTCGCTGTCGGTGTACGCTGGTTTAAGACGATCAATAGAAACAGTCTCCGGTTTACCATGTTTGTTCAGCGTGAAGTATTTATCGGTGCGTTTAAGTACTAGAAAAGGACCTTCATGTGGATGTCGTAAACCTTTTCTAATGGCATCGACGCGAACAAATACAAATTTGCAAGTGAGTAGATTCTTGTTAACGTGAGCTTTCTGAAGTGATTGGCGAGGGGCCACTGGTCGAAGCTGGAGCATTTGCTGGGTAAGGCGGTTGGTGAAGTCGGAGATATTTACTTCAGTTGAATCATTAGACGGAACTAACTGACCAGGCAATGTGAGGGTAGTACCATACACAAGTTGAGCTGGTGTACATCCCAAATCTTCTTTTACAGTTGATCGGATACTGAGAAGAACTAATGGTAGGTGTTCACTCCACTTAGATGAGTCAGCTTGTGCCATTAGGGAGCTTTTCAGTTGTCGATGGAAACGTTCCACCAGACCATTCGCTGCAGGGTGATAAGCTGTAGTGGAGATATGGTTTACTCCAAGGGGTCTCGTAAACTGTCGAAACATGGTTGATTGAAATTGAGCTCCTCGGTCTGTCGTAATAGTTGTTGGTACTCCATAGTTTGACACCCGACGATCTGGGAAAACCAAAGCGGTATTTTCTACAGATATGTCGTTGAGCGGACAAGCAAAAGCCCATCGGGTAAATCGATCAATAGCAGTAAGTATATGAGTAAACCCTCTGGATGGCGGTAATGGTCTAATAATATCCATATGCACGTGTTGAAATCGTCTATCCGGTAAATTGAACTGCTTTGGAGGTGTGACGGTATGATGATGTACCTCGGATCTTTGACATTGCAAGCATTGTCGGGCCCATTTCCAAATATCGGAGTTCATCTTGGGTCAAACGAAACGCTCGCTGATCAACTTGACTGTAGCACGTATACCAGGATGAGACAAGGAATGTAGATGTTCAAACAAAGGTTTTCGACAACTAAGTGGAACAAAAGGTCTATGAACGCCCTTTGAAACGTCACAGACGATAGTTGTATCAGACAGGGGAATAGGTACATCCTGTAACTGTAGGGAGGAGTTTCGTCTACAAGTATGGAGTTCGGCGTCATTTTTCTGCAGCTTGGCTATATTGTCTAAGCTAATATCTATCGAAGATAGAAGGTGATTAACGTCACATCGAGACAAAGAATCGGCTAAGATATTGGAATCTCTTTTGATGAACTGGATGTCTGTTGAGAATTGTGAGATGTAATCCAGTTGTCTGGCTTCTCTCGGAAAATGTTTGTCCAACGAAGTGGTGAAAGCATAACAAAGAGGTTTATGGTCGGTTAAGATAGTAAAATGTCGACCTTGTAGTAGGAAGCTGAAATGTTTAACTGCTAGGTGGATGGCTAACAGTTCTCTGCCAAAAGTGCTTTAATGAGTTTGCGCAGGTTACAATTACTTGGAGAAGAAAGCAAGTGGAGTGGTGTCATTATTGAACTTTTGTTGTTAAACTGCTCCCACTGCTACCTGTGATGCATCTGTACATAGACTGAGTGAAGCTTCTGAGTTGATGTGAGATAGCATTACAACGTTGGATAAGGCATCTTTTGCATTGTTAAATGCTGCTTTCGCTTCTTCAGACCACTGAAATTTGTTCGAATTGCATCTAAGTAGGTCGGTCAGTGGCTGAACTATGGAGGCATACGATAGAATAAAACGTCGGTAGAAGTTGAACATCCCGAGAAAACGTCTAAGTTTCTTTAAGGAATCTGGTTCGGGAAAGTTCTTAATAGTTTTTATCTTATCTTCGGTGGGGCTGATGCCTTCGGCAGTTATTCGATGTCCCAAGAATTCAATGGAAGGGGAACCAAAAATACATTTCTTTGGGTTGATAACAACTCCAAATTGTTCAAACCTTTGAAATAACAAGCTTATGTGTTCCATATGTTCTTCCATCGGTGAGCTGGCTATTAAGATATCGTCGATATGTACAAAGACGAAATCAAGACCTTGGGTAACTTGGTCCATAAAACGCTGAAATGTTTGAGCAGCATTCTTTAGTCCGAAAGGCATTCTCAAGAATTCGAATAATCCAAAAGGTGTGATAATTGCTGTTTTTGCAATGTCTTCCGGAGCTACTGGTATTTGATGATATGCCCTGGCTAAGTCAACTTTAGTAAAAGTGGTCTTTCCATGTAAGGTCAAGGAGAAGTCGTTGAGATGGGGTATAGGATAACGGTCTGGGACCGTAGCATTATTCAAAGCGCGATAATCTCCACATGGTCGCCAGTTGTGATTAGTTTTGGGTACCATATGCGAAGGTGAAGACCATGGGCTGTTAGATGGTCGTATGATGCCTAGCTGCATCATATGTTCGAATTCCGACTTAGCTGCTGCTAGTTTATCGGGTGGTAACCGTCGTGGACGTACCCTCACAGATTGTCCTGTCGTGATGATCTTATGAGTAACTGTATGAGGTATATCTTCGACGTTGTATGACGGTTTAAGGATTTTAGGAAATCGTTGCTCTAAAGTATAGAACATTTCACTCTCCGGCTTTTCTATGCAAATACTATGAACGGAGTAATCACATGTAATACCGTGGATCTTGCGTTGGGTGCAGTTGTCAATCAGTTTTTTCTTGCTGATATCAACTAACAGATTGAAATGACTTAGGAAGTCTGCACCTAGTATAGAGTGATGTAAGTCAGCTGCTATGAAGATCCATGTGAAAGTCGGCGTAATCCTAGGTATAAATCATTGACTGTTCGCCATACGTCTGTATGTTGGTTTGGTTGGCAGCACGAAGTGAAAGATTCCCAGGTGTTTTGGCTGATCGCCTGGATAGTGAGGGGGAATACAGTTAACGAACAGCAAACAATAACACTGATAAATAATGATGGTTATAATAATGGTCCGTGAATACTAAGCGTTTCTGAGAATCTTCGAAGAACAGCGTGAGTCCCAGCGTAAAAAGAGCTGGGCATTGACTATTTACGAGACGTGACTGACAGTTTCTGACAATACAACTTCAGGTAATAAAAGATTTTGTACAGATGGCACGACTTTCCATGGTCACCGTTCATCTCTCCTGGTGCCGGTCAAGTCCTCTTTGAACAAGCAATATCTGGAACAATTTTGGAATTGGGTCAAGTTCAACAATGCCTGGGTCAAAGAAGGGACAGAGTGTCTTGGATGCAAACAGGAAAGTAAGTCATCGTGACTTGTCTGTTAATTGTAACGATGTGTCTGACGTTAAGCATGACATGGTTGATGTTATTGTTTCGCCGTTCAGGGATAATAGGAACATCAAACTCCCTAAATTTGACCACGGTGTTTCGATGGAAACCCGGCTGATTATTTACAATTTGTAAAGGAGTTTGGGATCATTTTGAGTGGTTTTTTTATTAAATGATGAATTGAAGTTAATGTATTTGATGAGGTACTGCACTGGAGATGCTGCAAGAGCTATACAGTGCTGTACGTTTATGAAGCCAAGAGAGGGCTACGATGAGGCTATGAGCATACTACGTCAAAGGTTTGGAAGACCTTCGATGATTGCAGGGAAATTATTCGAGGCTGTTAAGGGTAATGGTGGTCAATTACAGGATGACTCCCAGGCACTCACTGAGTTTTTAGATAATTTGCTAATTTACAAGAATGGAATGATTTCGATGAATCGCATGTGTGACCTCAACTCCAGTTTTATACTAGAAGTAATAGCAACACGTCTACCTACTCGACTGCAAAGGAAGTGGGTGAAGATGAGCTCCCGTATGCAGGAAGAGGATATCGATCCAAAATTTGATGATATCCTGAAACTAGTAAAAGATAGTGTCAATCAATCGATGAGCAAGTTCGCCAGTATATTGAATCTCAACCCTAGAATAGAGCAGTCTGAGATCAAAATGCAATCATTGATGACGAGTAGGCCTCAGAGAGGTGGATATCGAGAAGGCACCATGATGTCTAGTAATGCATATAAACTTAGTGAGTGCAACAGGTTTCGTAGTACATGCTCAACAGATAAGTTGCAAGATGCAAGACAAACACGGTTGTGTTTCACACGTTTGCAAGAGGTGCATACAAAGGTGAACTGTGAACCACTGAGCAAGTTCAGTGATAAGCTGAATGTAAACTCCAGGCATGACTCCGAATTGTGTGACGATAACTGTGCGGTGAAGAAGTCTGTAGTTGCAACTGGTAAGCCATTGTTGAATAGAGTGTCACAGAATAGAGTTACTGCTTCAGAGTGCAGTTCTGACTCCACAAGTTTACAAAGTATAACTAGTCAGAGTGAAGATATAAAACCCTTAATGATTTGTGAGGAGGAACCAAAATTGTCTACTTCTGTTATTAAAGAGTTTGAAAATGATGAAGTTGACGGTAAAGTGAATATTCGTGATAATGATCATGATACTTCACAGTTGTCTTTGGTTGATCATTATGAGATGAGGGATATGCCTACAACGTGAATTAGAATTTAACGCAGATGCAGTTCCAGAAGGTGTGCATACTTGTGAGACAGTCAGTGTAATTGATCAGCGTGTAGCCCACCTATCATCAGATGATAGTGCTAAACCCGAACTATTAGTGAAAGACAGCAGTGGTGGTAACCTTGCAGTTGGACAAAAATCTGAAAGCCGAAAAAGAACAGCTTCTGATCCACCGCTAAGTTCATCACCTTGTATCACTCAGTCATCGTTGGTGCTTTCATCCACAATCAAACAGATGCCCATCAACTCAAGTATCTTCTGCAATGACTATGATAGTATTGGTGCGTTTGAAAGGACGAAAGATATTGTTCAGTTTAGTGAGAATAAGCTACGTGTAAACGAGAGAGTAATTGTTAAATTGACGTGCATGAATAAAGGCATTTCTAGTTTCAAGTTACTATTTGAATGTTATTATCTTTGGTGTAAATTACTCTGTTTCTATACTTGGTTGATGAGATATGTCGTGTGCTTGTTCGTCATCTATATTCTACGATACAATGACATGAGCGAGTTGCCGTTCAGATTTGAGGATATAGCTGATAGAAGGAAGTTAGCAAATGAACTCTGCGACTATTTTCCAACCTAGAGCGTCAACCTGAGAAGGGTTGTAGGCGTACTGGTGCAAGTCCTACGATTCTTCAAAGGGTAGCGTATCAATGAGCAGCCCAACGTGCTTTGTGTGTGAATTTGTACATATGTTCATGTTGTATATACTGAATTGGTATCATTTATCATCTGTCTGTTGGTAATTCTGTTTGTGTCCGGACGACTTTAGGAGTCTTGCAGCCTGACTTTCTATAAGGTGGAGCACGCGGAAATCCTCTGGATATACTTGTGTTTCGAGAGGAGTTTTTCGTAACAAGTGATGCTTTGTTGACGTTCTTACTCTCGGCAGGCTTATTGAATACAAAGTATTCTTCCCCATCATTAGTCTCAACCCTGCGAAATTTGTTCATCGTGGTAAGGTTACTACGTTTGGAGGGAAATTTCTTAGAACAACTTGCAGAAGTTCTAGCTATTTGAACATCTTTCGATGAGGCTTTATCTACAGGGGTACTGGATTTGTGAGGAAGTACCGAAATCATCTACTGCTGTTATTGAAGAGTTTGAAAATGGTGAAGTCGACCAGATAGATGATGGTAAATTGAAAATTTTTGATAATGATCATGATAGTGCACATTAGGGTCTCTGAGAGGTGGATATCGGGAAGGCTCCATGATGTCTAGTAATGCATATAGACCTAGTGAGTGTGACAGGTTTCGTAGTACATCCTCAACAGATAAGTTACAAGATGCAAGACAAACACGGTTGTGTTTCACACGTTTGCAAGAGGTGCATACAAAGGTGAACTGTGAACCAGTGAGCAAGTCGAGTGATAAGCTAAATGTTAGATCAAGGTCTGACTCCGAATTGTGTGACGATGATTGCGCTGTCAAGAAGTCTGTAGTTGCAACTGGTAAGCCATTGTTGAATAGAGTGTCACAGAATAGAGTTACTGCTTCAGAGTGCAGTTCTGACGCCACAAGTTTTCAAGGTATTACTAGTCAGAGCGAAGGTATTAAATCTTTAGGGATTTGTGAGGAAGAACCGAAATCATCTACTGCTGTTATTGAAGAGTTTGAAAATGGTGAAGTCGACCAGATAGATGATAGTAAATTGAATATTTTTGATAATGATCATGATAGTGCACATTTGTCTTTGGTTGATAATGATGAAATGGGGGAATGCCTACTACTGCTAAGTTGAATAAAGGTTCTGCACACTTACAACGTGAATTAGAATTGAATGCAGATGCAGTTGCAGAATAGATAGTAGTAGTATATTCTCATTTTGTACATGAGGGACGCTAGTTTACAGGCATCATCAATATGATAAATTAGATATGATAAATTACATATACGATTAGCAATCATACTCAATAATAATGTTTTAATAAAATACATATTTTTTCCTACCTGTGTAGGACACACCAAATGTACAGGCATGGATAAGCATTATTTAAATTCCATAAATTCGGTTTATGGTTAAATTACATGGTTGCTGACGTTTTTGTCTTTGGTTTGTGGAAACAATATGATAACCAGTCATTCAATGGAGCACATCATGAAATATAGAAATACTGTCTTCGCATTAACAAAAAACCCAAGTACGTTTTGAATGGATTAAAATTACTTGGGATAAAATATAGCTTGAAGTAATTCCACAATATAACTTAGGTGTGTACAAGTCCGAATCTCATTTTTGACTTATATCCAAATTCGGTAATAAGAAAGCTATTTTTACAGATACGATCAGTTATGTTATAAGTTACAATCGTGACGTTTTATTCCAAATTGATGCAGATGCAGTTGCAGAAGGCATGCATACTTGTCAATCTGTCAGTGTAATTGATCAGCGTGAGCCCACCTAAAGATAGGTCGGACACATACTTTGTATAATAAAACCTTAGTTTCACAACAAAAGAAATTGCGTGTTATGCATCCTATCAGCCTTCGTGTTTTACGTCTGGCATAATCAGTCTGTTCAGCGAACGTTAGGTTACTAGAGTATCTAATACCGAGATCTACGACTGGGTTGAGCTTAGCTGGTTTTCGCCCATTTATTTCAAGAGTTAAATCAAGGTTACTGTTTCCGATACAAATCCAGCCGCATTTGTCAATGTTAAAGTTTAGACAGGATTCAGCACACCATGTTGCGAGACTACTTAGTTCAAGATGTATTTTAGTAACCATATCGCTTAATTCATGAGTGTAGCAGGAGTAGACGACTTTGAGGTCGTCAGCATATAGGAATGGTTTACCTGAGGTGAAGCACTTGCAAATGCTGTTAATGTAGACTGTAAATAAAAGTGAACCTAGGACATAACCTTGCACAACCCCACTTGAGATCTGCCTAGGATGAGACAATACAGATCCAACTTTGGTTATTTGTACCCTGTTGCTTAGAAATGATTTTAACCAGTTAAGTAATGGACTGCGAATTCCACAAGAGTACAGCTTCTCAAAGAGAATACTGTGAGATACCATGTCAAATGCCCTAGATATATCGAAATAGAGAACAACGACTAGCTTACGTGCTTCGCGACTACTAGTGATGCAGTTGAAAAAGTCTAAGTGGCAAGTAACGCAGGATCTATTTTTGAGAAATCCGTGTTGAGACCTTGTAACAAGATCTTCCCTAATTAGGTAGTCTGACAATTGATCTTTTACAACTTTCTCCATGATTCGTGAGATAACTGGGGTTATATTTATGGGTCTGTAATTGCGGACGTTTGCCTTATCACCAGATTTGTAATGTGGAATTATGAAGCTAGTTTTCCACTCACTAGGGTAAGTGCCAGTGTCCATAGATATTGAGAAGAATTTAAGAAGTAACAAGGGTATATCACACCCACTGTTTTTGAAAATTATCGAAGCGAGGCCATCGGGTCCCCTACTAGTGGAAGGTTTAAGGCTTTTAATTGCTTGTACTATTAGTTGATTAGTGAACACAATTCTTTCAAGGGAAGAGCTAGTAACGGGGGCGGTTTCACCAGGCATATGTGTTTCTAAACTAAAGTTTGCAAACCAATCACTGAAAAGTTCACAGATAGTGGCAGGCTCATTGTAGATTACTTTGTCGTGAAGTAAGTAGGGGATTTCCCTCGCCGACTGCATTCGTTTTTTAAGAAGTACTGTTAAGTTACAAACTTTGGAGGTACTTTCAAGTGCCGTTAACTCTTCGTCGAGGTCCTTTTGAGAGCGCAGGCGCTTGATAGATTCAAGAGACTCGTGGATTGAGAGCAATAGTGATATATCCTTGGTGGAATAGTACTGTTTCTTCAGCTTCCTTAACTTATTACGGTGTGCCCTTGGAATATATTCAGCTCAGTGTCTACTTAATTTCACTATTTTCTTTGGAGCAACAGTATCTAGACAAAGGGTAACATTCCTGTAAAACAGGGTTACTACGGCCTCCAGGGAGTCAGTGGTAAAATAGTCATCCCATTGACAGAGTTGAATTAATTCTTCGACAGAATGGAGTTATTTCTTCAGAGTTCATTTCTGACTCCACAAGTTTTCAAGGTATTACTAGTCAGAGCGAAGGTATTAAATCTTTAGGGATTTGTGAGGAAGTACCGAAATCATCTACTGCTGTTATTGAAGAGTTTGAAAATGGTGAAGTCGACCAGATAGATGATGGTAAATTGAAAATTTTTGATAATGATCATGATAGTGCACATTAGGGTCTCTGAGAGGTGGATATCGGGAAGGCTCCATGATGTCTAGTAATGCATATAGACCTAGTGAGTGTGACAGGTTTCGTAGTACATCCTCAACAGATAAGTTACAAGATGCAAGACAAACACGGTTGTGTTTTCACACGTTTGCAAGAGGTGCATACAAAGGTGAACTGTGAACCAGTGAGCAAGTCGAGTGATAATCTAAATGTAAACACCAGGCCTGAGTCCAAATGTTGAGACGACAACGGTGCGGTAAAGAAGTCTGTCAGTCACGTCAGGTAAACCGTTAATTGGTGACTGGAGGAATCTTTATCGTTACACCATCATATAAACAATGATACATTTAAGGTCTGTGAACAATCATTACAACAATAAATCGCAATATAACTTCTGACGGAATACTGCTGACTTCCTTCCGAACAGCGACCGATGAGACGATGACTGTCGTATTGATGCCTCCGCGAAAATTGGGGAAGTTGATTTTGAGCAAACAAAAATGAATTCACCGTTCAATCTTCAACTCCATTGACACTCCCCAGCAAAATAGGGATCCAACCCTTTTATCCTTCACGACGAATGCACGTTGACTTAGATGCCATTGCGAGAACCTGGGTCACACGGACAGAGCTGAAATGGAAAACAAACAGAAAAGCCAACACACCACAAGCATACCCACAGCACAATCTCACACATCGCTGACGACCTGCGCCTCCAGATGAAGGTATCCTCTTGACATCTTGCAACACAACCGCCACTCGCTAAAATGACTCTTGCAGAATGCAGTGTGACCATGGGAGCACCTCACGATACTCTACGCACATCCTCTTTTTTATTCACTATCAATTACCATTGCAATCGCTTGTCACTCATTCTGCCTCAGTTCTAGTAACGGTGACGTATGCGAGCCTCAGTCGTCTACACTCTCGCTTCCCGGCGTGTGGGACCACAGGTAATCCTTATCTCCGTGTGCATGTCATTCTCAGCAGTAGCCCAGCCTCCATGGCGTATACGACCCATCTGCTGTCTTCAACATCAATCAATTCATTCACGGATGTAGAAGACTGGAAACAACTTCAGAAGTAATCACGACGAAAAGTTTAACAAAATTACGCCATAACAACAAGGTGCGAAAACAACGACTAAACACAATGGATCCAAAAACACCAATTGATATGACACACGACACGTATATACAAACATTACAAATAATCTCGCGGATAGTGTCTCGATGGAATTCCTCTGAAGAATTGCAGGACTTACACCAGTACGCCTACAACCCCTCTCAGGTTGACGCTCTAGGTTGGAAAATCGTCGCAGAGTTCATTTGCTGACTTTCCTCTATCAGCTATATCCTCAAATCTGAACGGTAACACGCTCATATCATTGTATCGTAAAATATAGATGACGAACAAACACACGACGTATCTGGTCAACCAAGCGTAGGCACAGAGTAATTTACACCAAAGACAATAGCATTCAAATAGTGACTTGAAACGTGAAATGCCTTTATTCATCCAAGTCAATTTAACAATTACTCTCTCGTTTACACTTGGTTTATCCTCAATAAACTGAGCAATATCTTTCGTCTTTTCAAATGCACCAATACTATCATAGTCATTGCACAAGATACTTGAGTTGATGGGCGTCTGTTTCATTGTGGATGACAACACCAACGACGACTGATTGATACCAGTTAATGAACTTAGCGGTGGATCAGAAGCTGTTGTTGTTCGCCTTTCAGAAACTTGTCTAACTGCATGATTTCTACCAATTCCATCTTTTACTGTCAGCTCCGGTTTAGCACTAGCATCTGATGATAGGTGGGCTACACGCTGATCAATTACACTGACGGCTTGGCAAGTATGCATGCTATTTTAACTGGCGGTACGTTCGAAATTGGTGACATTTTCGCACGAGTTTGCTCTGAAATTTATTTACTGCTTATTGTCTTATAATTCTTGAAATTATGGTCCAAATATCTAAAAAACGTGTTCGTAGAAACACAGTTGTTTTAGATAGTGGCTCAAATTCGGTTATAACTGCATTACCGCCTGGTAATACAGTATCAACTACTAGCTCTCAAAATGGTTTGAGTGCAGATCTCACTCCTGTGATACAGGTGAAAGATGTTCTGTTAGAGAACTCTGAGTTCTGTAAACTAAACCTCTTTTTGAAAGATATGCAGAGGCAAGTAAGTGAAATTCAGAAAAAATTAGATCAGTTTGATAGTATGTCGCTGCCAATCTCAAATACCACGGAGAGCTGTTTTGATATTGGCCAGTTTAAGTCTTTACTGGATGTAACTCAAAACAAGCTTTCGGATTTAGACCCAATAGCCTGTCTGCTAAAACAACATCCTAAAATATCTCCAGACAACCTAAATAAAGCTGAAAATCTGATTGACTGCTTGGCTATTGAGGTGATGAAGCGTATAACCTCTTCTCACCAAGCTATAGTTTACAACGTCCCAGATTCTCTGCCCCTGAAAACTGTAAGACACAAAATCCTGATTTGTTGCGGCATGGCTAGTGTTCCATGTGAATGCAAAAGACTTCATAAAAAGTCTAACCAGGTTAATTGTCCCATCATTTTTAAATTCAGTAATTCCCTTGATGCTAGTAAGTTTACTAAGTGTCAGGATCACTTAAGACTGAATAGCAGTTATAAGTCTATAACCGTAACTCAGGATAAAACACCGTGTCAACGCAGAATAATGCGTAGTAATAACCTGGTCACCTCCTCTAGCTTTGATTTACTAAATAAGGATCGTGCACAGCAACAGACACCTAGTGCTGAAACTAGCATTCAGCAAACTACACAACAACCACACCTGTCAATGGAACTAGGAACTGATTTAGATACCAGTACCCCTGTAGATAAAGCCTCATCGAAAGATGTTCAAATAGCTAGAACTTCTGCAAGTTGTTCTAAGAAATTTCCCTCCAAACGTAGTAACCTTACCACGATGAACAAATTTCGCAGGGTTGAGACTAATGATGGGGAAGAATACTTTGTATTCAATAAGCCTGCCGAGAGTAAGAACGTCAACAAACCATCACTTGTTACGAAAAACTCCTCTCGAAACACAAGTATATCCAGAGGATTTCCGCGTGCTCCACCTTATAGAAAGTCAGGCTGCAAGACTCCTAAAGTCGTCCGGACACAAACAGAATTACCAACAGACAGATGATAAATGATACCAATTCAGTATATACAACATGAACATATGTACAAATTCACACACAAAGCACGTTGGGCTGCTCATTGATACGCTACCCTTTGAAGAATCGTAGGACTTGCACCAGTACGCCTACAACCCTTCTCAGGTTGACGCTCTAGGTTGGAAAATAGTCGCAGAGTTCATTTGCTAACTTCCTTCTATCAGCTATATCCTCAAATCTGAACGGCAACTCGCTCATGTCATTGTATCGTAGAATATAGATGACGAACAAGCACACGACATATCTCATCAACCAAGTATAGAAACAGAGTAATTTACACCAAAGATAATAACATTCAAATAGTAACTTGAAACTAGAAATGCCTTTATTCATGCACGTCAATTTAACAATTACTCTCTCGTTTACACGTAGCTTATTCTCACTAAACTGAACAATATCTTTCGTCCTTTCAAACGCACCAATACTATCATAGTCATTGCAGAAGATACTTGAGTTGATGGGCATCTGTTTGATTGTGGATGAAAGCACCAACGATGACTGAGTGATACAAGGTGATGAACTTAGCGGTGGATCAGAAGCTGTTCTTTTTCGGCTTTCAGATTTTTGTCCAACTGCAAGGTTACCACCACTGCTGTCTTTCACTAATAGTTCGGGTTTAGCACTATCATCTGATGATAGGTGGGCTACACGCTGATCAATTACACTGACTGTCTCACAAGTATGCACACCTTCTGGAACTGCATCTGCGTTAAATTCTAATTCACGTTGTAGGCATATCCCTCATCTCATAATGATCAACCAAAGACAACTGTGAAGTATCATGATCATTATCACGAATATTCACTTTACCGTCAACTTCATCATTTTCAAACTCTTTAATAACAGAAGTAGACAATTTTGGTTCCTCCTCACAAATCATTAAGGGTTTTATATCTTCACTCTGACTAGTTATACTTTGTAAACTTGTGGAGTCAGAACTGCACTCTGAAGCAGTAACTCTATTCTGTGACACTCTATTCAACAATGGCTTACCAGTTGCAACTACAGACTTCTTCACCGCACAGTTATCGTCACACAATTCGGAGTCATGCCTGGAGTTTACATTCAGCTTATCACTGAACTTGCTCAGTGGTTCACAGTTCACCTTTGTATGCACCTCTTGCAAACGTGTGAAACACAACCGTGTTTGTCTTGCATCTTGCAACTTATCTGTTGAGCATGTACTACGAAACCTGTTGCACTCACTAAGTTTATATGCATTACTAGACATCATGGTGCCTTCTCGATATCCACCTCTCTGAGGCCTACTCGTCATCAATGATTGCATTTTGATCTCAGACTGCTCTATTCTAGGGTTGAGATTCAATATACTGGCGAACTTGCTCATCGATTGATTGACACTATCTTTTACTAGTTTCAGGATATCATCAAATTTTGGATCGATATCCTCTTCCTGCATACGGGAGCTCATCTTCACCCACTTCCTTTGCAGTCGAGTAGGTAGACGTGTTGCTATTACTTCTAGTATAAAACTGGAGTTGAGGTCACACATGCGATTCATCGAAATCATTCCATTCTTGTAAATTAGCAAATTATCTAAAAACTCAGTGAGTGCCTGGGAGTCATCCTGTAATTGACCACCATTACCCTTAACAGCCTCGAATAATTTCCCTGCAATCATCGAAGGTCTTCCAAACCTTTGACGTAGTATGCTCATAGCCTCATCGTAGCCCTCTCTTGGCTTCATAAACGTACAGCACTGTATAGCTCTTGCAGCATCTCCAGTGCAGTACCTCATCAAATACATTAACTTCAATTCATCATTTAATAAAAAAACCACTCAAAATGATCCCAAACTCCTTTACAAATTGTAAATAATCAGCCGGGTTTCCATCGAAACACCGTGGTCAAATTTAGGGAGTTTGATGTTCCTATTATCCCTGAACGGCGAAACAATAATATCAACCATGTCATGCTTAACGTCAGACACATCGTTACAATTAACAGACAAGTCACGATGACTTACTTTCCTGTTTGCATCCAAGACACTCTGTCCCTTCTTTGACCCAGGCATTGTTGAACTTGACCCAATTCCAAAATTGTTCCAGATATTGCTTGTTCAAAGAGGACTTGACCGGCACCAGGAGAGATGAACGGTGACCAGGGAAAGTCGTGCCATCTGTACAAAATCTTTTATTACCTGAAGTTGTATTGTCAGAAACTGTCAGTCACGTCTCGTAAATAGTCAATGCCCAGCTCTTTTTACGCTGGGACTCACGCTGTTCTTCGAAGATTCTCAGAAACGCTTAGTATTCACGGACCATTATTATAACCATCATTATTTATCAGTGTTATTGTTTGCTGTTCGTTAACTGTATTCCCCCTCACTATCCAGGCGATCAGCCAAAACACCTGGGAATCTTTCACTTCGTGCTGCCAACCAAACCAACATACAGACGTATGGCGAACAGTCAATGATTTATACCTAGGATTACGCCGACTTTCACATGGATCTTCATAGCAGCTGACTTACATCACTCTATACTAGGTGCAGACTTCCTAAGTCATTTCATTCTGTTAGTTGATATCAGCAAGAAAAAACTGATTGACAACTGCACCCAACGCAAGATCCACGGTATTACATGTGATTACTCCGTTCATAGTATTTGCATAGAAAAGCCGGAGAGTGAAATGTTCTATACTTTAGAGCAACGATTTCCTAAAATCCTTAAACCGTCATACAACGTCGAAGATATACCTCATACAGTTACTCATAAGATCATCACGACAGGACAATCTGTGAGGGTACGTCCACGACGGTTACCACCCGATAAACTAGCAGCAGCTAAGTCGGAATTCGAACATATGATGCAGCTAGGCATCATACGACCATCTAACAGCCCATGGTCTTCACCTTCGCATATGGTACCCAAAACTAATCACAACTGGCGACCATGTGGAGATTATCGCGCTTTGAATAATGCTACGGTCCCAGACCGTTATCCTATACCCCATCTCAACGACTTCTCCTTGACCTTACATGGAAAGACCACTTTTACTAAAGTTGACTTAGCCAGGGCATATCATCAAATACCAGTAGCTCCGGAAGACATTGCAAAAACAGCAATTATCACACCTTTTGGATTATTCGAATTCTTGAGAATGCCTTTCGGACTAAAGAATGCTGCTCAAACATTTCAGCGTTTTATGGACCAAGTTACCCAAGGTCTTGATTTCGTCTTTGTACATATCGACGATATCTTAATAGCCAGCTCACCGATGGAAGAACATATGGAACACATAAGCTTGTTATTTCAAAGGTTTGAACAATTTGGAGTTGTTATCAACCCAAAGAAATGTATTTTTGGTTCCCCTTCCATTGAATTCTTGGGACATCGAATAACTGCCGAAGGCATCAGCCCCACCGAAGATAAGATAAAAACTATTAAGAACTTTCCCGAACCAGATTCCTTAAAGAAACTTAGACGTTTTCTCGGGATGTTCAACTTCTACCGACGTTTTATTCTATCGTATGCCTCCATAGTTCAGCCACTGACCGACCTACTTAGATGCAATTCGAACAAATTTCAGTGGTCTGAAGAAGCGAAAGCAGCATTTAACAATGCAAAAGATGCCTTATCCAACGTTGTAATGCTATCTCACATCAACTCAGAAGCTTCACTCAGTCTATGTACAGATGCATCACAGGTAGCAGTGGGAGCAGTTTAACAACAAAAGTTCAATAATGACACCACTCCACTTGCTTTCTTCTCCAAGTAATTGTAACCTGCGCAAACTCATTAAAGCACTTTTGGCAGAGAACTGTTAGCCATCCACCTAGCAGTTAAACATTTCAGCTTCCTACTACAAGGTCGACATTTTACTATCTTAACCGACCATAAACCTCTTTGTTATGCTTTCACCACTTCGTTGGACAAACATTTTCCGAGAGAAGCCAGACAACTCCTTTGACAACCCTTAAGTCCAGGAACACATGGTAAATTTTCCAGGTGTCTCGAATCACTTGTACGACCCATGGCACCTAGTGTAACAACAGAAGACAAAGGCCAGGCAACAGATCGTTTTATTATGAAAATCAACACGTATTTATACATATTTCAACTACATTATTATAGACAAGCGCAGTCATCTGATTGGTTGTTTTTAGGTAGACAAACGCAGGCTTCTGATTGGTTGTTTCGGGATTCCTTGACAAATAGAGTTCTCTATCTGCGAATCACATTTTGCCACGTTAACTTTGCTGTGATTGGTTGTTGACTCAGCCTTGTTCATATTTTCTCACGGCCCATATTAGTGACCTAGACCTTAACGTAGATTAGTGCCAACCAATCGGCTAGCAGCCTGCTCTCACCACACTCGTCCCCCCGTCAAATACGTGCGACTGAAGTCGGCTTGATCTACTTGGTGCAGGCGTCATCGTTGGCTTGTCTCGCTGTATCCATTTCTGGAGCTCGCTGACGTTCACGCGCCTCTCATTGTTCGCCATTGCGACTGTGTCTGCGTAACCCCATCTCGAAGTGACCATATATGGTCCTTCCCACTTTGGAAACTGTTTGCCTGACCCTGTCGAACATTCGTCCATACTTCGGCCCACACCTTCATATGCTGCTTTCGCCCGACCTCCCAGCAGCGTCTCAAGTAGCAGCTCCATAGCTGACAGATCTTGAACGCCACTCAACTGCGCAGAAGCCTTGAAGTCCTGCCCGAAGATCCATATGTCTCCATCAAAAACTGCAGGGTATAGGCTTTTCATTTGTCGGTAGGCAGCGACACCAAATGTAACAACAGAAGACAAGGGCCAGGCAACAGATCGTTTTATTATGAAAATCAACACGTATTTATACATCTTTCAACTACATTATTATAGACAAGCGCAGTCATCTGATTGGTTGTTTTCAGGTAGACAAACGCAGGCTTCTGATTGGTTGTTTCGGGATTCCTTGACAAATAGAGTTCTCTATCTGCGAATCACATTTTGCCACGTTAACTTTGCTGTGATTGGTTGTTGACTCAGCCTTGTTCATATTTCCTCACGGCCCATATTAGTGACCTAGACCTTAACGTAGATTAGTGCCAACCAATCGGCTAGCAGCCTGCTCTCACCACACTAGGACCACCTCATTGCACACCAACCCCGATGTACACACACCCAGTCCGACCTCCCTTTCATTCATAAACTCTTGCGGTGCTGACGCACAAATAGATTTAGGTTATGGTGACATTTTAAGCCAGTTTCTAGTATCCCGTGACTTATTCACGATATTGCTAATTAATGCACGTTCCTTAATCAATAAGATATCTGAACTAAGGACATTACTATTAGTCGCCAGGCCTACTGTAGCTCTGATTACTGAGTCATGGTGCTCATCCTCTGTACTTGATGTGCATATAGGTATCGATGATTACACTGTACACCGTGCAAACAGAGATTGCAAGCGTGGTGGGGGATGTGTCATATATATACAATGCTCATTTGTAGTCAGTAAGGTGGAAGATGAAATAATGAATAATGTACCTGACTCACTCTGGGTTGTCTTACATGGAGATAAGTACAAACTTCTCATAGGCTGTGTTTATCGAGCACCAAGCGCAACAAAAGAAACTGATGCGTTATTAGCTAAATCGTTTGCACACACCTCTTTGTTTAGTGCTAATTACAAAATAATTTCAGGGGATTTCAATCTTCCAGAAGTCAATTGGCTAACAAGTTCCGGCCCCCAACGCTTCGACGAATTATTATTATTATTGTATCCTTTAGTTCCTAGAGGAACATAGGGCTTCAGCTGCGCACCTCCATTGACTTCGGTTTTCTGACAACTTTTTCACCCTGCTCCAGGTCTGCCCACATGCTTTCATCTCCTCTTCACATGACCTCCTCCAAGTCACCCTTGGACGACCAACTCGCCGCCTCCCTTTCGGGTTCCACTCGAGGGCTTGTCTAGTGATGTCACTTGATGGTTTCCTCAGCGTATGGCCAATCCATCTCCATTTCTTTCTGCCTATTTGTTTCACAATCGGTTCCTGATTGGTTCGCTCCCAGAGATCCCTGTTGCTGATCTTTTCTGGCCATCTTTTCTTGAGTATTGAGCGGAGACAGTTGTTAATGAAGGTTTGAAGTTTGTTTGAGATGCTCTTTATGACTCGCCAAGTCTCTGATCCGTATAGTAGCACTGACTTCACATTGGAGTTGAAAATCCGGATCTTATTTTTGATGCTGATTGCTGTTGACCTCCACACAGATTTGAGAGTAATGAAAGCTTGTCTTGCTTTTCCGATTCTGGCTTTGATGTCCTCGTCAGTTCCGCCTGTAGTTGAGACGATGCTTCCCAGGTAGGTGAAGGAGGTTGTTTCTTTCAGGTTCTTCCCATTTATGCTTATTGTGGTCTGTTGTTGCTGTTGATGTTGGCAAGGAATCTTCATCATCTCTGTTTTATCTATGTTCACGTGAAGTCCTTTTTTTGATGCTTCTTCTGCCAACTTGTTACTTTTCATTTGCATATCTTCCAGTTTATGGGAAATCAGACATATATCATCGGCGAAATCCAGATCCTCCAAGTCTTTTGTGTCAGTCCATTTTATGCCTGTTCCCTCGTTGGTTGCCGTTGTCTGTCGCATTATCCAATCAATTGCAATCAGGAAGATCATTGGTGATAGTAGACAGCCTTGCCTCACTCCCGTCCTCACTTCGAAGGCTTCCGTAAGTTTCCCGTTGTGGATTACTTGGCATGCAGCATTGTCGTATAACTGTTGGATGAGGTGTATAATTGTCGATGGGACCCCGTAGTAGCGAAGTAGTTTCCAAATGACCTCTCGATCGACGCTGTCGAAGGCCTTTTCAAAGTCGATGAAGTTGAGATAGAGAGGTGACTGCCATTCCAAGCTTTGTTCAATGATGATCCGTAGAGTGGCGATTTGATCAATACATGATTTGTTTCTCCTGAATCCAGCCTGTTCCGGACGAAGTTTTTCATCTAGGGCTTGTTTGATTCTCTCCAGGATGATGCGACTTAGTATCTTGCTTGGAATGGACAGAAGCATAATTCCACGCCAGTTTTTACATTGACTTAAGTCTCCTTTCTTTGGAAGTTTGAATAAGTAACTGTTCTTCCAATCCTCGGGTACTTTGCCCTCTTTCCACACCTTCTCCAGTAGTGGTGTCATCAAGTCCGCTGTTGTCTCTGGGTCTATTTTCAAAGCCTCTGCTGGGATTCCATCTGGTCCCGGTGTTTTCCCAGTTTTAAGCATCTTGATTGCATTCAGGACTTCTGATTTCGTCGGGGGGTCAGTGTTCACTGGTAGTTCTGCTTCCGTTGTTGGTATTACTGGACGTGTTGTAGGTGGCGGACGATTTAGAAGTCTTTTGAAGTGTTCAACCCAGTGCTTTCTCTGTTCCACCTCTTTGGTGATTGACTTTCCATTGTCGTCCTTTATTGGCTTAATCTGTGTCGAACGTTTGCCCGAAAGGTTCCTAGTTGTTTGGTAGAGTGTGGCGAGGTCTCCTTTGCCTGCAGCTTGTTCTGCTTCGTTTGCCATGGTTTCATAATATTTTCTTTTGTCTTCCCTGGCACTTTTCTTCACTCTTTTGTTCAGTGTATTGTAGCTTGCATTCAGCTCCTGTTTTTGTTGCTCGTCCGTGCACTGGATAATCTTTTGCTTCACTGTCCTTCTCTCTTCTATTAGTTTCCAAGTGTCCGTAGTGAGCCACTGTTTGTCCTGTCTCTTTTCTCTGCCTAGAATTTCTATGCAGGTTTGGCTCCACACCGTTTTCAAGTTGTTCCAGTGCTTTTCAACGCCGACCTCTTCGCTAGTGTTGATTTGTGTCTCGGCTTTGTCCTTTATGCTTGCAATGAAGATGTCCTTTGTAGCCTGGTCCTTCAGCTTTTGAGTGTTGAACTTGGCTTGTGGTCTATCTGCAGCTCCTGATTCCCTGAAAGCTTTTAATTTGATTTGGATTGTCCCTTGTACGAGATAGTGGTCTGAGCCAACGTCTGCTCCTCTTCTTGCTTTTGTGTCCAGTAGGCTGCGCCTCCACTTCCTTGAGATTGAGATGAAGTCGATTTGGTTTTTGGTTTGCCCGTCTGGTGACACCCATGTAGCCTTGTGGATATCTTTGTGCTTGTATACACTGCCACCAATCACCAGTTCGTTGAAGGCGCAGAAGTCGGCGAAGAGTTCTCCGTTTTCATTCATTTCTCCTAGAGCTTCTCTACCCATGATGAGTTCCCTTCCCGTATTGTCTGGTCCCAGTTTGGCGTTCATGTCTCCCATTAGTATTTTCATGTCGCCAGCTGGAGTATTGTCCATTGTTGCCTGTAGTTGCCTGTAGAATTCTTCTTTCTTCTCGAGGTCTGCGTTGTTTGTGGGTGCATAACATTGTATGATTGACACTTTCCTTCCTTTGGAGTTGAACCTGGCGGTCATTATCCTGGACGAAATCGCCTCCCATTGTATCAGGGCTTTCGTTGCCGTTGGTGACATCATGATAGCCACGCCCTCGGTGTGCGTGTGGTTATCTTCTGGGTGACCGGAGTAGATCACTGACTCACCTGTTGGCAATTTGGTGAGTCCACTCCCATTCCATCTGCTCTCACATATTCCCAGCACTTGTATTCCGTATCTTTTCATCTCGTTGGCGATCTGGGCAGCTTTTCCAGTCTCGTACATAGTTCGGACGTTCCATGTTCCTACACAGACTTTTTCTTTTGGTGCAAGGAGGTTCAACATACTGAAGTTTCTTTAGCAATTTTTGTTTACAGGGTGGGGTTGCTAGCCTCACGCCTGAGAAAAGAATGATTACATTAAGTAAAAGTTTAGAGAGAAGCAACTTTTTGGGTTGCTCCCCTCAAAATCAGAAAATAACGGACAAACAATGAGAACAACATCAACAAAGGAAACAGTTCACAGAAAAAGGGCAAAAAGCGACAACAACTATACAATAAGACAACATGTAATATAGTTCAGTACATTTAACTAAAATGATATCTTAACCATAAACTCACTGACTTGGAGCAACTTGAACATATAAATCCAACAATATATACAATTATAGATGTGTTTATGTTTAAAAATTCCACAAATACAAACAGTGAGTTATGTGTATTATCTGTCAATAAGATTGTAATTTTTGGATTCAGTGTTCGAAAGGTTAATAATTGTGATAATTTCCGCAAACACTTTGCATAAAATTTTAGAGTAATAAGAGATTTTATTTATGACCAAAATGTAGCGTAATAGTCGAAAAGCGCGCTCAAGGTCAACGACGAATTACTTGCCATTATCGACTGTTATGGATGGCAACAATACGTCCAGACGCCTACTCGTGGTGACAACACGTTGGACCTTGTTTTTTGTCATGACACAATCCCAGTATCCACGTATGTTGGTAATAGATTTTCCAGTGGTGACCATAGAATGGTACTCTGCTCTCTGCCTTTCTCACCACTAAATACAAGAAACAAACAAGATTCAGGAGGCACAATATGTCGTAGTTACAAATATACGGACTGGGGATTAGTCCAAGAACTTATTCAACTCTGTCAATGGGATGACTATTTTATCACTGACTCCCTGGAGGCCGTAGTAACCCTGTTTTACAGGAATGTTACCCTTTGTCTAGATACTGTTGCTCCAAAGAAAATAGTGAAATTAAGTAGACACTGAGCTGAATATATTCCAAGGGCACACCGTAATAAGTTAAGGAAGCTGAAGAAACAGTACTATTCCACCAAGGATATATCACTATTGCTCTCAATCCACGAGTCTCTTGAATCTATCAAGCGCCTGCGCTCTCAAAAGGACCTCGACGAAGAGTTAACGGCACTTGAAAGTACCTCCAAAGTTTGTAACTTAACAGTACTTCTTAAAAAACGAATGCAGTCGGCGAGGGAAATCCCCTACTTACTTCACGACAAAGTAATCTACAATGAGCCTGCCACTATCTGTGAACTTTTCAGTGATTGGTTTGCAAACTTTAGTTTAGAAACACATATGCCTGGTGAAACCGCCCCCGTTACTAGCTCTTCCCTTGAAAGCATTGTGTTCACTAATCAACTAATAGTACAAGCAATTAAAAGCCTTAAACCTTCCACTAGTAGGGGACCCGATGGCCTCGCTTCGATAATTTTCAAAAACAGTGGGTGTGATATACCCTTGTTACTTCTTAAATTCTTCTCAATATCTATGGACACTGGCACTTACCCTAGTGAGTGGAAAACTAGCTTCATAATTCCACATTACAAATCTGGTGATAAGGCAAACGTCCGCAATTACAGACCCATAAATATAACCCCAGTTATCTCACGAATCATGGAGAAAGTTGTAAAAGATCAATTGTCAGACTACCTAATTAGGGAAGATCTTGTTACAAGGTCTCAACACGGATTTCTCAAAAATAGATCCTGCGTTACTTGCCACTTCGACTTTTTCAACTGCATCACTAGTAGTCGCGAAGCACGTAAGCTAGTCGTTGTTCTCTATTTCGATATATCTAGGGCATTTGACATGGTATCTCACAGTATTCTCTTTGAGAAGCTGTACTCTTGTGGAATTCGCAGTCCATTACTTAACTGGTTAAAATCATTTCTAAGCAACAGGGTACAAATAACCAAAGTTGGATCTGTATTGTCTCATCCTAGGCAGATCTCAAGTGGGGTTGTGCAAGGTTATGTCCTAGGTTCACTTTTATTTACAGTCTACATTAACAGCATTTGCAAGTGCTTCACCTCAGGTAAACCATTCCTATATGCTGACGACCTCAAAGTCGTCTACTCCTGCTACACTCATGAATTAAGCGATATGGTTACTAAAATACATCTTGAACTAAGTAGTCTCGCAACATGGTGTGCTGAATCCTGTCTAAACTTTAACATTGACAAATGCGGCTGGATTTGTATCGGAAACAGTAACCTTGATTTAACTCTTGAAATAAATGGGCGAAAACCAGCTAAGCTCAACCCAGTCGTAAATCTCGGTATTAGATACTCTAGTAACCTAACGTTCGCTGAACAGACTGATTATGCCAGACGTAAAACACGAAGGCTGATAGGATGCATAACACGCAATTTCTTTTGTTGTGAAACTAAGGTTTTATTATACAAAGTATGTGTCCGACCTATCTTTAGGTGGGCTCACGCTGATCAATTACACTGACAGATTGACAAGTATGCATGCCTTCTGCAACTGCATCTGCATCAATTTGGAATAAAACGTCACGATTGTAACTTATAACATAACTGATCGTATCTGTAAAAATAGCTTTCTTATTACCGAATTTGGATATAAGTCAAAAATGAGATTCGGACTTGTACACACCTAAGTTATATTGTGGAATTACTTCAAGCTATATTTTATCCCAAGTAATTTTAATCCATTCAAAACGTACTTGGGTTTTTTGTTAATGCGAAGACAGTATTTCTATATTTCATGATGTGCTCCATTGAATGACTGGTTATCATATTGTTTCCACAAACCAAAGACAAAAACGTCAGCAACCATGTAATTTAACCATAAACCGAATTTATGGAATTTAAATAATGCTTATCCATGCCTGTACATTTGGTGTGTCCTACACAGGTAGGAAAAAATATGTATTTTATTAAAACATTATTATTGAGTATGATTGCTAATCGTATATGTAATTTATCATATCTAATTTAAGATTTGACATTATAGCATACTTGATCGTGCCTGTAAAAATGGCATGCATTTTCATGTAAACATAAATTTACATGAAAATGCATGCCATTTTTACAGGCACGATCAAGTATGCTATAATGTCAAATCTTAAATTGTCTACAAGTTAATAATTTTTCAACAGTTAAATATTTGATACATATATATAAATACACTCATTGTCTGAACTAGGCCGTATAGTTATTGAATTGTACAGTTGTCCTCCAGGTTGAGCGGAAAATGGACTTCGTTTCATTTTCATCCCGTGGTTGTAGGCATACGATAACCAACCAATGTTGAGGTAAGTACAACGTTTACAAGAGATTGGAAGCTGTTTTAGAAAAGTTAAAGTGCTAAGGTGAAACATTAAAGTGTAATAGATTAAGTGAGTGAAATATATCATAAATAAACACATTTATATAGAAAACAGAATGGGGAAGTAATTAATTCTTAGGCCGACAACGTTCATTTGCAATGTATAATAACTGTACAACTACAACGTGAAGTAGAATTGAATGCAGATGCAGTTGCAGAATAGATAGTAGTAGTATATTCTCATTTTGTACATGAGGGACGCTAGTTTACAGGCATCATCAATATGATAAATTAGATATGATAAATTACATATACGATTAGCAATCATACTCAATAATAATGTTTTAATAAAATACATATTTTTTCCTACCTGTGTAGGACACACCAAATGTACAGGCATGGATAAGCATTATTTAAATTCCATAAATTCGGTTTATGGTTAAATTACATGGTTGCTGACGTTTTTGTCTTTGGTTTGTGGAAACAATATGATAACCAGTCATTCAATGGAGCACATCATGAAAT
The DNA here is from genome assembly GCA_944472135.2 of Trichobilharzia regenti. NCBI lineage: Eukaryota > Metazoa > Platyhelminthes > Trematoda > Strigeidida > Schistosomatidae > Trichobilharzia > Trichobilharzia regenti. Next base: position 1,089,261 of record OX235270.1, read on the forward strand.
ATAGAAATACTGTCTTCGCATTAACAAAAAACCCAAGTACGTTTTGAATGGATTAAAATTACTTGGGATAAAATATAGCTTGAAGTAATTCCACAATATAACTTAGGTGTGTACAAGTCCGAATCTCATTTTTGACTTATATCCAAATTCGGTAATAAGAAAGCTATTTTTACAGATACGATCAGTTATGTTATAAGTTACAATCGTGACGTTTTATTCCAAATTGATGCAGATGCAGTTGCAGAAGGCATGCATACTTGTCAATCTGTCAGTGTAATTGATCAGCGTGAGCCCACCTAAAGATAGGTCGGACACATACTTTGTATAATAAAACCTTAGTTTCACAACAAAAGAAATTGCGTGTTATGCATCCTATCAGCCTTCGTGTTTTACGTCTGGCATAATCAGTCTGTTCAGCGAACGTTAGGTTACTAGAGTATCTAATACCGAGATTTACGACTGGGTTGAGCTTAGCTGGTTTTCGCCCATTTATTTCAAGAGTTAAATCAAGGTTACTGTTTCCGATACAAATCCAGCCGCATTTGTCAATGTTAAAGTTTAGACAGGATTCAGCACACCATGTTGCGAGACTACTTAGTTCAAGATGTATTTTAGTAACCATATCGCTTAATTCATGAGTGTAGCAGGAGTAGACGACTTTGAGGTCGTCAGCATATAGGAATGGTTTACCTGAGGTGAAGCACTTGCAAATGCTGTTAATGTAGACTGTAAATAAAAGTGAACCTAGGACATAACCTTGCACAACCCCACTTGAGATCTGCCTAGGATGAGACAATACAGATCCAACTTTGGTTATTTGTACCCTGTTGCTTAGAAATGATTTTAACCAGTTAAGTAATGGACTGCGAATTCCACAAGAGTACAGCTTCTCAAAGAGAATACTGTGAGATACCATGTCAAATGCCCTAGATATATCGAAATAGAGAACAACGACTAGCTTACGTGCTTCGCGACTACTAGTGATGCAGTTGAAAAAGTCGAAGTGGCAAGTAACGCAGGATCTATTTTTGAGAAATCCGTGTTGAGACCTTGTAACAAGATCTTCCCTAATTAGGTAGTCTGACAATTGATCTTTTACAACTTTCTCCATGATTCGTGAGATAACTGGGGTTATATTTATGGGTCTGTAATTGCGGACGTTTGCCTTATCACCAGATTTGTAATGTGGAATTATGAAGCTAGTTTTCCACTCACTAGGGTAAGTGCCAGTGTCCATAGATATTGAGAAGAATTTAAGAAGTAACAAGGGTATATCACACCCACTGTTTTTGAAAATTATCGAAGCGAGGCCATCGGGTCCCCTACTAGTGGAAGGTTTAAGGCTTTTAATTGCTTGTACTATTAGTTGATTAGTGAACACAATGCTTTCAAGGGAAGAGCTAGTAACGGGGGCGGTTTCACCAGGCATATGTGTTTCTAAACTAAAGTTTGCAAACCAATCACTGAAAAGTTCACAGATAGTGGCAGGCTCATTGTAGATTACTTTGTCGTGAAGTAAGTAGGGGATTTCCCTCGCCGACTGCATTCGTTTTTTAAGAAGTACTGTCAGCAAAGTCTCATAAACAGTTAATGCCCAGCTCTCGCTACGCTCGGGCCCACGCTGTTCTTAGAAGATTTCTGAGAAACGCTTATTAACAACGGACGAAAAAACGAGAACACCAATTGTTGACTTGAGTATTATGTATTGTTACACCAGCATATAAATCAAGTATCACTAAGCAAACTAAGGTTTCTGACGATGTTTAACTCTTCTTTCTGAACAGCGACCGATGAGACGATGACTGTCGTATTGATGCCTCCGCGAAAATCGAGGAAGTTGATTTTGAGCAAACAACCAAGAATTGATCGTTCAATCTTCAACTCCATTGACACTCCCCGGCAAAAAAGGGATCCAACCCTTTTTTCCTTCACGACTAATGCACGTTGACTTGGATGCCATTGCGAGAACCTGGGTCACACGGACAGAGCTGAAATGGAAAACAAACAGAAAAGCCAACACACCACAAGCATACCCACAGCACAATCTCACACATCAATGACGACCTGCGCCTCCAGATAGAGACCTCCTCTTGACATCTTGCAACACAATCGCCACTTGCTAGAATGACTCTTGCAGAATGCAAAGTGACCATGGCAGCACCTCACGATACTCTACGCACATCCTCTTTTTTACTCACTATCAATTACCACTGCAATCGCTTGTCACTCATTCTGCCTCAGTTCTAATAGCGGTGACGCATGCGAGCCTCAGTCGTTTACACTCTTTCTCCCCGGCGTGTCGGACCGCAGCTAACAATTATCTCCGTGTGCATTTCATTCTCAGCAATAGCCTAGCCTCCATGGCGTATACGACCCATCTGCTGTCTTCAACATCAATCAATTCATTCATGGATGTAGAAGACTCGAAACAACTTCAGAAGTAATCACGACGAAAATTTTAACAAAATTACGCAATAACAACAAGGTACGAAAACAACAAGTAAACACAATGAATCCAAAAAACACCAATTGATATGACACACCACACGTATATACAAATAGTACAAACAACCTCGCCGATCATGTCTTGGTGGAATTCCTTTGAAGAATTGCAGGACTTACACCAGTACGCCTACAACCCTTCACAGGTTGACGATTGTAAGTTGTGGAATGTCCAGACACAAACAAGATTAACCAACAATTACATCAATTGGAACTCACACAATTATTTAACACAAACATATGTACAATCAACACATCAAATGTTGTGGATTCAGGCATGACAAACTACCCTTGAAGAACTGTAGGACTTACACCAGTACGTCTACATTCCTTCTCAGGTTGATGATCCAAGTGGAAGTCATCCGGACACAAACAGAATTACCAACAGCTAGATGACAGATGATATCAATTCAGTATATACAATATGAACATATGTACAAAATCACACACCAAGCACATTGGACTGCTCATTGATGCGCTACCCTTTGAAGAATTGTAGGACTTACACCAGTACGCCTACAACCCTTCTCAGGTTGACGCTCTAGGTTGGAAAATCGTCGCAGAGTTCATTTGCTAACTTTCTTCTATCAGCTATATCCTCAAATCTGAACGGCAACACGCTCATGTCATTGTATCGTAGAATATAGATGACGAACAAACACACGACATATCTCATCAACCAAGTATAGAAACAGAGTAATTTACACCAAAGATAATAACATTCAAATAGTAACTTGAAACTAGAAATGCCTTTATTCATGCAAGTCAATTTAACAATAACTCTCTCCTTTACACTTGGCTTATCCACACTAAACTGACCATTGATATTCGTCCTTTCAAACGAACTGATACTACCATAGTCATTGCAGAAGATACTAGAGTTGATGGGCATCTGTTTCATTGTGGATGAAAACACCAACGATGACTGAGTGACACAAGGTGATGAAGTTAGTGGTGGATCAGAAGCTGTTCTTGTTCGGCTTTCAGATAGTTGTCCAACTGCAAGATTACCACCACTGCTGTCTTTCACTACTAGTTCGGGTTTAGCACTATCATCTGATGATAGGTGGGCTACACGCTGATCAATTACACTGACTGTCTCACAAGTATGCACACCTTTTGGAACTGCATCTGCGTTCAATTCTACTTCACGTTGTAGTTGTACAGAACCTTTATTTAACTTAGCAGTAGTAGGCATATCCCTCATCTCATCATGATCAACCAAAGACAACTGTGAAGTATCATGATCATCACCACAAATATTCACTTTACCGTCAACTTCATCATTTTCAAACTCTTTAATAACAGAAGTAGATAATTTTGGTTCCTCCTCACAAATCATTAAAGGTTTTACATCTTCACTCTGACTAGTTATACTTTGTAAACTTTTGGAGTCAGAACTCCACTCTGAAGCAGTAACTCTATTCTGTGACACTCTATTCAGCAACGGCTTACCAGTTGCAACTACAGACTTCTTCACAACAACGTTATCGTCACACAATTCGGAGTAAGGCCTGGAGTTTACATTTAGCTTATCACTGAACTTGCTCACTGGTTCACAGCTCACCTTTGTATGCACCTCTTGCAAACGAGTACAACACAACCGTGTTTGTCTTGCATCTTGCAACTTATCTGTTGAGGATGTACTACGAAACCTGTTACACTCACTAGATCTATATGCATTACTAGACATCATCGAGCCTTCTCGATATCCACCTCTCTGAGGTTTATTCGTCATCAATGAGTGCGTTTTACCCTCAGACTGCTCTATTCTATGGGTGAGATGTAATAGACTGGCGAACTGGCTCATAGATTGATTGACACTAGTATTTACCAGTTTCAGGATATCATCAAACTTTGGCTCGATACCCTCATCCTCCATACGGGAGCTTATCTTCACCCACTTCCTTTGCAGTCGAGTAGGTAGGCGTCTTGCTATTACTTCTAGTATAAAACTCGAGTTGAGGTCACTCACGCGATTCATCGAAATCATTCCATTCTTGTAAATTAGCAAATTATCTAAAAACTCAGTGAGTGCCTGGGAGTCATCCTGTAACTGACCACCATTACCCTCAACAGCCTCGAATAATTTCCCTACAATCATCGAAGGTCTTCCAAACCTTTGGCGTAATATGCTCATAGCCTCGTAGTAGCCCTCTTTTGGCTTCATAAACTTACAACACTGTATAGCTCTTGCAGCATCTCCAGTGCAGTACCTCATCAAATACATTAACTTCAATTCATCATTTAATAAAAAAACCACTCAAAATGATCTCAAACTCCTTTACAAATTGTAAATAATCAGCCGGGTTTCCATCGAAACACCGTGGTCAAATTTAGGGAGTTTGATGTTCCTATTATCCCTGAACGGCGAAACAATAACATCAACCATGTCATGCTTAACATCAGACACATCGTTACAATTAACAGACAAGTCACGATGACTTACTTTCCTGTTTGCATCCAAGACACTCTGTCCCTTCTTTGACCCAGGCATTGTTGAACTTGACCCAATTCCAAAATTGTTCCAGATATTGCTTGTTCAAAGAGGACTTGACCGGCACCAGGAAAAATGAACGGCGACTATCCAAACTTTCACCAACTGTTTGAATCCGCCAGATCTGTTTCTATCGTCAGAAACTGTCAGTCACGTCTCATAAACCGTTAATGCCCAGCTCTCGCTACGCTCGGGCCCACGCTGTTCTTAGAAGATTTCTGAGAAACGCTTAGTAACAACGGACGAAAAAACCAGAACACCAATTGTTGACTTGAGTATTATGTATTGTTACACCAGCATATAAATCAAGTATCACTAAGCAAACTAAGGTTTCTGACGATGTTTAACTCTTCTTTCTGAACAGCGACCGATGAGACGATGACTGTCGTATTGATGCCTCCGCGAAAATCGAGGAAGTTGATTTTGAGCAAACAACCAAGAATTGATCGTTCAATCTTCAACTCCATTGACAAGTACTGTTAAGTTACAAACTTTGGAGGTACTTTCAAGTGCCGTTAACTCTTCGTCGAGGTCCTTTTGAGAGCGCAGGCGCTTGATAGATTCAAGAGACTCGTGGATTGAGAGCAATAGTGATATATCCTTGGTGGAATAGTACTGTTTCTTCAGCTTCCTTAACTTATTACGGTGTGCCCTTGGAATATATTCAGCTCAGTGTCTACTTAATTTCACTATTTTCTTTGGAGCAACAGTATCTAGACAAAGGGTAACATTCCTGTAAAACAGGGTTACTACGGCCTCCAGGGAGTCAGTGGTAAAATAGTCATCCCATTGACAGAGTTGAATAAGTTCTTGGACTAATCCCCAGTCCGTATATTTGTAACTACGACATATTGTGCCTCCTGAATCTTGTTTGTTTCTTGTATTTACTGGTGAGAAAGGCAGAGAGCAGAGTACCATTCTATGGTCACCACTGGAAAATCTATTACCAACATACGTGGGTACTGGGATTGTGTCATGACAAAAAACAAGGTCCAACGTGTTGTCACCACGAGTAGGCGTCTGGACGTATTGTTGCCATCCATAACAGTCGATAATGGCAAGTAATTCGTCGAAGCGTTGGGGGCCGGAACTTGTTAGCCAATTGACTTCTGGAAGATTGAAATCCCCTGAAATTATTTTGTAATTAGCATTAAACAAAGAGGCGTGTGCAAACGATTTAGCTAATAACGCATCAGTTTCTTTTGTTGCGCTTGGTGCTCGATAAACACAGCCTATGAGAAGTTTGTACTTATCTCCATGTAAGACAACCCAGAGTGAGTCAGGTACATTATTCATTATTTCATCTTCCACCTTACTGACTACAAATGAGCATTGTATATATATGACACATCCCCCACCACGCTTGCAATCTCTGTTTGCACGGTGTACAGTGTAATCATCGATACCTATATGCACATCAAGTACAGAGGATGAGCACCATGACTCAGTAATCAGAGCTACAGTAGGCCTGGCGACTAATAGTAATGTCCTTAGTTCAGATATCTTATTGATTAATAATAATAATAATAATAATGTATATTCTCATATAAACATATAAATTTACATGAAAATGCATGCCATTTTTACAGGCACGATCAAGTATGATATAATATCAAATCGTAGATTGTCTACAAGTTAATAATGTTTCAACAGTTAAATGTTTGATATATATATAAATACACATTGTCTGAACTAGGCTGTATAGTTATTGAATTGTACAATTGTCCTCCAGGTTGAGCGGGAAAATCGACTTCGTTTCGTTTTCATCCCGTGGTTGTCGGCATACGATAACCAACCAATATTGAGGTAAGTACAACGTTTACAAGGGATTGAAAGCTGTTTTAGAAAAGTAAAAGTGCTGAGGTGAATCATTAAATTGTAATGAAATAGGTAAGTGCAAGTATCATTAATAAATGCATTAATAAAGAAAACTCCCTAGGCTGACAACGTTCATTTGCAATGTATAATGCAACACATATACCTCGTACTATCATGATGTCCAATTTTGGTTTTAATACATTTATCCTCAGTTGTGCCAGTTGTTTTTGTTTTATACCTTTTTGTGCATTTAATGTACAACCGTACCCTTCAGAGAGTAGGAATATAATAAGTCATAAAGAGCTGTAAAATGTTAGGTTTAGTGGAATATAATGAGGATCAAGTAAAGACGTTATTGGAAAATGAATGAGATAAGACATTGTGAAGTGGTATTTAAAGATCAGACAATGGACAGCAAGTTAGTTTATAAGATGCCCCATAAAACTGTGCACATCCCACATGGTCGCATCTCAACAATAGGCTGGGCGAGTAGTATATATTTAGAGGTAGAAGCATGATCTGTCAAGGCGTTCATTATTATCTTTTTCAAGATAAAGATCTAAGCCCTCATAAAAATCAGAAATATCTCGAGCCTTTAATTTGTGTATTGCTGTTCCTGCAGAATGGGGCGATTCACCTTAGTGACCCCCACCATATCTACTGATCAGCTAACGCCACCCTCCCTCCTTTTTTGATGTTAAGCTCTGAGACTATGATTATTATGGCTACTGCAAATAAATTGCTTGGTACCAGACATGTTCGTACCTCATATTCCATCTCCCTAGCTTTCTTAATGAGTGCTTCCAATAGGTCTCCGCGTACATCTTTATGAACATTATATATGTATGCATGCGTCCTAATGAACAGATTACTTTACAAGAAGTTAGAACCTTAAAGAATAAAAAGAATAGGTTTTGTGAATAGTGAAGCAAGATTCAGCAGAACAATATAGTTAGGGATCAATATAGGTAGTATGAACTGAAGGTAAGGTCGGTTGGCAGGACTTAGTGTACTAAATTATCATGACAGTCTTGTATATAGTAGACATCTGACATTGCAAAGTAACGTGTCTAAACATATTATAAAAAGATATTAACAGAACCAACAAAATTTCAGCATTTGTTTAACAATACTACAGAAGGGTAGTTAGTACTACAGGTAATCGTAAAGTAAATCAATCTATGTATAATAAGAGCATAGTCAGTGTCATAATTCGTATTATCAAAGAATACATTAGGCTCAATAACTGAGTGTTATAAGGGAAACAAGCATGGTAAAGCAAGAGCACACTTGCCGCATAGCTATTTTAATCATTTTAAGTATTTTAATGACAATCGAATTTCAAGTATTGAACCTACATAATTACTAAGTGTTATTATATTGGTATTGGGACTAGTGTACTTTCCGTAGTTAAATATTGAAAAGCCATTGTCTCTCCACTCTACCAGCAGTTGAGATCTTTGAGGCGGGCTAGGGTGGACATGTTTATATGTTTTTCTAGGCTCCTTTTGAAACTGTCAGGCCTTTCACAGGATCTTATCTCAGAGGGTAGTTGGTTCCAAAGTTTGCAATATTTAATGGTGAAGAAGTTAGCTCTAGTGTTGAGTTTATGGGTGTTAACCTTGAGAAGGTAGTTGTGGTTGCGTAGTCCATACGATTTAGGATTAGCCCAGGTTATGGACGAGTTACTGTTACAGTGCTTTCTTATAACTTTGAATAAGAGAAATAAATTGCACTTCACTCTCCTTAACCATAAGGGCTCTAAGTCCAGTCGAATACATCTGTCAAGGTATTCTATTTGCTGACCATAGCCTAATATGCGTTTCGTAAGGAATCTTTGGACACTTTCAACTTTTTTCTGTCTGCCGACTTGAAGCTACTGTATAAGTGGGCACAGTATTCAAGTTTGGGGCGAATGCATATCTTATATATGGCTAATCTGGCTTCTGGAGTGTAAAAGTTGCGTAGCACAAAGCCGGTTAGACGTTTACAATCAGATACCACCTTATTTGCATGTTCAGTAAAGGTAAGATCTGAGTATGTTATCCCGAGATCTGTGACTGTGTTTGTGTTTGAGACAAGGTCACCGTACATGTATAGACACATGCTAGGTTTCCAACGTCCGAAGTATGTTATCCCAGACTTAGCTGGATTGAACGTTAACTGCCACTTTTCACTCCAATTACATAGACTATTTAGGTCTTCTTGGATTTTACTAACAATATTCATATCATTATAGTCAAAATCATAGACAACTTTGAGGTCATCTGCAAAGAGGTATGGCTTGCCATACTTGATCATAGAGACAATATCATTTATGAATACAATGAATAGGGTAGGGCCAAGAACACTACCTTGTATCACGCCGCTGGTTATCGGTTTGGATGTTGATAAGTGATGGTTGACTTTAACTAACTGTTCTCTTCCTGTAAGAAAAGAAGTTATCCACTCAAGAAGCCTTCCACTTATTCCATAAGATAGGAGTTTCAGTATGAGTCTTTTATGTGGGACTTTATCAAAAGCTTTCCTAACATCTAGAAATAATGTTGCTGCCGAACGACCTTTGTCTACACATTCAGTAATGTGGTCGAAATAATCTAACTGGCACGTAATGCACGATCTTCTATTTAGGAAACCGTATTGGAAAGGGGATATTAAGTCATTCGAGAGCAAATACTGAACAATTTGCTTCTTTACAATCTTTTCCATCACACGTGAAACTACGGAAGTAATGTTGATGGGGCGGTAATTATCTATGTCCGCTGTAGGTCCGGTTTTGTGAATGGGTACAACGTAGGATTTCTTCCAGCTATTTGGATATGTTCCACTCCTTATCGAAGTTGAAAATATCTTGAGAAGAAGTAGATTCATGTCATTTCCACCATTTTTTAAGAGGACGGAAGACATTCCATCTGGGCCGGGAGTATTAGTAAGCTTAAGAGTTGTGATAGCTTTATCGATTTCTTGGGCGTTTAAGACTACATCGCTTAGACACTTTTCTGTTTTACGAGGGAAATCTATATCCTGGTCATTTTCTAGAGTGTACAGTTTGGCAAAGTGCGTGCTAAACACCTCACATATATCCTCAGCACTTTCGTGAGTAATGCCACCTAGGTGTATTATTTTTGGATATGTTGATTTGGAGTTAGTTAACCTACTTTTGAAGAGTTTGGCTATTTCTCCAGTGTTATGTGGCGACTGAATTGCCCGCGTTTCTTTATTCCTAAGACTTAGATTTTTTAACTCATGGATTCTAATGAGGATTGATTTGATAGCGATTAACGACGATAAGTCGTCATGTCTATAGTAACTTAATGAATGCTTCCGCAAACTTCTTCTTAATGATATTGGAATAAAATCACCTTGAGGGATTTTGAATTTAATCAGTTTCACAGGCGCTATGACATCATTAACCGACTGTATATTGTCATAGAAGTTTTTAAGGACTTCCTCTAAGGAGTCATTGGTAAAGTAGGAATCCCAATTAGAGTATCTAATCAAGTCCTGATACAAGTCCCAATCAACCCGCGTGTATGGTCTTATAGGTGTCCGACTAACTTCGTTTCTGTGTATAGTTTCTGGGGAAATGTTAAACGAACATGCAACTATTTTATGATCGCTACCTGGGAATTCATGTCCCACATGAATTGTAGATGGTGCTACGTTGATCGTGAATATAAGATCAAGAATGTTATTGGACCTAGTGGGTACATTTATGTGTTGCGTCCATCCTCCAGTAATGATGGAATTAAGAAGATTATCATACCTCGAGGGTCCACGAAGTGTACGCCATGATATATCAGGCAAATTGAAGTCACCACCAATTATATTATAACTGAAGGGGAGATTGGATGCAACACTAAATATGTTGCTGAGTACGTTATCGTATTCGCGGTTGGATGATGGCGGTCGGTATACGCACCCTATAAGGATAGGTTTACTTCTGAGAACTTTTATTTCGACCCACACCGAATCATTAAGTTGTGACAGAATAGGGTGACTAAAATGCGTTGCACAAATGGGTTGTTTAACGTATATGAGTGTTCCACCCCCACGACCTGTTTCCCTATCCCCTCGAAAAAGATTGTACTTATCAATTGATAAGCTACCATCCACAATGTCACTTGAGCACCAGGCTTCAGTGATCATGATCAGAGACGGATTGCATATAGAGGCTAACGTACATAATGCTAAATGTTTGTTAAGAACTGATCTAGCATTTATGAGGATGACGGATAGACTTTGACGAAGTGGTTTTAGTGTATGGGCAATATCATAATAAAATACTCTATGGTTATCAACTGAATATGTGCAGTCGTTATTGGATTCATTAATTACAACATTTTGATCACTAGAGACGGTTTCTTTAATTTGATAGTTAGGGATGGGTTGTGAAATGTCACTCGTGAGTAGTTGGTCGTTTAGATATTGCGTGCTATGGGAGATACTAGTATGATAATCTATGGTATTACTATTGGTATTAGGTGTGTATAAGATGTTTGCTATCTTTCGGGGAAGAAGCAGTTTCCCTGTTGTAAGGTGTTCGCTATACCAGCAAGGAATTGGTCTGATATCATGCGTGCTATGTGCATGATCCCAGGCGTTTCTGCCAGTTGTCGCTGGAGAAAATTTTGGTCATATGGATTGGCTAGTGTCGTGTAATCTGCATAGTTATAACCGAAATGTGTGATCGGCGTGTTGTTGTGTGCATATGACTTAGATCCCTGTGTCTGATTAGAGTACTTCCTAGGCCATGATGAGCATTGTGCTGAAATTGGCATGTGACCCCTACTGAATGCATGAGAATTATGACAGGGCACTATACGCGTTTTTGGACTAACGTCTGTATTCTCAAACTGATGTTTCCTGTACATCATGGTTGAGGGTGCATTCGTGAGGGGTTGAGCAACTTCGTGTTTTCGAAGTGTTTGGTGAGATATGTGACGATTGTTTTTTCTTATCATAGGACTGGTAGTGGAAGTCGGAAATGATTCAGCTCCTACGGTATGTGAATTACGTCTAACTTCAGGAACATGACTAAGTTTAGATGATTGTCTATCAGTAGAATGAGCCAGTGACCCATTTGAAACTTTCCTACTTATGGGCTTTAGTGTTCCGGGTCTAACGTTTGGTTTAGCTTTATCCGTATTAGTCGGCCTGTATAATTTGGGCTGCTGGTGATTAGTAGGATTTCCTAATAAACTGGATTTCTGATGAATAGTCTCAACAGTTTTTTTGGTGTTCCTAACGGAAATAGGACGTTTATCATAACGCCTTGTATTTACACCTACCTGGGTGGCCACATGTGATTGCTGCTTCACAGTAGCCGGGCTAAGAGGTTGTGAGGTATATGACTTCCCGAGAGATCCAAAGTGTACTACTGAATTCAGCTTAGACTTTTTCGAGGGTTTGGCATTAGTGCCAGTGTGCGAGGGATGCACGTCAATACTGTGATCTGTTGACATTTCTATGTCTGAAATTTCAGTATTTCGAGCTAAGTCTTCAACAGTTGCTTGACTACTGTTAGTTTGTGTATGCGATATTATCTGGTGCTCTTGGTCATCAGGCAATACAACGAGGGAAGTATTAACATCGGTTGTCTTATTGGGGTTGTCTTCCCTCAGTTTACCTGCGCGGCAACGTCTTTGGCAAGAAGTTAAATCAGGTACAATCCTGATATTGGTGTAGGGTGTTGAGGAGCCAAGAGTTTTGCCAGACTCCAAAAATTTCTTAGCTAGGTCAATAGACTTAAATTTGAAGAGTACAGGACATGGGTGGTTTGCGGATTTCTTACGAAGACGCAGAACCTGGCAGTCAGATACTGAAATGTTGCATGCCTGTAGACAGATTGCTTTAAGTTTGATAATAGGTACATTGTCTGGTATATTATATCCTAAAACATTGTATGAGGACATGACCCTCTTTACAGCCTCTGCAGTCAAAAAGTCTAGCAGGCGCTCAGATTTGAGGAGTGAATCTAAGCAAATTTCTTGTGATGGATCACAAAGTTGGAGGAAAGGAGTGATACCTTCGAACTTATCCTGCAGGTCTGTTATAGATTTCTGAAGGATCTTTAGATCACTAGTGTTACGGGCTACGTTATCGATTAGTTCTTCCATTAAGTTTGGTACTATAACTCTCGGTGTATCAATTGATCTTAGTACAAATTCATCGTCAGGACTAATGTTTCTAGTGACCGGCTGACTATTTGATGCTAGTCTCTTAACAGTACTAACTCGTTTAATAACTTTGACCATTATGGAGGTAAAGATTATAAAAAGTTCTCAAAAATTGACAAAAGTGTGTGAAATACTGTTATATTATCTAAGTAGATAAAAACAACAATAAACAGGTATGAATGTATGAAGTACGAACTAAAAATAGACCACTATCAAACGAGTTAACTCTGACAGTTATAAACAACAAAACTAAGGACTTCTCTATAGTTCTTTTGTGATAGATTGCTCTTTATTAACACGAATCTGACTGGATCCAAACAGTATTCTGGAGGTGATAAATTTGGATATTTAGCTACCGGAGGTGCAACCAATATCAGCTATAATTATATAGTAGTCAAATATAGACCACGATATTCCAGAATTCGAGAAATTATTTTATTAAGGAACGTGCATTAATAAGCAATATCGTGAATAAGTCACAGGATACTAGAAACTGGCTTAAAATGTCACCATAACCTAAATCTATTTGTGCGTCAGCACCGCAAGAGTTTATGAATGAAAGGGAGGTCGGACTGGGTGTGTGTACATCGGGGTTGGTGTGCAATGAGGTGGTCCTAGGTGCCATGGGTCGTACAAGTGATTCCAGACACCTGGAAAATTTACCATGTGTTCCTGGACATAAGGGTTGTCAATGGAGTTGAAGATTGAACGATCAATTCTTGTTTGTTTGCTCAAAATCAACTTCCCCAATTTTCGCGGAGGCATCAATACGACAGTCATCGTCTCATCGGTCGCTGTTCAGAAAGAAGAGTGAAACATCGTCAGAAGTAATACAATGATTTATTATTGTAATATTTGTTTTCAGACCTTAGTTCGCTTATTCTTTTTATATGTTGGTGTAACAATAAAGAAATATCAAGCGGCAGATCGGTGTTTTGGTTTTTTCGTCCGTTATAACTAAGCGTTTCTGAAAACTTCAAGGAACAGCGTGGGCCCGAGCGTAGCGAGAGCTGGGCATTAACGGTTTATGAGACGTGATTGACAAGGGTAGCAGGGTTTGGGCCTAGGTTGACGGTTAGAAGGCATAGCATCAAAAGGTCTACCAACCCAACTGCTATTCGTCATACCGGTACACACCTTTGGGTTGTCTTTATAACTTAAAGGGAATTGTGAGGAGAGGTGCTTTGGCTGCAAGACTTTAGGAGTCTTGCAGCCTGACTTTCTATAAGGTGGAGCACGCGGAAAACCTCCGGATATACTTGTGTTTCGAGAGGAGTTTTTCGTAACAAGTGATGGTTTGTTGACGTTCTTACTCTCAGCAGGCTTATTGAATACATAGTATTCTTCCCCATCATTAGTCTCAACCCTGCGAAATTTGTTCATCGTGGTGAGGTTACTACGTTTGGAGGGAAATTTCTTAGAACAACTTGCAGAAGTTCTAGCTATTTGAACATCTTTCGATGAGGCTTTATCTACAGGGGTACTGGTATCTAAATCAGTTCCTAGTTCCATTGACAGGTGTGGTTGTTGTGTAGTTTGCTGAATGCTAGTTTCAGCACTAGGTGTCTGTTGCTGTGCACGATCCTTATTTAGTAAATCAAAGCTAGAGGAGGTGACCAGGTTATTACTACGCATTATTCTGCGTTGACACGGTGTTTTATCCTGATCTACGGTTATAGACTTATAACTGCTATTCAGTCTTAAGTGATCCTGACACTTAGTAAACTTACTAGCATCAAGGGAATTACTGAATTTAAAAATGATGGGGCAATTAACCTGGTTAGACTTTTTATGAAGTCTTTTGCATTCACATGGAACACTAGCCATGCCACAACAAATCGGGATTTTGTGTCTTACAGTTTTCAGGGGCAGAGAATCTGGGACGTTGTAAACTATAGCTTGGTGAGAAGAGGTTATACGCTTCATCACCTCAATAGCCAAGCAGTCAATCAGATTTTCAGCTTTATTTAGGTTGTCTGGAGATATTTTAGGATGTTGTTTTAGCAGACAGGCTATTGGGTCTAAATCCGAAAGCTTGTTTTGAGTTACATCCAGTAAAGACTTAAACTGGCCAATATCAAAACAGCTCTCCGTGGTATTTGAGATTGGCAGCGACATACTATCAAACTGATCTAATTTTTTCTGAATTTCACTTACTTGCCTCTGCATATCTTTCAAAAAGAGGTTTAGTTTACAGAACTCAGAGTTCTCTAACAGAACATCTTTCACCTGTATCACAGGAGTGAGATCTGCACTCAAACCATTTTGAGAGCTAGTAGTTGATACTGTATTACCAGGCGGTAATGCAGTTATAACCGAATTTGAGCCACTATCTAAAACAACTGTGTTTCTACGAACACGTTTTTTAGATATTTGGACCATAATTTCAAGAATTATAAGACAATAAGCAGTAAATAAATTTCAGAGCAAACTCGTGCGAAAATGTCACCAATTTCGAACGTACCGCCAGTTAAAATAGCATGCATACTTGCCAAGCCGTCAGTGTAATTGATCAGCGTGTAGCCCACCTATCATCAGATGCTAGTGCTAAACCGGAGCTGACAGTAAAAGATGGAATTGGTAGAAATCTTGCAGTTAGACAACTTTCTGAAAGGCGAACAACAACAGCTTCTGATCCACCGCTAAGTTCATTAACTGGTATCAATCAGTCGTCGTTGGTGTTGTCATCCACAATGAAACAGACGCCCATCAACTCAAGTATCTTGTGCAATGACTATGATAGTATTGGTGCATTTGAAAAGCCGGAAGATATTGCTCAGTTTATTGAGGATAAACCAAGTGTAAACGAGAGAGTAATTGTTAAATTGACTTGGATGAATAAAGGCATTTCAAGTTTCAAGTCACTATTTGAATGCTATTGTCTTTGGTGTAAATTACTCTGTGCCTACGCTTGGTTGACCAGATACGTCGTGTGTTTGTTCGTCATCTATATTTTACGATACAATGATATGAGCGTGTTACCGTTCAGATTTGAGGATATAGCTGATAGAGGAAAGTCAGCAAATGAACTCTTCGACGATTTTCCAACCTAGAGCGTCAACCTGAGAGGGGTTGTAGGCGTACTGGTGTAAGTCCTGCAATTCTTCAGAGGAATTCCATCGAGACACTATCCGCGAGATTACAATTTCTATCGGCGGTACGTTCGAAATTGGTGACATTTTTGCACGTGTTTGCTCTGAAATTTATTTACTGCTTATTGTCATATAATTCTTGAAATTATGGTCCAAATCTCTAAAAAACGTGTTCGTAGAAACACAATTGTTTTAGATAGTGGCTTAAATTCGGTTATAACTGCATTACCGCCTCGTAATACAGTATCAACTACTAGCTCTCAAAATGGTTTGAGTGCAGATCTCACTCCTGTGATACAGGTGAAAGATGTTCTGTTAGAGAACTCTGAGTTCTGTAAACTAAACCTCCTTTTGAAAGATATGCAGAGGCAAGTAAGTGAAATTCAGAAAAAATTAGATCAGTTTGATAGTATGTCACTGCCAATCTCAAATACCACGGAGAGCCGTTCTGATATTGGCCAGGTTAAGTGTTTACTGGATGTAACTCAAAATAAGCTTTTGAATTTAGACCCAATAGCCTGTCTTTTAAAAAACATCCTAAAATATCTCCAGACAACCTAAATAAAGCTGAAAATCTGATTGACTGCTTGGCTACGGAGGTGATGAAGCGTATAACCTCTTCTCACCAAGCTATAGTTTACAACGTCCCAGATTCTCTGCCCCTGAAAACTGTAAGACACAAAATCCTGATTTGTTGCGGCATGGCTAGTGTTCCATGTGAATGCAAACGACTTCGTAAAAAGTCTAACCAGGCTAATTGCCCAATCATTTTTAAATTCAGTAATTCCCTTGATGCTAGTAAGTTTACTAAATGTCAGGATCACTTAAGACTGAATAGCAGTTATAAGTCTATAACCGTAGCTCAGGATAAAACACCGTGTCAGCGCAGAATAATGCGTAGTAATAACCTGGTCACCTCCTCTAGCTTTGATTTACCAAATAAGGATCGTGCACAGCAACAGACACCTAGTGCTGAAACTAGCATTCAGCAAACTACACAACAACCACACCTGCCAATGGAACTAGGAACTGATTTAGATACCAGTACCCCTGTAAATAAAGCCTCATCGAAAGATGTTAAAATGACTAGAACTTCTGCAAGTTGTTCTAAGAAATTTCCCCCCAAACGTAGTAACCTCACCACGATGAACAAATTTCGCAGGGTTGAGACTAATGATGGGGAAGAATACTTTGTATTCAATAAGCCTGCTGAGAGTAAGAATGCCAACAAACCATCACTTGTTACGAAAAACTCCTCTCGAAACATAAGTACATCTGGAGGTGTTCCGCATGCTCCACCTTATAGAAAGTCAGGCTCCAAGACTCCTAAAGTCTTGCAGCCAAAGCACCTTCCTTCACAATTCCCTTTAAGTTATAAAAACAACCCGAAGGTGTATACCGGTATGACGAATAGCAGTTGGATGGGTAGACCTTTGATGCTATGCCTTTTAACCGTCAACCTAGGCCCAACCTGTACTACCCTTATATCCAGGAACACATGGTAAATTTTCCAGGTGTCCCGAATCACTGGTACGACCCATGGCACCTAGGACCACCTCATTGCACACCAACTCCGATGTGCAGACACCCAGTCCGACCTCCTTTTCATTCATAAATTCTTGCGGTGCTGACGCACAAATAGATTTAGGTTATGGTGACATTTTAAGCCAGTTTGTAGTATCCCGTGACTTATTCACGATATTGCTAATTAATGCACGTTCCTTAATCAATAAGATATCTGAACTAAGGACATTATTATTAGTCGCCAAGCCTACTGTAGCTCTGATTACTGAGTCATGGTGCTCATCCTCTGTACTTGATGTGCATATAGGTATCGATGATTACACTGTACACCGTGCAAACAGAGATTGCAAGCGTGGTGGAGGATGTCTCATATATATACATAACTCATTTGTAGTCAGTAAGGTGGAAGATGAAACAATGAATAATGTACCTGACTCACTCTGGGTTGTCTTACATGGAGATAAGTACAAACTTCTCATAGGCTGTGTTTATCGAGCACCAAGCGCAACAAAAGAAACTGATGCGTTATTAGCTAAATCGTTTGCACACGCATCCTCGTTTAGTGCTAATTACAAAATAATTGCAGGGGACTTCAATCTTCCAGAAGTCAATTGGCTAACTAGTTCCGGCCCCCAACGCTTCGACGAATTACTTGCCACTATAGACTGTTATGGATGGCAACAACACGTCCAGACACCTACTCGTGGGGACAACATGTTGGACCTTGTTTTTTGTCATGACACAATCCCAGTATCCACGTATGTTGGTAATAGATTTTCCAGTAGTGACCATAGAATGGTACTCTGCTCTCTGCCTTTCTCACCACTAAATACAGGAAACAAACAAGACTCAGGAAGCACAATATGTCGTAGTTACAAATATACAGACTGGGGATTAGTCCAAGAACTTATTCGACTCTGTCAATGGGATGACTATTTTACCACTGACTCCCTGGAGGCCTTAGTAACCCTGTTTTACAGGAATGTTACCCTTTGTCTAGATACAGTTGCTCCAAAGAAAATAGTGAAATTAAGTAGACACCGAACTGAATATATTCCAAGGGCACACCGTAATAAGTTAAGGAAACTGAAGAAACAGTACTATTCCACTAAGGACATATCACTATTGCTCTCAATCCACGAGTCTCTTGAATCTATCAAGCGCCTACGCTCTCAAAAGGACCTCGACGAAGAGTTAACGGCACTTGAAAGTACCTCCAAAGTTTATAACTTAACGGCACTTCTTAAAAAACGAATGCAGTCGGCGAGGGAAATCCCATACTTACTTCACGACAAAGTAATCTACAATGAACCTGCCACTATCTGTGAACTTTCAGTGATTGGTTTGCAAACTTTAGTTTAGAAACACATATGCCTGGTGAAACCGCTCCCCTTACTATCTCTTCCCTTGAAAGCATTGTGTTCACTAATCAGTTAATAGTACAAGCAATTAAAAGCCTTAAACCTTCCACTAGTACGGGACCGGATGGCCTCGCTTCGATAATTTTCAAAAACAGTGGGTGTGATATACCCTGTTACTTCTTAAATTCTTCTCAATATCTATGGACACTGGCACTTACCCTAGTGAGTGGAAAACTAGCTTCATAATTCCACATTACAAATCTGGTGATAGGGCAAACGTCCGCAATTACAGACCCATAAATATAACCCCAGTTATCTCACGAATCATGGAGAAAGTTGTAAAAGATCAATTGTCAGACTACCTAATTAGGGAAGATCTTGTTACAAGGTCTCAACACGGATTTCTCAAAAATAGATCCTGCGTTACTTGCCACTTCGACTTTTTCAACTGCATCACTAGTAGTCGCGAAGCACGTAAGCTAGTCGTTGTTCTATACTTCGATATATCTAGGGCATTTGACATGGTATCTCACAGTATTCTCTTTGAGAAGCTGTACTCTTGTGGAATTCGCAACCCATTACTGAACTGGTTAAAATCATTTCTAAGCAACAGGGTACAAATAACCAAAGTTGGATCTGTATTGTCTCATCCTAGGCAGATCTCAAGTGGGGTCGTGCAAGGTAGTGTCCTAGGTCCACTTTTATTCACAGTCTACATTAACAGCATTTGCAAGTGCTTCACCTCAGGTAAACCATTCCTATATGCTGACGACCTCAAAGTCGTCTACTCCTGCTACACTCATGAATTAAGCGATATGGTTACTAAAATACATCTTGAACTAAGTAGTCTCGCAACATGGTGTGCTGAATCCTGTCTAAACTTTAACATTGACAAATGCGGCTGGATTTGTATTGGCAACAGTAACCTTGATCTAACTCTTGAAATAAATGGGCGAAAACTAGCTAAGCTCAACTCAGTCGTAGATCTCGGTATTAGATACTCTAGTAACCTAACGTTCGCTGAACAGACTGATTATGCCAGACGTAAAACGCGAAGGCTGATAGGATGCATAACACGCAATTTCTTTTGTTGTGAAACTAGGGTTTTATTATACAAAGTATGTGTCCGACCTATCTTAGAATACTGCCCGTTTATTCTTAGCGGACTAAGACAAAATGACAAGCTTAAATTAGAGGGAGTGCAACGGCAGTTTACCTCAAGAA
Organism: Trichobilharzia regenti; assembly: GCA_944472135.2. Taxonomy (NCBI): domain Eukaryota; kingdom Metazoa; phylum Platyhelminthes; class Trematoda; order Strigeidida; family Schistosomatidae; genus Trichobilharzia; species Trichobilharzia regenti. Next base: position 1,109,458 of record OX235270.1, read on the forward strand.
CTCTTGGTTTAGAAAGTGGTCTGGAATACCATGAGCGATGCGAAAGACTAAGATTAGAACCCCTCTGGAAAAGACGCCTTAAGCTAAACCTTATCTTTTACTATAAGCTAACTAATCTTCTCTTGCATTCCTCCGAGCCAATAACTAAACCTACCGCTGTCATCAGTTACAATCTTAGAAATCATCACAACCTAGCTGCTATGGAGCACTGTCAGACTTACGTGCGGTACAACTTCTTCTTAAATAAGTTTTCAGTCATTTGGAATAGACTACCAGCTAATGTGCGCGATGCAAACACACTTCCAGTGTTCATCTCCTCAGTCACCAGACTACTCAAAGATGACAATGCACTTTTGCGCCTGACTCTTACACCTTCTTTTTCACCCTACATAGATATTTTAAGTTCTTTAAACGTGTAGTTACAACAAACTACAATTATAAATTTTAATATTATTGGAACTAGATGATTAACATTTCTACACAGGACAGTAATAATATTAGTTTACACATAATATAAAAGTTAGCATAACGGGACTAGTTAGTTTGTGTACCAAAATAACCACAGTTACTAAACAGAATATATATGTATATATTTATTAATCACTCCTTAAGGACTCCCGTTGCTTTCTTTTGCGTTGCTGTTGTTTGTCTTCTTTTTTCTCTCACCATTTCAGCTTCCATTTGACTTTTTGAATGAGAATGAATAATGTGGATATTTGACCATTTACAATGACAAATGATCTGCAAACATTATTGGTCCAGTATCTTTCAGTTGCCTGGTTAATAACGAATTAACTTTCTCCACGACGCAACCTGGATTACATTTGTGGAATATACTCTTATACCAATGGAAAAGTATCTATTTGTAATACAACGTCACGATTGTAGCTTATAACATAACTGATCGTATCTGTAAAAATAGCTTCCTTATTACCCAATTTGGATATAAATCAAATCAAAAATAAGATTCGGATTTGTACACACCCAAGTTATATTGAGGAATTACTTCAAGCTTTATTTTTTCCCAAGTATTTTTAATCCATCCAAAACTTACTTGGGTTTTTTTGTTAATGCGAAGTTAATATTCCTATATTTCATGACGTGCTCCATTGAATGACTGGTTATATATTGTTCCCACAGACCTAAGACAAAAACGCCAGCAACCATGTAACTTAACCATAAACCAAATTTATGAAATTTATATAATGCTTATCCATGCCTGTATATTTGGTGTGTCCTACACAAGTAGGAAAAAATGTGTATTTTATTAAAACATTAATATTAATTATGATTGCTAATCGTATATGTAATTTATCATATTGATGATGCCTGTAAACTGGCGTCTCTCATGTACAAAATGAGAATATACTATTATTATTATTATTATTATTTGTAATGTTTGTATATACTTGTCGTGTGTCATATCAATTGGTGTTTTTGGATCCATTGTGTTTAGTCGTTGTTTTCGCACCTTGTTGTTATGGCGTAATTTTGTTAAACTTTTCGTCGTGATTACTTCTGAAGTTGTTTCCAGTCTTCTACATCCGTGAATGAATTGATTGATGTTGAAGACAGCAGATGGGTCGTATACGCCATGGAGGCTGGGCTACTGCTGAGAATGACATGCACACGGAGATAAGGATTACCTGTGGTCCCACACGCCGGGAAGCGAGAGTGTAGACGACTGAGGCTCGCATACGTCACCGTTACTAGAACTGAGGCAGAATGAGTGACAAGCGATTGCAATGGTAATTGATAGTGAATAAAAAAGAGGATGTGCGTAGAGTATCGTGAGGTGCTCCTATGGTCACACTGCATTCTGCAAGAGTCATTCTAGCGAGTGGCGGTTGTGTTGCAAGATGTCAAGAGGATACCTTCATCTGGAGGCGCAGGTCGTCAGCGATGTGTGAGATTGTGCTGTGGGTATGCTTGTGGTGTGTTGGCTTTTCTGTTTGTTTTCCATTTCAGCTCTGTCCGTGTGACCCAGGTTCTCGCAATGGCATCTAAGTCAACGTGCATTGGTCGTGGTGGAAAAAAGTGATGGATCCTTTTTTGCCGGGGAGTGTCAATGGAGTTGAAGATTGAACGGTGAATTCATTTTTGTTTGCTCAAAATCAACTTCCCCAATTTTCGCGGAGGCATCAATACGACAGTCATCGTCTCATCGGTCACTGTTCAGAAAGAAGAGTGAAACATCGTGTGAATTAATATTGTGATTTGTTATTGTAATATTTATTCATAGACCTGAGCGAAAGCCTAAGTTTAATGTTGGATATGTGTTGATGTTACAATAAAGGATTCTCGAGTAACCAATCCGTGTTCTGGTTTTGCGTCCGTTATTACTATGCGTTTCTGAGAAACTTCAAGGAACAGCGTGAGTCCCAGCGTAGCAAGAGCGCGGCATTGATGGCTTACGAGACGTGACCGACGGCGCATTACTCTTCATTTGCAGTGCTTCAATGGAATACCTTCGAGAAGTGAAGAAAACAGAAGGAGACAGAGGCAGCCAGAAGATAATAATAATTTAAGCAAACAATATGCGATAACCGCAGGGTTTATTCTCCTTTTTTATTACTAGGAATTTCTAGTCATTGAGTTTTATAGTGTTACATACTAACGGTTAGTTTAAGTTTGTAGTAGTAAACAACAACTAATGTATAGGATAATAATAAAAAAGTAAAAATTAGGGGAAACGAATGATGGTTTTCACTCTTATATAGGGTAATGTTGGGAATAGAAACTGAAGAAGTGAAATCCAAATGTCAAAGTACATAAGTTATTTAGAAGAAAAGAGGAAGTATAGTAATACTGATTTATGCTGTTGTTCTGATTTATACAGTTAGATGTCCTCTTGAAGTAGAGAAATCGTACCATGAGCCATTTTTCCAAGAGTTTGTACACAAGCTGTGACATACAGGCAGCTTTTATTTTTTATTTTATTTATTATTATTATTTTTTGAATTAATTCATCCTCAGGAGCCTTAACAGTAGAGTGCATTCACACAGACAGGGGTGGTTTGCTTAATTCCCCACCATCATCTCCGCTGAATAGCAGTCACCACCCTCCCACCTTTGAATCTGCTAGGCCCTGGCGAAATACTCCGTTTTTTGAAAAAGTCTTTTTTATTTCTTGGTGTAATTTGTACAGTTTTTCCATTCACAAGCTAACTCAACGATACTCATGGTATGAACGACTTCTCTTGGTCAGCCATTTTGTATGCATCCTCACTAACAGCATTTTAAAAAATATTTACGTACAACAAAAAAAGTAAAGGAATCAGAGATTTACAGTCTACTTACAAGATTTTAGTTATAAGCATAGCAACAAAGAGGCGATATGAAATGTTACAAAGGAGAAAAATATATAAAGCTACATAGTTATGTATATATCTGCATAAAAAGGGACAGTGGTCTGTTATAACAGATAGTTCAGAAGAATACGACTACAGAGTGTTTTAATAGCGTAACATTAAAATAAATTCCGTTAATACTTAAGACTCACAGTGTAGTTAAGAGACAGTAGTTAGTTATAATAGATGGTTCAGAAGAGTTCGACTACGGAGTGTTATGATAACATAACATTAAAATAAAATCCGTTAATACTTAAGACTCACAGTGTAGTTTAGCTGATTTTTTAGACGATCTTCTGTACAGCTGGGATTTCTGTAGACGTATATAATAATGTAATAATATGTAATATAATGTATAATATTTGATTAATTTGGCAGTCAGCAGCTGGGATTAAATGCATTTGAATGACTGAAGAGGTATGACAAAAGGTGTGAGGGAAGTTCATTTGGGTTCAGTGCAACTTTCGTGGCGAGCATGACAGGCTGTGTATTCCACTCTAGTTTAGCTTGAAGAGATTGCGGATGTTCGTAATGATGCTTGCGAAATAAATAATTGAATTCAAGTGTATTGAATGTAAGTATTATTCGGCTTGGAGAAAAACGTTGTCAGCCATGTCTCGTAAACCATCAATGCCCAGCTCCTGCTAGGCTGGGACTCCCGATGTTCCTTGAAGTTTCTCAGAAACGCATAGTAATAACGGACGAAAAAAACAAAACAACAATTTACGAGTCGAGGATTCTTGATTGTAAAACCAACATATAAAAACTGTGAAAACTAAGGTCTGTGAACAAATATTACAATAATAAATCATAAGATTACTTCTGATGGTTTGCTACTGACTTCTTTCTGAACAGCGACCGATGAGACGATGACTGTCGTATTGATGCCTCCGCGAAAATTGGGGAAGTTGATTTTGAGCAAACAAAAATGAATTCACCGTTCAATCTTCAACTCCATTGACACTCCCCGGCAAAAAAGGATCCATCACTTTTTTCCACCACGACCAATGCACGTTGACTTAGATGCCATTGCGAGAACCTGGGTCACACGGACAGAGCTGAAATGGAAAACAAACAGAAAAGCCAACACACCACAAGCATACCCACAGCACAATCTCACACATCGCTGACGACCTGCGCCTCCAGATGAAGGTATCCTCTTGACATCTTGCAACACAACCGCCACTCGCTAGAATGACTCTTGCAGAATGCAGTGTGACCATAGGAGCACCTCACGATACTCTACGCACATCCTCTTTTTTATTCACTATCAATTACCATTGCAATCGCTTGTCACTCATTCTGCCTCAGTTCTAGTAACGGTGACGTATGCGAGCCTCAGTCGTCTACACTCTCGCTTCCCGGCGTGTGGGACCACAGGTAATCCTTATCTCCGTGTGCATGTCATTCTCAGCAGTAGCCCAGCCTCCATGGCGTATACGACCCATCTGCTGTCTTCAACATCGATCAATTCATTCACGGATGTAGAAGACTGGAAACAACTTCAGAAGTAATCACGACGAAAAGTTTAACAAAATTACGCCATAACAACAAGGTGCGAAAACAACGACTAAACACAATGGATCCAAAAACACCAATTGATATGACACACGACACGTATATACAAACATTACAAATAATCTCGCGGATAGTGTCTCGATGGAATTCCTCTGAAGAATTGCAGGACTTACACCAGTACGCCTACAACCCCTCTCAGGTTGACGCTCTAGGTTGGAAAATCGTCGAAGAGTTCATTTGCTGACTTTCCTCTATCAGCTATATCCTCAAATCTGAACGGTAACACGCTCATATCATTGTATCGTAAAATATAGATGACGAACAAACACACGACGTATCTGGTCAACCAAGCGTAGGCACAGAGTAATTTACACCAAAGACAATAGCATTCAAATAGTGACTTGAAACTAGAAATGCCTTTATTCGTGCGAGTGAGTTTAACAGTTACACTCTCATACGCAGTTGGCTTGTCCTCATTATTCTGGCCATTGACACTCCTCCTTTCAAACGGATTTATACTAGAATGGTCATAGCATAAGACACGTGAGTTCACGGACGTCCTTTTCATCATGTGTGACAACACCGAAGATGGCTGAGTGACACAAGTTGATGAACTTAGCGGTGCATCAGAAGCTGTTATTGTTCGACATTTAGAAGGTAGTCTAACTGCAAGATTACCGTCACTGCTGTATTTTGTTATTAGCTCCAGTTAAGCATTCGCATCTGTTGATAGGTGGGCTACACGCTGATCATTTACACTGACAGTCATGCGACTATCCATACCTTCTGCCACCGCATGTGTCAGCCACGTCTCATAAACCGTTAATGCCCAGCTCTTGCTACGCTCGGGCCCACGCTGTTCCTTGAAGTTTTCAGAAACGCTTAGTTATAACGGACGAAAAAACCAAAACACCGATTGGCCGCTTGAGAATTCTTTATTATTACACCAACATATAAAAATAGTAATTGAACCAAGGTCTATTAACAAATATTACAATAATAAATCATAAGATTACTTCTGATGGTTTGCTACTGACTTCTTTCTGAACAGCGACCGATGAGACGATGACTGTCGTATTGATGCCTCCGCGAAAATTGGGGAAGTTGATTTTGAGCAAACAAAAATGAATTCACCGTTCAATCTTCAACTCCATTGACACTCCCCGGCAAAAAGGATCCATCACTTTTTCCACCACGACCAATGCGCGTTGACTTAGATGCCATTGCGAGAACCTGGGTCACACGGACAGAGCTGAAATGGAAAACAAACAGAAAAGCCAACACACCACAAGCATACCCACAGCACAATCTCACACATCGCTGACGACCTGCGCCTCCAGATGAAGGTATCCTCTTGACATCTTGCAACACAACCGCCACTCGCTAGAATGACTCTTGCAGAATGCAGTGTGACCATAGGAGCACCTCACGATACTCTACGCACATCCTCTTTACTGGAGCTAATAACAAAATACAGCAGTGACGGTAATCTTGCAGTTAGACTACCTTCTAAATGTCGAACAATAACAGCTTCTGATGCACCGCTAAGTTCATCAACTTGTGTCACTCAGCCATCTTCGGTGTTGTCACACATGATGAAAAGGACGTCCGTGAACTCACGTGTCTTATGCTATGACCATTCTAGTATAAATCCGTTTGAAAGGAGGAGTGTCAATGGCCAGAATAATGAGGACAAGCCAACTGCGTATGAGAGTGTAACTGTTAAACTCACTCGCACGAATAAAGGCATTTCTAGTTTCAAGTCACTATTTGAATGCTATTGTCTTTGGTGTAAATTACTCTGTGCCTACGCTTGGTTGACCAGATACGTCGTGTGTTTGTTCGTCATCTATATTTTACGATACAATGATATGAGCGTGTTACCGTTCAGATTTGAGGATATAGCTGATAGAGGAAAGTCAGCAAATGAACTCTGCGACGATTTTCCAACCTAGAGCGTCAACCTGAGAGGGGTTGTAGACGTACTGGTGTAAGTCCTGCAATTCTTCAGAGGAATTCCATCGAGACACTATCCGCGAGATTATTTGTAATGTTTGTATATACGTGTCGTGTGTCATATCAATTGGTGTTTTTGGATCCATTGTGTTTAGTCGTTGTTTTCGCACCTTGTTGTTATGGCGTAATTTTGTTAAACTTTTCGTCGTGATTACTTCTGAAGTTGTTTCCAGTCTTCTACATCCGTGAATGAATTGATTGATGTTGAAGACAGCAGATGGGTCGTATACGCCATGGAGGCTGGGCTACTGCTGAGAATGACATGCACACGGAGATAAGGATTACCTGTGGTCCCACACGCCGGGAAGCGAGAGTGTAGACGACTGAGGCTCGCATACGTCACCGTTACTAGAACTGAGGCAGAATGAGTGACAAGCGATTGCAATGGTAATTGATAGTGAATAAAAAAGAGGATGTGCGTAGAGTATCGTGAGGTGCTCCTATGGTCACACTGCATTCTGCAAGAGTCATTCTAGCGAGTGGCGGTTGTGTTGCAAGATGTCAAGAGGATACCTTCATCTGGAGGCGCAGGTCGTCAGCGATGTGTGAGATTGTGCTGTGGGTATGCTTGTGGTGTGTTGGCTTTTCTGTTTGTTTTCCATTTCAGCTCTGTCCGTGTGACCCAGGTTCTCGCAATGGCATCTAAGTCAACGTGCATTGGTCGTGGTGGAAAAAAGTGATGGATCCTTTTTTGCCGGGGAGTGTCAATGGAGTTGAAGATTGAACGGTGAATTCATTTTTGTTTGCTCAAAATCAACTTCTTCGACAGAATGGAGTTATTTCTTCAGAGTTCATTTCTGACTCCACAAGTTTTCAAGGTATTACTAGTCAGAGCGAAGGTATTAAATCTTTAGGGATTTGTGAGGAAGTACCGAAATCATCTACTGCTGTTATTGAAGAGTTTGAAAATGGTGAAGTCGACCAGATAGATGATGGTAAATTGAAAATTTTTGATAATGGTCATGATAGTGCACATTAGGGTCTCTGAGAGGTGGATATCGGGAAGGCTCCATGATGTCTAGTAATGCATATAGACCTAGTGAGTGTGACAGGTTTCGTAGTACATCCTCAACAGATAAGTTACAAGATGCAAGACAAACACGGTTGTGTTTTTTCACGTTTGCAAGAGGTGCATACAAAGGTGAACTGTGAACCAGTGTGCAAGTCGAGTGATAATCTAAATGTAAACTCCAGGCCTGAGTCCAAATGTTGAGACGACAACGGTGCGGTAAAGAAGTCTGTCAGTCACGTCAGGTAAACCGTTAATTGGTGACTGGAGGAATCTTTATCGTTACACCATCATATAAACAATGATACATTTAAGGTCTGTGAACAATCATTACAACAATAAATCGCAATATAACTTCTGACGGAATACTGCTGACTTCCTTCCGAACAGCGACCGATGAGACGATGACTGTCGTATTGATGCCTCCGCGAAAATTGGGGAAGTTGATTTTGAGCAAACAAAAATGAATTCACCGTTCAATCTTCAACTCCATTGACACTCCCCAGCAAAATAGGGATCCAACCCTTTTATCCTTCACGACGAATGCACGTTGACTTAGATGCCATTGCGAGAACCTGGGTCACACGGACAGAGCTGAAATGGAAAACAAACAGAAAAGCCAACACACCACAAGCATACCCACAGCACAATCTCACACATCGCTGACGACCTGCGCCTCCAGATGAAGGTATCCTCTTGACATCTTGCAACACAACCGCCACTCGCTAGAATGACTCTTGCAGAATGCAGTGTGACCATGGCAGCACCTCACGATACTCTACGCACATCCTCTTTTTTATTCACTATCAATTACCATTGCAATCGCTTGTCACTCATTCTGCCTCAGTTCTAGTAACGGTGACGTATGCGAGCCTCAGTCGTCTACACTCTCGCTTCCCGGCGTGTGGGACCACAGGTAATCCTTATCTCCGTGTGCATGTCATTCTCAGCAGTAGCCTAGCCTCCATGGCGTATACGACCCATCTGCTGTCTTCAACATCAATCAATTCATTCACGGATGTAGAAGACTGGAAACAACTTCAGAAGTAATCACGACGAAAAGTTTAACAAAATTACGCCATAACAACAAGGTGCGAAAACAACGACTAAACACAATGGATCCAAAAACACCAATTGATATGACACACGACACGTATATACAAACATTACAAATAATCTCGCGGATAGTGTCTCGATGGAATTCCTCTGAAGAATTGCAGGACTTACACCAGTACGCCTACAACCCTTCTCAGGTTGACGCTCTAGGTTGGAAAATCGTCGCAGAGTTCATTTGCTGACTTTCCTCTATCAGCTATATCCTCAAATCTGAACGGTAACACGCTCATATCATTGTATCGTAAAATATAGATGACGAACAAACACACGACGTATCTGGTCAACCAAGCGTAGGCACAGAGTAATTTACACCAAAGACAATAGCATTCAAATAGTGACTTGAAACGTGAAATGCCTTTATTCATCCAAGTCAATTTAACAATTACTCTCTCGTTTACACTTGGTTTATCCTCAATAAACTGAGCAATATCTTTCGTCTTTTCAAATGCACCAATACTATCATAGTCATTGCACAAGATACTTGAGTTGATGGGCGTCTGTTTCATTGTGGATGACAACACCAACGACGACTGATTGATACCAGTTAATGAACTTAGCGGTGGATCAGAAGCTGTTGTTGTTCGCCTTTCAGAAACTTGTCTAACTGCATGATTTCTACCAATTCCATCTTTTACTGTCAGCTCCGGTTTAGCACTAGCATCTGATGATAGGTGGGCTACACGCTGATCAATTACACTGACGGCTTGGCAAGTATGCATGCTATTTTAACTGGCGGTACGTTCGAAATTGGTGACATTTTCGCACGAGTTTGCTCTGAAATTTATTTACTGCTTATTGTCTTATAATTCTTGAAATTATGGTCCAAATATCTAAAAAACGTGTTCGTAGAAACACAGTTGTTTTAGATAGTGGCTCAAATTCGGTTATAACTGCATTACCGCCTGGTAATACAGTATCAACTACTAGCTCTCAAAATGGTTTGAGTGCAGATCTCACTCCTGTGATACAGGTGAAAGATGTTCTGTTAGAGAACTCTGAGTTCTGTAAACTAAACCTCTTTTTGAAAGATATGCAGAGGCAAGTAAGTGAAATTCAGAAAAAATTAGATCAGTTTGATAGTATGTCGCTGCCAATCTCAAATACCACGGAGAGCCGTTCCGATATTGGCCAGTTTAAGTCTTTACTGGATGTAACTCAAAACAAGCTTTCGGATTTAGACCCAATAGCCTGTCTGCTAAAACAACATCCTAAAATATCTCCAGACAACCTAAATAAAGCTGAAAATCTGATTGACTGCTTGGCTATTGAGGTGATGAAGCGTATAACCTCTTCTCACCAAGCTATAGTTTACAACGTCCCAGATTCTCTGCCCCTGAAAACTGTAAGACACAAAATCCTGATTTGTTGCGGCATGGCTAGTGTTCCATGTGAATGCAAAAGACTTCATAAAAAGTCTAACCAGGCTAATTGTCCCATCATTTTTAAATTCAGTAATTCCCTTGATGCTAGTAAGTTTACTAAGTGTCAGGATCACTTAAGACTGAATAGCAGTTATAAGTCTATAACCGTAACTCAGGATAAAACACCGTGTCAACGCAGAATAATGCGTAGTAATAACCTGGTCACCTCCTCTAGCTTTGATTTACTAAATAAGGATCGTGCACAGCAACAGACACCTAGTGCTGAAACTAGCATTCAGCAAACTACACAACAACCACACCTGTCAATGGAACTAGGAACTGATTTAGATACCAGTACCCCTGTAGATAAAGCCTCATCGAAAGATGTTCAAATAGCTAGAACTTCTGCAAGTTGTTCTAAGAAATTTCCCTCCAAACGTAGTAACCTTACCACGATGAAAAAATTTCGCAGGGTTGAGACTAATAATGGGGAAGAATACTTTGTATTCAATAAGCCTGCCGAGAGTAAGAACGTCAACAAACCATCAACTGCATCACTAGTAGTCGCGAAGCACGTAAGCTAGTCGTTGTTCTCTATTTCGATATATCTAGGGCATTTGACATGGTATCTCACAGTATTCTCTTTGAGAAGCTGTACTCTTGTGGAATTCGCAGTCCATTACTTAACTGGTTAAAATCATTTCTAAGCAACAGGGTACAAATAACCAAAGTTGGATCTGTATTGTCTCATCCTAGGCAGATCTCAAGTGGGGTTGTGCAAGGTTATGTCCTAGGTTCACTTTTATTTACAGTCTACATTAACAGCATTTGCAAGTGCTTCACCTCAGGTAAACCATTCCTATATGCTGACGACCTCAAAGTCGTCTACTCCTGCTACACTCATGAATTAAGCGATATGGTTACTAAAATACATCTTGAACTAAGTAGTCTCGCAACATGGTGTGCTGAATCCTGTCTAAACTTTAACATTGACAAATGCGGCTGGATTTGTATCGGAAACAGTAACCTTGATTTAACTCTTGAAATAAATGGGCGAAAACCAGCTAAGCTCAACCCAGTCGTAAATCTCGGTATTAGATACTCTAGTAACCTAACGTTCGCTGAACAGACTGATTATGCCAGACGTAAAACACGAAGGCTGATAGGATGCATAACACGCAATTTCTTTTGTTGTGAAACTAAGGTTTTATTATACAAAGTATGTGTCCGACCTATCTTTAGGTGGGCTCACGCTGATCAATTACACTGACAGATTGACAAGTATGCATGCCTTCTGCAACTGCATCTGCATCAATTTGGAATAAAACGTCACGATTGTAACTTATAACATAACTGATCGTATCTGTAAAAATAGCTTTCTTATTACCGAATTTGGATATAAGTCAAAAATGAGATTCGGACTTGTACACACCTAAGTTATATTGTGGAATTACTTCAAGCTATATTTTATCCCAAGTAATTTTAATCCATTCAAAACGTACTTGGGTTTTTTGTTAATGCGAAGACAGTATTTCTATATTTCATGATGTGCTCCATTGAATGACTGGTTATCATATTGTTTCCACAAACCAAAGACAAAAACGTCAGCAACCATGTAATTTAACCATAAACCGAATTTATGGAATTTAAATAATGCTTATCCATGCCTGTACATTTGGTGTGTCCTACACAGGTAGGAAAAAATATGTATTTTATTAAAACATTATTATTGAGTATGATTGCTAATCGTATATGTAATTTATCATATCTAATTTATCATATTGATGATGCCTGTAAACTAGCGTCCCTCATGTACAAAATGAGAATATACTACTACTATCTATTCTGCAACTGCATCTGCATTCAATTCTACTTCACGTTGTAGTTGTACAGTTATTATACATTGCAAATGAACGTTGTCGGCCTAAGAATTAATTACTTCCCCATTCTGTTTTCTATATAAATGTGTTTATTTATGATATATTTCACTCACTTAATCTATTACAATTTAATGTTTCACCTTAGCACTTTAACTTTTCTAAAACAGCTTCCAATCTCTTGTAAACGTTGTACTTACCTCAACATTGGTTGGTTATCGTATGCCTACAACCACGGGATGAAAATGAAACGAAGTCCATTTTCCGCTCAACCTGGAGGACAACTGTACAATTCAATAACTATACGGCCTAGTTCAGACAATGAGTGTATTTATATATATGTATCAAATATTTAACTGTTGAAAAATTATTAACTTGTAGACAATTTAAGATTTGACATTATAGCATACTTGATCGTGCCTGTAAAAATGGCATGCATTTTCATGTAAATTTATGTTTACATGAAAATGCATGCCATTTTTACAGGCACGATCAAGTATGCTATAATGTCAAATCTTAAATTAGATATGATAAATTACATATACGATTAGCAATCATACTCAATAATAATGTTTTAATAAAATACATATTTTTTCCTACCTGTGTAGGACACACCAAATGTACAGGCATGGATAAGCATTATTTAAATTCCATAAATTCGGTTTATGGTTAAATTACATGGTTGCTGACGTTTTTGTCTTTGGTTTGTGGAAACAATATGATAACCAGTCATTCAATGGAGCACATCATGAAATATAGAAATACTGTCTTCGCATTAACAAAAAACCCAAGTACGTTTTGAATGGATTAAAATTACTTGGGATAAAATATAGCTTGAAGTAATTCCACAATATAACTTAGGTGTGTACAAGTCCGAATCTCATTTTTGACTTATATCCAAATTCGGTAATAAGAAAGCTATTTTTACAGATACGATCAGTTATGTTATAAGTTACAATCGTGACGTTTTATTCCAAATTGATGCAGATGCAGTTGCAGAAGGCATGCATACTTGTCAATCTGTCAGTGTAATTGATCAGCGTGAGCCCACCTAAAGATAGGTCGGACACATACTTTGTATAATAAAACCTTAGTTTCACAACAAAAGAAATTGCGTGTTATGCATCCTATCAGCCTTCGTGTTTTACGTCTGGCATAATCAGTCTGTTCAGCGAACGTTAGGTTACTAGAGTATCTAATACCGAGATTTACGACTGGGTTGAGCTTAGCTGGTTTTCGCCCATTTATTTCAAGAGTTAAATCAAGGTTACTGTTTCCGATACAAATCCAGCCGCATTTGTCAATGTTAAAGTTTAGACAGGATTCAGCACACCATGTTGCGAGACTACTTAGTTCAAGATGTATTTTAGTAACCATATCGCTTAATTCATGAGTGTAGCAGGAGTAGACGACTTTGAGGTCGTCAGCATATAGGAATGGTTTACCTGAGGTGAAGCACTTGCAAATGCTGTTAATGTAGACTGTAAATAAAAGTGAACCTAGGACATAACCTTGCACAACCCCACTTGAGATCTGCCTAGGATGAGACAATACAGATCCAACTTTGGTTATTTGTACCCTGTTGCTTAGAAATGATTTTAACCAGTTAAGTAATGGACTGCGAATTCCACAAGAGTACAGCTTCTCAAAGAGAATACTGTGAGATACCATGTCAAATGCCCTAGATATATCGAAATAGAGAACAACGACTAGCTTACGTGCTTCGCGACTACTAGTGATGCAGTTGAAAAAGTCGAAGTGGCAAGTAACGCAGGATCTATTTTTGAGAAATCCGTGTTGAGACCTTGTAACAAGATCTTCCCTAATTAGGTAGTCTGACAATTGATCTTTTACAACTTTCTCCATGATTCGTGAGATAACTGGGGTTATATTTATGGGTCTGTAATTGCGGACGTTTGCCTTATCACCAGATTTGTAATGTGGAATTATGAAGCTAGTTTTCCACTCACTAGGGTAAGTGCCAGTGTCCATAGATATTGAGAAGAATTTAAGAAGTAACAAGGGTATATCACACCCACTGTTTTTGAAAATTATCGAAGCGAGGCCATCGGGTCCCCTACTAGTGGAAGGTTTAAGGCTTTTAATTGCTTGTACTATTAGTTGATTAGTGAACACAATGCTTTCAAGGGAAGAGCTAGTAACGGGGGCGGTTTCACCAGGCATATGTGTTTCTAAACTAAAGTTTGCAAACCAATCACTGAAAAGTTCACAGATAGTGGCAGGCTCATTGTAGATTACTTTGTCGTGAAGTAAGTAGGGGATTTCCCTCGCCGACTGCATTCGTTTTTTAAGAAGTACTGTTAAGTTACAAACTTTGGAGGTACTTTCAAGTGCCGTTAACTCTTCGTCGAGGTCCTTTTGAGAGCGCAGGCGCTTGATAGATTCAAGAGACTCGTGGATTGAGAGCAATAGTGATATATCCTTGGTGGAATAGTACTGTTTCTTCAGCTTCCTTAACTTATTACGGTGTGCCCTTGGAATATATTCAGCTCAGTGTCTACTTAATTTCACTATTTTCTTTGGAGCAACAGTATCTAGACAAAGGGTAACATTCCTGTAAAACAGGGTTACTACGGCCTCCAGGGAGTCAGTGATAAAATAGTCATCCCATTGACAGAGTTGAATAAGTTCTTGGACTAATCCCCAGTCCGTATATTTGTAACTACGACATATTGTGCCTCCTGAATCTTGTTTGTTTCTTGTATTTAGTGGTGAGAAAGGCAGAGAGCAGAGTACCATTCTATGGTCACCACTGGAAAATCTATTACCAACATACGTGGATACTGGGATTGTGTCATGACAAAAAACAAGGTCCAACGTGTTGTCACCACGAGTAGGCGTCTGGACGTATTGTTGCCATCCATAACAGTCGATAATGGCAAGTAATTCGTCGTTGACCTTGAGCGCGCTTTTCGACTATTACGCTACATTTTGGTCATAAATAAAATCTCTTATTACTCTAAAATTTTATGCAAAGTGTTTGCGGAAATTATCACAATTATTAACCTTTCGAACACTGAATCCAAAAAATACAATCTTATTGACAGATAATACACATAACTCACTGTTTGTATTTGTGGAATTTTTAAACATAAACACATCTATAATTGTATATATTGTTGGATTTATATGTTCAAGTTGCTCCAAGTCAGTGAGTTTATGGTTAAGATATCATTTTAGTTAAATGTACTGAACTATATTACATGTTGTCTTATTGTATAGTTGTTGTCGCTTTTTGCCCTTTTTCTGTGAACTGTTTCCTTTGTTGATGTTGTTCTCATTGTTTGTCCGTTATTTTCTGATTTTGAGGGGAGCAACCCAAAAAGTTGCTTCTCTCTAAACTTTTACTTAATGTAATCATTCTTTTCTCAGGCGTGAGGCTAGCAACCCCACCCTGTAAACAAAAATTGCTAAAGAAACTTCAGTATGTTGAACCTCCTTGCACCAAAAGAAAAAGTCTGTGTAGGAACATGGAACGTCCGAACTATGTACGAGACTGGAAAAGCTGCCCAGATCGCCAACGAGATGAAAAGATACGGAATACAAGTGCTGGGAATATGTGAGAGCAGATGGAATGGGAGTGGACTCACCAAATTGCCAACAGGTGAGTCAGTGATCTACTCCGGTCACCCAGAAGATAACCACACGCACACCGAGGGCGTGGCTATCATGATGTCACCAACGGCAACGAAAGCCCTGATACAATGGGAGGCGATTTCGTCCAGGATAATGACCGCCAGGTTCAACTCCAAAGGAAGGAAAGTGTCAATCATACAATGTTATGCACCCACAAACAACGCAGACCTCGAGAAGAAAGAAGAATTCTACAGGCAACTACAGGCAACAATGGACAATACTCCAGCTGGCGACATGAAAATACTAATGGGAGACATGAACGCCAAACTGGGACCAGACAATACGGGAAGGGAACTCATCATGGGTAGAGAAGCTCTAGGAGAAATGAATGAAAACGGAGAACTCTTCGCCGACTTCTGCGCCTTCAACGAACTGGTGATTGGTGGCAGTGTATACAAGCACAAAGATATCCACAAGGCTACATGGGTGTCACCAGACGGGCAAACCAAAAACCAAATCGACTTCATCTCAATCTCAAGGAAGTGGAGGCGCAGCCTACTGGACACAAAAGCAAGAAGAGGAGCAGACGTTGGCTCAGACCACTATCTCGTACAAGGGACAATCCAAATCAAATTAAAAGCTTTCAGGGAATCAGGAGCTGCAGATAGACCACAAGCCAAGTTCAACACTCAAAAGCTGAAGGACCAGGCTACAAAGGACATCTTCATTGCAAGCATAAAGGACAAAGCCGAGACACAAATCAACACTAGCGAAGAGGTCGGCGTTGAAAAGCACTGGAACAACTTGAAAACGGTGTGGAGCCAAACCTGCATAGAAATTCTAGGCAGAGAAAAGAGACAGGACAAACAGTGGCTCACTACGGACACTTGGAAACTAATAGAAGAGAGAAGGACAGTGAAGCAAAAGATTATCCAGTGCACGGACGAGCAACAAAAACAGGAGCTGAATGCAAGCTACAATACACTGAACAAAAGAGTGAAGAAAAGTGCCAGGGAAGACAAAAGAAAATATTATGAAACCATGGCAAACGAAGCAGAACAAGCTGCAGGCAAAGGAGACCTCGCCACACTCTACCAAACAACTAGGAACCTTTCGGGCAAACGTTCGACACAGATTAAGCCAATAAAGGACGACAATGGAAAGTCAATCACCAAAGAGGTGGAACAGAGAAAGCACTGGGTTGAACACTTCAAAAGACTTCTAAATCGTCCGCCACCTACAACACGTCCAGTAATACCAACAACGGAAGCAGAACTACCAGTGAACACTGACCCCCCGACGAAATCAGAAGTCCTGAATGCAATCAAGATGCTTAAAACTGGGAAAACACCGGGACCAGATGGAATCCCAGCAGAGGCTTTGAAAATAGACCCAGAGACAACAGCGGACTTGATGACACCACTACTGGAGAAGGTGTGGAAAGAGGGCAAAGTACCCGAGGATTGGAAGAACAGTTACTTATTCAAACTTCCAAAGAAAGGAGACTTAAGTCAATGTAAAAACTGGCGTGGAATTATGCTTCTGTCCATTCCAAGCAAGATACTAAGTCGCATCATCCTGGAGAGAATCAAACAAGCCCTGGATGAAAAACTTCGTCCGGAACAGGCTGGATTCAGGAGAAACAAATCATGTATTGATCAAATCGCCACTCTACGGATCATCATTGAACAAAGCTTGGAATGGCAGTCACCTCTCTATCTCAACTTCATCGACTTTGAAAAGGCCTTCGACAGCGTCGATCGAGAGGTCATTTGGAAACTACTTCGCTACTACGGGGTCCCATCGACAATTATACACCTCATCCAACAGTTATACGACAATGCTGCATGCCAAGTAATCCACAACGGGAAACTTACGGAAGCCTTCGAAGTGAGGACGGGAGTGAGGCAAGGCTGTCTACTATCACCAATGATCTTCCTGATTGCAATTGATTGGATAATGCGACAGACAACGGCAACCAACGAGGGAACAGGCATAAAATGGACTGACACAAAAGACTTGGAGGATCTGGATTTCGCCGATGATATATGTCTGATTTCCCATAAACTGGAAGATATGCAAATGAAAAGTAACAAGTTGGCAGAAGAAGCATCAAAAAAAGGACTTCACGTGAACATAGATAAAACAGAGATGATGAAGATTCCTTGCCAACATCAACAGCAACAACAGACCACAATAAGCATAAATGGGAAGAACCTGAAAGAAACAACCTCCTTCACCTACCTGGGAAGCATCGTCTCAACTACAGGCGGAACTGACGAGGACATCAAAGCCAGAATCGGAAAAGCAAGACAAGCTTTCATTACTCTCAAATCTGTGTGGAGGTCAACAGCAATCAGCATCAAAAATAAGATCCGGATTTTCAACTCCAATGTGAAGTCAGTGCTACTATACGGATCAGAGACTTGGTGCGTCATAAAGAGCATCTCAAACAAACTTCAAACCTTCATTAACAACTGTCTCCGCTCAATACTCAAGAAAAGATGGCCAGAAAAGATCAGCAACAGGGATCTCTGGGAGCGAACCAATCAGGAACCGATTGTGAAACAAATAGGCAGAAAGAAATGGAGATGGATTGGCCATACGCTGAGGAAACCATCAAGTGACATCACTAGACAAGCCCTCGAGTGGAACCCGAAAGGGAGGCGGCGAGTTGGTCGTCCAAGGGTGACTTGGAGGAGGTCATGTGAAGAGGAGATGAAAGCATGTGGGCAGACCTGGAGCAGGGTGAAAAAGTTGTCAGAAAACCGAAGTCAATGGAGGTGCGCAGCTGAAGCCCTATGTTCCTCTAGGAACTAAAGGATACAATAATAATAATAATTCGTCGAAGCGTTGGGGGCCGGAACTTGTTAGCCAATTGACTTCTGGAAGATTGAAATCCCCTGAAATTATTTTGTAATTAGCACTAAACAAAGAGGTGTGTGCAAACGATTTAGCTAATAACGCATCAGTTTCTTTTGTTGCGCTTGGTGCTCGATAAACACAGCCTATGAGAAGTTTGTACTTATCTCCATGTAAGACAACCCAGAGTGAGTCAGGTACATTATTCATTATTTCATCTTCCACCTTACTGACTACAAATGAGCATTGTATATATATGACACATCCCCCACCACGCTTGCAATCTCTGTTTGCACGGTGTACAGTGTAATCATCGATACCTATATGCACATCAAGTACAGAGGATGAGCACCATGACTCAGTAATCAGAGCTACAGTAGGCCTGGCGACTAATAGTAATGTCCTTAGTTCAGATATCTTATTGATTAAGGAACGTGCATTAATTAGCAATATCGTGAATAAGTCACGGGATACTAGAAACTGGCTTAAAATGTCACCATAACCTAAATCTATTTGTGCGTCAGCACCGCAAGAGTTTATGAATGAAAGGGAGGTCGGACTGGGTGTGTGTACATCGGGGTTGGTGTGCAATGAGGTGGTCCTAGTGTGGTGAGAGCAGGCTGCTAGCCGATTGGTTGGCACTAATCTACGTTAAGGTCTAGGTCACTAATATGGGCCGTGAGGAAATATGAACAAGGCTGAGTCAACAACCAATCACAGCAAAGTTAACGTGGCAAAATGTGATTCGCAGATAGAGAACTCTATTTGTCAAGGAATCCCGAAACAACCAATCAGAAGCCTGCGTTTGTCTACCTGAAAACAACCAATCAGATGACTGCGCTTGTCTATAATAATGTAGTTGAAATATGTATAAATACGTGTTGATTTTCATAATAAAACGATCTGTTGCCTGGCCCTTGTCTTCTGTTGTTACATTTGGTGTCGCTGCCTACCGACAAATGAAAAGCCTATACCCTGCAGTTTTTGATGGAGACATATGGATCTTCGGGCAGGACTTCAAGGCTTCTGCGCAGTTGAGTGGCGTTCAAGATCTGTCAGCGATGGAGCTGCTACTTGAGACGCTGCTGGGAGGTCGGGCGAAGGCAGCATATGAAGGTGTGGGCCGAAGTATGGACGAATGTTCGACAGGGTCAGGCAAACAGTTTCCAAAGTGGGAAGGACCATATATGGTCACTTCGAGATGGGGTTACGCAGACACAGTCGCAATGGCGAACAATGAGAGGCGCGTGAACGTCAGCGAGCTCCAGAAATGGATACAGCGAGACAAGCCAACGATGACGCCTGCACCAAGTAGATCAAGCCGACTTCAGTCGCACGTATTTGACGGGGGGACGAGTGTGGTGAGAGCAGGCTGCTAGCCGATTGGTTGGCACTAATCTACGTTAAGGTCTAGGTCACTAATATGGGCCGTGAGAAAATATGAACAAGGCTGAGTCAACAACCAATCACAGCAAAGTTAACGTGGCAAAATGTGATTCGCAGATAGAGAACTCTATTTGTCAAGGAATCCCGAAACAACCAATCAGAAGCCTGCGTTTGTCTACCTGAAAACAACCAATCAGATGACTGCGCTTGTCTATAATAATGTAGTTGAAATATGTATAAATACGTGTTGATTTTCATAATAAAACGATCTGTTGCCTGGCCTTTGTCTTCTGTTGTTACACTAGGTGCCATGGGTCGTACAAGTGATTCGAGACACCTGGAAAATTTACCATGTGTTCCTGGACATAAGGGTTGTCAATGGAGTTGAAGATTGAACGATCAATACTTTTTTGTTTATGAGACGTGATTGACAAGGGTAGCAGGGTTAGGGCCTAGGTTGACGGTTAAAAGGCATAGCAGCAAAAGTTCTCGCAATGGCATCTAAGTCAACGTGCATTGGTCGTGGTGGAAAAAAGTGATGGATCCTTTTTTGCCGGGGAGTGTCAATGGAGTTGAAGATTGAACGGTGAATTCATTTTTGTTTGCTCAAAATCAACTTCCCCAATTTTCGCGGAGGCATCAATACGACAGTCATCGTCTCATCGGTCGCTGTTCAGAAAGAAGTCAGTAGCAAACCATCAGAAGTAATCTTATGATTTATTATTGTAATATTTGTTAATAGACCTTGGTTCAATTACTATTTTTATATGTTGGTGTAATAATAAAGAATTCTCAAGCGGCCAATCGGTGTTTTGGTTTTTTCGTCCGTTATAACTAAGCGTTTCTGAAATCTTTGAAGAACAGCGTGGGCCCGAGCGTAGCGAGAGCTGGGCATTAACGGTTTATGAGACGTGATTGACAGTTTCTGACGATAGAAACAGATCTGGCGGATTCAAACAGTTGGTGAAAGTTTGGATAGTCGCCTTTCATATTTCCTGGTGCCGGTCAAGTCCTCTTTGAACAAACAATATCTGGAACATTTTCGGAATTGGGTCAAGTTCAACAATGCCTGGGTCAAAGAAGGGACAGAGTGTCTTGGATGCAAACAGGAAAGTAAGTCATCGTGACTTGTCTGTTAATTGTAACGATGTGTCTGACGTTAAGCATGACATGGTTGATATTATTGTTTCGCCGTTCAGGGATAATAGGAACATCAAACTCCCTAAATTTGACCACGGTGTTTCGATGGAAACCCGGCTGATTATTTACAATTTGTAAAGGAGTTTGGGATCATTTTGAGTGGTTTTTTTATTAAATGATGAATTGAAGTTAATGTATTTGATGAGGTACTGCACTGGAGATGCTGCAAGAGCTATACAGTGCTGTACGTTTATGAAGCCAAGAGAGGGCTACGATGAGGCTATGAGCATACTACGTCAAAGGTTTGGAAGACCTTCGATGATTGCAGGGAAATTATTCGAGGCTGTTAAGGGTAATGGTGGTCAATTACAGGATGACTCCCAGGCACTCACTGAGTTTTTAGATAATTTGCTAATTTACAAGAATGGAATGATTTCGATGAATCGCATGTGTGACCTCAACTCCAGTTTTATACTAGAAGTAATAGCAACACGTCTACCTACTCGACTGCAAAGGAAGTGGGTGAAGATGAGCTCCCGTATGCAGGAAGAGGATATCGATCCAAAATTTGATGATATCCTGAAACTAGTAAAAGATAGTGTCAATCAATCGATGAGCAAGTTCGCCAGTATATTGAATCTCAACCCTAGAATAGAGCAGTCTGAGATCAAAATGCAATCATTGATGACGAGTAGGCCTCAGAGAGGTGGATATCGAGAAGGCACCATGATGTCTAGTAATGCATATAAACTTAGTGAGTGCAACAGGTTTCGTAGTACATGCTCAACAGATAAGTTGCAAGATGCAAGACAAACACGGTTGTGTTTCACACGTTTGCAAGAGGTGCATACAAAGGTGAACTGTGAACCACTGAGCAAGTTCAGTGATAAGCTGAATGTAAACTCCAGGCATGACTCCGAATTGTGTGACGATAACTGTGCGGTGAAGAAGTCTGTAGTTGCAACTGGTAAGCCATTGTTGAATAGAGTGTCACAGAATAGAGTTACTGCTTCAGAGTGCAGTTCTGACTCCACAAGTTTACAAAGTATAACTAGTCAGAGTGAAGATATAAAACCCTTAATGATTTGTGAGGAGGAACCAAAATTGTCTACTTCTGTTATTAAAGAGTTTGAAAATGATGAAGTTGACGGTAAAGTGAATATTCGTGATAATGATCATGATACTTCACAGTTGTCTTTGGTTGATCATTATGAGATGAGGGATATGCCTACAACGTGAATTAGAATTTAACGCAGATGCAGTTCCAGAAGGTGTGCATACTTGTGAGACAGTCAGTGTAATTGATCAGCGTGTAGCCCACCTATCATCAGATGATAGTGCTAAACCCGAACTATTAGTGAAAGACAGCAGTGGTGGTAACCTTGCAGTTGGACAAAAATCTGAAAGCCGAAAAAGAACAGCTTCTGATCCACCGCTAAGTTCATCACCTTGTATCACTCAGTCATCGTTGGTGCTTTCATCCACAATCAAACAGATGCCCATCAACTCAAGTATCTTCTGCAATGACTATGATAGTATTGGTGCGTTTGAAAGGACGAAAGATATTGTTCAGTTTAGTGAGAATAAGCTACGTGTAAACGAGAGAGTAATTGTTAAATTGACGTGCATGAATAAAGGCATTTCTAGTTTCAAGTTACTATTTGAATGTTATTATCTTTGGTGTAAATTACTCTGTTTCTATACTTGGTTGATGAGATATGTCGTGTGCTTGTTCGTCATCTATATTCTACGATACAATGACATGAGCGAGTTGCCGTTCAGATTTGAGGATATAGCTGATAGAAGGAAGTTAGCAAATGAACTCTGCGACTATTTTCCAACCTAGAGCGTCAACCTGAGAAGGGTTGTAGGCGTACTGGTGCAAGTCCTACGATTCTTCAAAGGGTAGCGTATCAATGAGCAGCCCAACGTGCTTTGTGTGTGAATTTGTACATATGTTCATGTTGTATATACTGAATTGGTATCATTTATCATCTGTCTGTTGGTAATTCTGTTTGTGTCCGGACGACTTTAGGAGTCTTGCAGCCTGACTTTCTATAAGGTGGAGCACGCGGAAATCCTCTGGATATACTTGTGTTTCGAGAGGAGTTTTTCGTAACAAGTGATGGTTTGTTGACGTTCTTACTCTCGGCAGGCTTATTGAATACAAAGTATTCTTCCCCATCATTAGTCTCAACCCTGCGAAATTTGTTCATCGTGGTAAGGTTACTACGTTTGGAGGGAAATTTCTTAGAACAACTTGCAGAAGTTCTAGCTATTTGAACATCTTTCGATGAGGCTTTATCTACAGGGGTACTGGTATCTAAATCAGTTCCTAGTTCCATTGACAGGTGTGGTTGTTGTGTAGTTTGCTGAATGCTAGTTTCAGCACTAGGTGTCTGTTGCTGTGCACGATCCTTATTTAGTAAATCAAAGCTAGAGGAGGTGACCAGGTTATTACTACGCATTATTCTGCGTTGACACGGTGTTTTATCCTGAGTTACGGTTATAGACTTATAACTGCTATTCAGTCTTAAGTGATCCTGACACTTAGTAAACTTACTAGCATCAAGGGAATTACTGAATTTAAAAATGATGGGACAATTAGCCTGGTTAGACTTTTTATGAAGTCTTTTGCATTCACATGGAACACTAGCCATGCCGCAACAAATCAGGATTTTGTGTCTTACAGTTTTCAGGGGCAGAGAATCTGGGACGTTGTAAACTATAGCTTGGTGAGAAGAGGTTATACGCTTCATCACCTCAATAGCCAAGCAGTCAATCAGATTTTCAGCTTTATTTAGGTTGTCTGGAGATATTTTAGGATGTTGTTTTAGCAGACAGGCTATTGGGTCTAAATCCGAAAGCTTGTTTTGAGTTACATCCAGTAAAGACTTAAACTGGCCAATATCAAAACAGCTCTCCGTGGTATTTGAGATTGGCAGCGACATACTATCAAACTGATCTAATTTTTTCTGAATTTCACTTACTTGCCTCTGCATATCTTTCAAAAAGAGGTTTAGTTTACAGAACTCAGAGTTCTCTAACAGAACATCTTTCACCTGTATCACAGGAGTGAGATCTGCACTCAAACCATTTTGAGAGCTAGTAGTTGATACTGTATTACCAGGCGGTAATGCAGTTATAACCGAATTTGAGCCACTATCTAAAACAACTGTGTTTCTACGAACACGTTTTTTAGATATTTGGACCATAATTTCAAGAATTATAAGACAATAAGCAGTAAATAAATTTCAGAGCAAACTCGTGCGAAAATGTCACCAATTTCGAACGTACCGCCAGTTAAAATAGCATGCATACTTGCCAAGCCGTCAGTGTAATTGATCAGCGTGTAGCCCACCTATCATCAGATGCTAGTGCTAAACCGGAGCTGACAGTAAAAGATGGAATTGGTAGAAATCATGCAGTTAGACAAGTTTCTGAAAGGCGAACAACAACAGCTTCTGATCCACCGCTAAGTTCATTAACTGGTATCAATCAGTCGTCGTTGGTGTTGTCATCCACAATGAAACAGACGCCCATCAACTCAAGTATCTTGTGCAATGACTATGATAGTATTGGTGCATTTGAAAAGACGAAAGATATTGCTCAGTTTATTGAGGATAAACCAAGTGTAAACGAGAGAGTAATTGTTAAATTGACTTGGATGAATAAAGGCATTTCACGTTTCAAGTCACTATTTGAATGCTATTGTCTTTGGTGTAAATTACTCTGTGCCTACGCTTGGTTGACCAGATACGTCGTGTGTTTGTTCGTCATCTATATTTTACGATACAATGATATGAGCGTGTTACCGTTCAGATTTGAGGATATAGCTGATAGAGGAAAGTCAGCAAATGAACTCTGCGACGATTTTCCAACCTAGAGCGTCAACCTGAGAGGGGTTGTAGGCGTACTGGTGTAAGTCCTGCAATTCTTCAGAGGAATTCCATCGAGACACTATCCGCGAGATTATTTGTAATGTTTGTATATACGTGTCGTGTGTCATATCAATTGGTGTTTTTGGATCCATTGTGTTTAGTCGTTGTTTTCGCACCTTGTTGTTATGGCGTAATTTTGTTAAACTTTTCGTCGTGATTACTTCTGAAGTTGTTTCCAGTCTTCTACATCCGTGAATGAATTGATTGATGTTGAAGACAGCAGATGGGTCGTATACGCCATGGAGGCTGGGCTACTGCTGAGAATGACATGCACACGGAGATAAGGATTACCTGTGGTCCCACACGCCGGGAAGCGAGAGTGTAGACGACTGAGGCTCGCATACGTCACCGTTACTAGAACTGAGGCAGAATGAGTGACAAGCGATTGCAATGGTAATTGATAGTGAATAAAAAAGAGGATGTGCGTAGAGTATCGTGAGGTGCTCCTATGGTCACACTGCATTCTGCAAGAGTCATTTTAGCGAGTGGCGGTTGTGTTGCAAGATGTCAAGAGGATACCTTCATCTGGAGGCGCAGGTCGTCAGCGATGTGTGAGATTGTGCTGTGGGTATGCTTGTGGTGTGTTGGCTTTTCTGTTTGTTTTCCATTTCAGCTCTGTCCGTGTGACCCAGGTTCTCGCAATGGCATCTAAGTCAACGTGCATTCGTCGTGAAGGATAAAAGGGTTGGATCCCTATTTTGCCGGGGAGTGTCAATG
The DNA here is from genome assembly GCA_944472135.2 of Trichobilharzia regenti. NCBI lineage: Eukaryota > Metazoa > Platyhelminthes > Trematoda > Strigeidida > Schistosomatidae > Trichobilharzia > Trichobilharzia regenti. The sequence continues at coordinate 1,135,348 of OX235270.1, forward strand.
GAGTTGAAGATTGAACGGTGAATTCATTTTTGTTTGCTCAAAATCAACTTCCCCAATTTTCGCGGAGGCATCAATACGACAGTCATCGTCTCATCGGTCGCTGTTCAGAAAGAAGTCAGTAGCAAACCATCAGAAGTAATCTTATGATTTATTATTGTAATATTTGTTAATAGACCTTGGTTCAATTACTATTTTTATATGTTGGTGTAATAATAAAGAATTCTCAAGCGGCCAATCGGTGTTTTGGTTTTTTCGTCCGTTATAACTAAGCGTTTCTGAAAACTTCAAGGAACAGCGTGGGCCCGAGCGTAGCAAGAGCTGGGCATTAACGGTTTATGAGACGTGGCTGACACATGCGGTGGCAGAAGGTATGGATAGTCGCATGACTGTCAGTGTAAATGATCAGCGTGTAGCCCACCTATCAACAGATGCGAATGCTTAACTGGAGCTAATTTTGTTTGCTCAAAATCAACTTCCCCAATTTTCGCGGAGGCATCAATACGACAGTCATCGTCTCATCGGTCGCTGTTCGGAAGGAAGTCAGCAGTATTCCGTCAGAAGTTATATTGCGATTTATTGTTGTAATGATTGTTCACAGACCTTAAATGTATCATTGTTTATATGATGGTGTAACGATAAAGATTCCTCCAGTCACCAATTAACGGTTTACCTGACGTGACTGACAGACTTCTTTACCGCACCGTTGTCGTCTCAACATTTGGACTCAGGCCTGGAGTTTACATTTAGATTATCACTCGACTTGCACACTGGTTCACAGTTCACCTTTGTATGCACCTCTTGCAAACGTGAAAAAACACAACCGTGTTTGTCTTGCATCTTGTAACTTATCTGTTGAGGATGTACTACGAAACCTGTCACACTCACTAGGTCTATATGCATTACTAGACATCATGGAGCCTTCCCGATATCCACCTCTCAGAGACCCTAATGTGCACTATCATGATCATTATCAAAAATTTTCAATTTACCATCATCTATCTGGTCGACTTCACCATTTTCAAACTCTTCAATAACAGCAGTAGATGATTTCGGTACTTCCTCACAAATCCCTAAAGATTTAATACCTTCGCTCTGACTAGTAATACCTTGAAAACTTGTGGAGTCAGAAATGAACTCTGAAGAAATAACTCCATTCTGTCGAAGAATTTATTCAACTCTGTCAATGGGATGACTATTTTATCACTGACTCCCTGGAGGCCGTAGTAACCCTGTTTTACAGGAATGTTACCCTTTGTCTAGATACTGTTGCTCCAAAGAAAATAGTGAAATTAAGTAGACACTGAGCTGAATATATTCCAAGGGCACACCGTAATAAGTTAAGGAAGCTGAAGAAACAGTACTATTCCACCAAGGATATATCACTATTGCTCTCAATCCACGAGTCTCTTGAATCTATCAAGCGCCTGCGCTCTCAAAAGGACCTCGACGAAGAGTTAACGGCACTTGAAAGTACCTCCAAAGTTTGTAACTTAACAGTACTTCTTAAAAAACGAATGCAGTCGGCGAGGGAAATCCCCTACTTACTTCACGACAAAGTAATCTACAATGAGCCTGCCACTATCTGTGAACTTTTCAGTGATTGGTTTGCAAACTTTAGTTTAGAAACACATATGCCTGGTGAAACCGCCCCCGTTACTAGCTCTT